>CM065701.1:45117148-45124648 GCA_017654935.2 Phymorhynchus buccinoides
AATGAACATAATTATGTCCAACTGTCACTTAGCTCATATTGGCATTTTTACATGCAACTTCTTGCTTAATTTCAATTTGTTTGCCATGTTATAGGTGTTACATGTCATTTATTAACACATTGTACATAAATATATGTCAATAAATTTGTTTTAATTCTGTTTTTTTCTGTCTTGATCACTCACTGTTCACTAATTACTAAAAAGTAGCAGAGGTAATGAAAACAAAGCATTATTGCACACAGTGACAAATCATTCTCCAAAACAATTCCATGTTACTTACAATTACATGACTGATTGTGTGAGTGTGCATGCAGTCAGTGAGTGTGTCAATGTGTTTGTAATTTCATGATACAGTATCTACTTTATCCAGGGTATGGATGGTAGGAAGTGGTGAATTGTGTCAATGCCATACATATAATACCTTGATGCCAGCCCACTTTTCAAAAACACCAATGAAATGAAGATCATGCTGGCATCACAAATCACCTACAAAATTATATTGTTCTCCAAATGCTTATATGTAATCAAATACACATGGTCCTACATTTACGCGTCAGCTTATTTTTTCCCCTCTTTCTGTGTGTGTGTGTGTGTGTGTTATTTTTTAACTCATTCTTTGGGGTGATATGCTATTTAATTTTTATACAGGTTCATGTTTTATTTCATGTTTTTAATCTGTGTTTTTTTTATATGAGCCTACTGTGGGATACTGTACTATATGTATTTTCATTATTATTATTGTTGTTATTATTAAAATATTATTATTATTATTACTAATCACTTCTAATGACAAATCCCTTACTGTATTTTGAAAAGCAATCCAGAAAGATTGCTGATAGTTCAACAAAGCAGATAAACTCAAGATTCAATCACTCAGAGTAGATACAAAAACCTCCCATTATAAGACCCCCCCCCCCCCCCCCCACACACACACACACACACACACTCACAAGAGACTGAATGACTGAGAACACATAATGGCTGTCTTGCTGATAGTTGATAGTGTGTGGTATGTGTTTCAGTCATTCAGTATCCAGAAAAAGAAGCTGAGCAAATAATATTATGTGTACAAGTCACTGTGTTTGATGCTTTTAGGGGATGTGCACATTGCATGCCTAAACTTCATGCGCTCATCAGCAAAAGTAAAAGAAAGTAAGAAATAAGCAGATGGAATAAGTGCATATGTTTCCCCGTGTGCTTATCTCATCCGCTTAAGCTTAATGTATTTCTTACATTCTTTTACTTATGTTCAGATATGCGCATGAGATTTCTACATGTAATGTGCACATCCCCTGAGTCTGAAACAAAAAATACTATATTCTCTTTCCCTCACTCCACTCTTTCAATTAAATCATTCACACAAATAATAATAATTAGGAAAATTTATATAGCGCCCATCCTACTATGTAGGCTACAGGGCGCTTTACACAAAATTGAAATGGAATAAAAACTGAAACAAAAATCCAATAACATCAGCAGACAAAAACTATACACATATCAATCAACAACAACTACTGTGACTACTACTGCTACTACTACTACTACTACTACTACTACTACTACTACTACTACTACTACTACTACTACTACTACTACTACTACTACTACTAGGCCTAATACACGTATGCATTGTCACACAATTCACAAGCATGAAATAACAACATAATATTCACAACAACATACACACACACACCGAGCACAAGCACACACACACACACCTACACACGCACACACCATGCATACATACACTCATATAGGGGCCTACATGAACGCATCACACGCGCACACACAACACAAACATGCGCACACAAACACGCACACACAAACACGCACACACTGATGTAGTGACTATACAGAAAATAATAATGTCAAGCCCTAGGCTTTTCACCCCACTGTAGTTTACCAAAGGCCTGTTCATCGATCTGTCATCGTCACATCATTTTATTATATGAAGATAATTCAATGCTATTGCTTCCCCTTTAAAAACATTTTTACTTCTAGGTTATTTTCTTTCTATAGACGAGATGCACAAATTTAAGGGCGTGGGGGGTTTTCTAGGCTTAGCCTAGGCCTACATGTTTACCGAAGAAGGCCTTTGAGCCTCACTATGAGGGGGTCAAATGGTCACTTCCGCACAGTTCGTTTCGGGTTAGATTAAGGGACAAAACCACTGTTCGGCCGAACGATGGATTCGGGCGAAAATGAAAAGACCCTTAATTGACTTCGCTCGTTCGGCGAACACCCTGTTCGGCCGAATTGGATTCGGGCAGCTAAGGGTGGCCTTTATGTGATCTAGCACCACGAAAGGGACATTAAGTCGCTGGGCTAGTTTCTCACTAAAGGCTTGCACAGTCACAAATCTCAATATGTGTCAATTTTGAGTTATGTTTGTGCTATCTAACATATTACCGTTCATATTTATGAAGGATTATCTGTAATACATGATCTTATAAGTGTCTTCAAACGAGCAGGTCAATGCATTTCCTTCACCTAGGCTAGACTTTAGACTGCGTTTTCTCAAAATGGCCGACGCTCGCCCTACTAACTTTAAATGCTCATAACTCTAGGACGGAAAACGATACAAGAATGGTTCTTCTATCATTAGAAAGAGAATAGTCTGAAGATGTCAAATGAATAATTTTCTTAGAATGGTCAGTTTGACACTAAATGTTCCTTTCGTGGTGCTGGGCTACATATCAGTTGGTTTAAACGACTTTTATTGATAATCAACACAGCAGCAACATAAACAAATGCAACTGAGCACAACAAGCTGAAAGCTTATACAAGGCGCTCAAACACAGATATGTTACACAATATTGGCTGCCAAAACTAATGACACTGGAACAGAACATAATAATGAAATAGCAAAAATTGAACATTAAGAGAAATATCAAGTGATTGAATATACACAACACGAACAAACAACAGTAACAACAACAAAATAATAGATAACTATCACAAAACTGTAACATAGAATTTGAATCTTTAACCATAATTAATTATAAAAATACAAAACCGCTTACGACTGAGCATCAAGACAACTGATAATTTAAAGCATATTTTCAACATACTTTCAGCCGGGGTCACATCTCTGTTACTGATAATTTCCGCTATCTTGTACGCTACGCCGCCCCCCCCCCCCCCCCCCCCCCCTCAAATGTTTCCATTGAAACGTGTCACTTAGAAGCAACGTTCTGACATTCTCGGGAAAGGGATAGGGTTAGGATCAGCCTACGCGTATTTCTTACAAACTGAAAGAAGCAGACTTTCAGATTGAAATCTTAAGGGAGGGGGGGGGGGGGGGGGGGGGGGGGGGGAGATGGGGGAGCTTGTGAGATGGGGGTAAAATACAACTGTGATGATGATCGTTGTCGTTTTCTTAGTCTTGCTTGTGTTTTGTTGCACTGAACCGGGAGTACGGTTTATATGGCTTGGCCATCTTGGTTTGTCCCCACTATACCTTCCTTCACTTTCCAATATAGAGGAGACATGGTTAGATGTGTATACGATGGTTTCGCGTGAGGCTAAACTATATAATATTGTATCTGTCAATATAATTAGCTTGCGACCAGCGTAAGACAGCCTCCTTGATCTCTCTCCTTCTCTGTCTGTCTGTCTGTCTGTCTGTCTGTCTGTCTGTCTGTCTGTCTGTCTCTCTGTCTCTCTCTCTCTCTCTCTCTCTCTCTCTCTCTCTCTCTCTCTCTCTCTCTCTCTCTCTCACACTCTCTCTCTCTCTCTCTCTCTCTCTCTCTCTCTCTCTCTCTCTCTCTCTCTCTCTCTCTCTCTCTCTCTCTCTCTCTCTCTCTCTCTCTCTCTCTCTCTTCTGAGAATTGTCTTCTTTTTTCGTAATCAATTCAAACCACCAATTCAAGTTCAGCATTGCTCATTATTATCCATGCTTGCTTTTCTTCCCAATTTGATTCTCTGTCAATTATTTCATGTGCCTATTTTTGTTTCATTTTCTTGACTTGATTGTTTTTATGTCCATTTTTCTTTGCCTGATGCATGGTGTGAGTGTGTGAGTGAGAGGGCCAGGTGCAAAGAAGCTATTGTAGCTTATCCTTTTTACCCTCAATAAAACATTCGTATTTCGTATTTCTCTCTCTCTCTCTCTCTCTCTCTCTCTCTCTCTCTCTCTCTCTCTCTCTCTCTCTCTCTCTCTCTCTCTCTCTCTCTCTCTCTCTCTCTCTCTCTCTCTCTCTCTCTCTCTCTCTCTCTCTCTCTCTCTCTCTCTCTCTCTCTCTCTCTCACAAGCTCCTAATGGACAATCTTGTTTATTAGTAATGCTAATTGATGAGAGACGTTACCAATGCCATCATCTTATGCCTAGATTGTTATAAATCTCTCTCTCTCTCTCTCTCTCTCTCTCTCTCTCTCTCTCTCTCTCTCTCTCTCTCTCTCTCTCTCTCTCTCTCTCTCTCTCTCTCTCTCTCTCTCTCTCTCTCTCTCTCTCTCTCTCTCTCAACCTCAAAACGAGTCTCCGAGAGACACTTACATTCGACCCTCCATGATTTTGTTTTCTTATTGTTTTTTTTCTTTTTTTTTTTTCCTTTAAAAGTGGTTTTATTCTGAAAAATTGTCATTGTCTCAAAATTGTTTCCCTTTTTTCGTACTCAATTTAAACTACCAATTCAAGTTCACCATTGTTAAGTATTATCCATGTTTGCTTTAATTCCCATTTTTGATATCTTTTTCAATTATTTCATGTGCCAATTTTTGTTCCATTTTCTTGACTTGATTGTTTTATGTCAAATGTTTCTTTGCTTGATGCATGGTATGAATGTGTGAGTGAGAGGGCAAGGTGTAAAGAAGCTATTGTAGCTTATCCTTTTTACCCTCAATAAAACATTCGTATTTCGTCTCTCTCTCTCTCGTCTCTCTCTCTCTCTCTCTCTCTCTCTCTCTCTCTCTCTCTCTCTCTCTCTCTCTCTCTCTCTCTCTCTCTCTCTCTCTCTCTCTCTCTCTCTCTCTCTCTCTCTCTCTCTCTCTCTCTCTCTCTCTCTCTCTCTCTCTCTCTCTCTCTCTCTCTCTCTCTCTCTCTCTCTCTCTCTCTCTCTCTCTCTCTCTCTCTCTCTCTCTCTCTCTCTCTCTCTCTCTCTCTCTCTCTCTCTCTCTCTCTCTCTCTCTCTCTCTCTCTCTCTCTCTCTCTCTCTCTCTCTCTCTCTCTCTCTCTCAACCTTCAAAACGAGTTTCCGAGAGACACTTACATTCGACCCTCCATGATTTTGTTTTCTTATTATTTTTTTTTCTTTTTGCTTTTTCTTCATATATCCCGATACGCTATATTGCTAATGTCACGATGTTATCTGTTTGTTTACTATTCTCCAACAATGTGCTAAAATCAATGTTTAAATTGTCCGCACTCTATTGCTAATTGCTACCGGTTTCATACCATAGGCTGCATTAGTTTGCCCTGTTCTAAAATGTATAGTTCTTTTATACGTGCTTCAACATATATCTGTGTGTATGTGCATGTATTCTTGCGTGTGCCGCGCGCACGTGCAGGTGTGTGCGTGTATGGTTATACGCATGTATGCCCGCACAAGTATTAACAACTATACATGCGCGTATGTAATTCTATAAATTCGTATTTCAACCTGTCTTTATCACAATACCTGCTTTGCTACCTTTATGTTTAATTATGTATGTGTAATTCTATGCCTTGCCATGTTTGTATTCTATGTTCGTATATGTACAAAGGTGCTACCTTTATGTTCAAATTTGTATGTGTAATATCATGCCTTGCCATGTTTGTATTCTATGTTCGTATATGTACCAAGGACAGATTGGAAGACTAGGCGTTTTAAATAAAGTTAAAGTTTTCAAGTTTTCAAGTTTTCTCTGGTTTTACAGCCCGTTACTTAGGATTTGTTTCCTTATCTATAGAAATAGGGTACATAAATCATCTTCTCTTTCTTCCTCTCTAGCACCAGGAGTAAAGGACAGTCACTGTGGGGGAAAAGAAGCAAACAATGACGTCATTGCGCTGTAAAAATAAAAAGTGGTATATGTTTTTTGTTTGTTTGTTAATCTCTATTTGTTTTGTTATTTAAAATCTTTTGATCTTAAAAATGAAGGACTGGATAAACAATATCCATGAAGCCCAAGCTCGTTTTAAGACGGTTTATTATATTTGATTGTTTTCATTGGTTAAAAGAAAAAGCTCGAAAATCAAAACGAAAAAGAGACATTAGAGCAAGGGAGCAAGGAGGGTGTGTGTGTGTGTGTGTGTGTGTGTGTGTGTGTGTGTGTGTGTGTGTGTGTGTGTGTGTGTGTGTGTGTGTGTGTGTGTGTGTGTGTGTGTGTGTGTGTGTGTGTGTGTGTTGTGTTTGTTTGGGGGGGGGGGGGGGGGCTGGATGGGTGTAGTCAAAAACATATAATGAAGACATCCTCATTGCATTTTGTTATAATTATAATTCTTTGTATATATATTAAAAAAAACATGCATTTTGTTATAATGATTATTCTTTGTATACATAAAATAAACAAGGAAGGCGGGCTTCAAGAAAATAATTAAGATATTATTAGCCGCGCAATGCACGCGCTTCAAGACGGAAAGGAACAAAGAGACAAGGAGAGGGAGAGAGAGAGAGAGAGAGAGAGAGGAGAGAGAGAGAGAGAGAGAGAGAGAGAGAGAGAGAGAGAGAGAGAGAGAGAGAGAGAGAGAGGCAGAAGAGAGGTATATGAGAGAGAGAGAGAGGCAGAAAGATAGGCAGAAGATAGGTATGAGAGAGAGAGAGAGAGAGAGAGAGAGAGAGAGAGAGAGAGAGAGAGAGAGAGAGAGAGAGAGAGAGAGAGAGAGAGAGAGAGAGAGAGAGAGAGAGAGAGAGAGAGAGAGAGAGAGAGAGAGAGAGAGAGAGAGAGAGAGAGAGAGAGAGAGAGAGACAGAGAGGAAAGAAGATACAGAGAGAGAGAGAGACAAAGACAGGCAGACAGACAGAGACGAGAGCCAGAGAAAGAGAGAGGTAGACAGACAGAGCGTATGGAATAAAAACCACTTTTAACAATAACAAGCAAACAACAGATTTTAGACAAAGCCCATTCTTTCCAACTCTACTCGAGATGTCATTACATGGCGGTGTTCTTAATTAAAACGGATTGTTTTTCTGAAGTGGTTATTGAAGAACCAGGAAGAAGAATTACACTGTTACGTATCTGCTCTTCTGTAGACGTAATTGAGCTGTTTATATAAGATGGCAGACGCACGGTTGATCAACAAAAAGACAACCGGCATGAAGGTTGGTGGGCTGTAGAGAGCTCAGAAACTCGGAACTCGGCAATTTTAATGCAAAAAGGTCACCAGGCTGTCCGCATGTGGACACATTCACACAATATGAACACAAGAAAAAAATGATGAAAATAAAAAGAAAAACTGCTATTTCTGATATCTTATCACAGATTATGAGAGACTAACTTGAAGAAAACAAAACAAAAAAACGCCCAAGTTTAGCTGGTGGCTATATTTCGGATTTTATTTATTCTTATAAGAACACACTCAAT
>CM065701.1:45137148-45147148 GCA_017654935.2 Phymorhynchus buccinoides
GTGCGTGCGTTTGTGTCTCTCTCTCTGTCACTTGCATACAGCATACCAGCGCAAGTAAAGTGTCTCTTACGAGTAGATGCACCAACCATCCTGACCATGTCCTTTAATTTAACCACCGTGTACGTGAACGTTTGCCCTTAGCAGCCACTTAATTTGACCCCCCCCCCCCCCCCCCCCCCCCCTACATGCACACATCACCCCAGAAATACCCCATTTGAAATTTGGAGAAATCAATGACACTGGCATGAGTGCAGTGTATGGAGAATCATGGAGATTTAAAAAAAGGAAAAGAAAAAAAGAAAGTGACACTGCACTGGCGGCGATGCGCTCTCCACAGAGATATAACAAACATAAAGGACGTGTCACGGTTGAGCGATGTCTCACTACTGCACAAGAGTGAGGCATGACTGACTGTGCCCCGTAAGACGAGTGGAAAGGGAAATAAACCGATGAAAATACAATACAAAAGCAATGCACTGAGAACAAGACAAGTGATCTACTGCATCAAGGACAATAAAGCTGCACAGAAAGATCAGGAAAAATGGGAAAAGTCGCAGGAAATAATTTGGGAAGGGACACAAAAACTACACATGGCATAGGAAAGTTCGAAAAAAACAGAAACTGGAAACAAAGAGATTAGTACTATGTTTGGTGCTTGTACGAAGCAGTGTCACCTGTAGTGACTTATGGCGATTATTTTTCCGCCAGGGGGCAGTCAATCCACTAGGGGCTTTTCACGCGATTTTCTTAGTTGGGCGTAGTGAGAGAGAGAGAGAGAGAGAGAGAGAGAGAGAGAGAGAGAGAGAGAGAGAGAGAGAGAGAGAGAGAGAGAGAGAGAGAGAGAGGGTGGGACTCCTCCCTCTCTCTCTCTCTCTCTATTTCTTTATCCCCAACTAAGAATATAGAGAGGATTAGCCCCACTCGAGCGTCATGACACCTGGTGGGCAAAAGAGCCCGCTAAGTCGCTCAAGATTTTAGTTCATCACAGAAAATGGGGGGGGGGGGGGGGGGGGGGGACAGAATGATGAAAACGATACGGGGAAAAGACATGGCGGACATGTAATATGACACACACACACACACCAAAATCAACAATAAAAGACACACACACACTCTCTCTCTCATACTCTCTCTCTCTCTCTCTCTCTCTCTCTCTCTCTCTCTCTCTCTCTCCTCTCTCTCTCTCTCTCTCTCTCTAGCATATGTAATTTATGTGTCATATTATACGAGAAAATCAGTCTGAAAGGACTGAGATTGCAGCACAACCAACTCTCTCTTTCTGTCCGCCTTTCTATCTGCCTGTCGGGTTTCTCTCTCTCTCTCTCTCTCTCTCTCTCTCTCTCTCTCTCTCTCTCTCTCTCTCTTTCTCTCTCTCTCTCTCTCTCTCTCTCTCTGAGTTTAGCTCTATTATTGAGACATCCTCAGACGGTAAACCAGGCCCATCATGAAAGAGAAGGACAGAGAGAAACCCAGAGACAGAGAGGACAGACAGAGAAAGAAGAGCACATTTTATTTCGCCAAGTTCCAAGAGGGGATATTAACAAAGTTTCAAACTAAGAGAGGCTCTAGCAGATATGACCCTGCTAGTCGAAGAGCAGTAGGCAGACCAACTGTCGCCATTTCGAATTGTTGCAAACCAGACCTGCACAGACAAACAGTGGGGTTCCAATCTGTAACAAAGGAACTTCTGTCAGGGTGCGCGCTGCATTGCATTGTTTGTCAACGTCATAGCTTCCAAACGGGAAACACAACAACAACAACAACAACAACAAGTGAAATGATGAAAGTGGCAGCAAACCTCTGAGGGTAGTTAACAAAAGTACATAGGCCTACTAAAAAAGGTCACACACACACACACACACACACATACACACACACACACATACACACACACACACACACACACACACACACACACACACACACACACACACACACACGCGCGCGCGCGCGCCAAAGATTAAAGAAAAGCAACGAAAACGGTTGCAGCAGAAACAAAAACAAAATTGTGGTATGTGTTGGTAATTGGAAGCAAGCCATAGATGCTCATGCACACACACACACACACACACACACACACACACACACACACACACACACACACACACACACACATATGTATATATATACACGCGCGCACGCACGCACGCGCGCACACACACACGCGCACGCACGCACACGCACACGCGCACGCACACACACACACACACAAAACCGCACGCACCGAGACAGACAGACAGCACGTTCAATTTAAAACACCGATCTGTCGAACGTCAACGTGAGAAACACACAAAGCAGCGATACCGATGAACATGTCATTAATTGCAGCCCATCTAAGTCCTCCATCTTACTGGTAAGTGGTAACGCGAACTTTACAGTCCCGTTTAATTCCCAGTTGTTGTAAACTGGAAGATGGACCTTCAATCTTCTTGCTTGTAGATTAGAAAAAAAAGACAGACTTGGAGTGGAATAGATAGAAGAATCCTCCTAGATTCCACTAAGATTCTCAGACTCTCTTGACCCCCTCGCTTGCGCAGTACCCTCTTGATTCGGTGCCCTTTGAGTCTCCTGGATCCCCAAAGAATTAGTGGTAGCTGGTAGTTTGGTTGTTTCGGAATAGCAGGCCGTGCATCTAACTTAAACTTGAGAGGTGCTGTAGTCAATTTGGTTCTCTTCTTCTTCTTTCTTCTGATAAGCTCCATCAATCTCAACAAACCTTGAACTAAACATTATTTTATTATATCATAAGGATGAGAAAACATCAAATAGAAATGAGTAAGAAGGCTACATAATCACACACCGAAGCTCTGTGCAATATGACCTGTGCTTAATGTTATGAAGTTCTACTAAAGCTTAACTGGGAAACTAAACGTTGTTACTTTCTAAATGAAGTAAATCGGTAGAAAGTAACAACGTAGAACTTCATAAAATTAAGGGCTGATCTCTAAATAGTTTTCCGTGTATTCTTAACCCTTTCACCGCCAATGTCGCATTTTTGCACCACAATGATTTAACACCCATGTCACTAAATGTATCAAATCAGGGCCTGTCAACTGAAGACCCTATTTTCAAACTTTTGGGAGGAAAGGATAGGCCTAATGTTTTACATGTTACAGAGGAATGCGCAATATTGCAGATTTTTTTCTCTACCCTGGCAAGTTTAATGGTATTTTTTTGGCTGAAAAATGGCTGGCGGCGAAAGGGTTAAAGTTATGTGCGCATATTATCTATATATACTGGACACGTACGCGTGTTCACACGTATATTCAAAGTTACCACCGAAGAGGAGGGGGCAAGTGACCGAAACACCGTGATAGATACAGAAACACATCATTGTAGAATTGGACAAACGGTAACTGAATCAAAGACCAGGGGGGCTAAACGGTCACACATGCTCTCTTATTTGTCTAGCTTGCCCCCCCCCCCCCCCCCCCCCCCCCCCCCCCCCCCCCCCCTGCATCAAATTTATTTGATTCCTATGTCAATAACTACCGGTTACGGCAGTGGACATTAATGGAAGAAGAAAAAGAAAGAAGGAAACAAAGTGGGCAGGAAAAAGCATAACATGGAGCGAAACGAAGAGACAAACAGTTGAACAGATCAAGTGCTGACGAATTAGAAACGTAAGATGTACACAGATTTAGGGAGATTGGATCCAGTCCCCCAGTAATTTGTTTCCCATTATTGCACTCAGTCTGACGTGAACCCTCGCACAGGGGGTACTGCAGAATATATGCACAATCACGCACATCACCCTACATCACCCTACATCACCCTATTTCACCACATTTTTTAAACCAAGAAAGGGTAGACAACTACTCTGCAGCTCTGGCTTTTCAGTATTCATGGGAAAACAGGGTCGGTCACTCTCTAATTACGCACGTCACCGGAAGCGAATTATTGTCCTTTTTCCGCCCCAATCCGTTCCAGAGTGGGGGGTTTTTCTCTCCCAGAATAAGAATAAAACCTAGAGGAACCTGCAGTTATGGCTTTAGGAAACCTTCGACAGTGAACATAAATAAGTCTTGCCTTGTTTACTTGGAACTTATGTCTTCTTGTCAATTGTGTGAGCGTGCGTGCACGCGCGCGCGCGTCAAGTCAAGTCAAATTTGTATTTAAAGATGGACATTGAATAAGCGAATATACATGCTTTTTTCCCCTCAAGCCATCTATAAACAGAAGCATAAACCAAACATACATGCACAAAACATAAACTATGCTGGTTAAGGACATAGCAAAAAAGAGAGAAAAGATGTGTGTATGTGCGTGCATGCGCGCGCGCGCGCGTGTATGTGTGTGTGTGCAACTATGTGCGTCTATGTGTGTATGTCTACTGTGTAAGTGTGTGCATGTGTGTGCATGTGTGTTTGCTAGATAGTGTGAGAGAAAGGATAGCAGCCAAACCTGATATAAAACAGGAGTGCATTGACTATTGTAATGCAGTTTTCTTGACGATTAGAGAGAGAGAGAGAGAGAGAGAGAGAGAGAGAGAGAGAGAGAGAGAGAGAGAGAGAGAGAGAGAGAGGGGGGACAGACAAACAGGGAGACAGACAAAGACAGATTCAATGAGAGATGAACTATCTAAATGAAAAATGTGAGGATCAATCTGAACTTTTAATCTTACTAAGTACATTTCAAACTTCCAATGAAAGATAAATAGCCTTACATTATAATGCCTATCAGCATTTTCCTTTCTCTTCTCTCTACCATCTCCTTTTAACCAGCTACTCTTTTTTTCTTTTTCCCTAAAAATGAGACATACGAGGGCCTCTCATTATATTTTGCAATGTGGAGAACTGGCTGTGTGCACCCTCCTTCTGGCTAGTCCAGATGTTAGAGGGTTCCCCTAACTAGAACACACACACTTTGATAGTCTTTCAAACCAAACGGTTATGGCACCAGTCCAGGTCGACTGGGGTATGTCAAAAATAGCGCCCTCGGCGAACTCTCGAGCATCTTCAACTTCCTACATTATTTTGTTCTCCCCTTCGCCAAAGCTTCACATAAAATAATAAGAAAAAGTCACAAGGGACTAAGTCAGAAAACTAGTTAGATAGGAGACCAACTGAACTCTGCAAAAGTGTTTTCTGGCAAAATGTCCCGAGTAGCTGGAGCAGTGTGCTCATTTGCGTTGTCACAATAAAATAGGGGGAAATCATGTATCAGTGTTTGAACAGCAATAACAAAAAAAGGCCTTTGGGGGAAAGGATGCTTGTTATTCAACCCGCAGTGATAGCTCTTCTATCTGGGAAAGGAACTGGGTCCCTGGAACCAGATTTTCAGGAAAATTCAAGGTGACTATTTTGTTTGAGAAATGTTGCTACAGCTCTATTATCTGTGGAAATTTACTAATGATTTCTCATCCTGAACATACAAACGGCTAGTTATTGCTTGGTTTTTGGATCATACTGACATATAAATGTTTCATCATCAGCCACGATGTCCTAGATGCCAGCTGACTTCTCACCATCAAATATTTTGTGTAGTTTGGGTGCTTTAATCAACTATACCCCTTCTCTGCTAAACTAGTGGGGTACGCAACGGATATAACGTTTCCACATACCCAGGTGTTCTAGCAAGATTGTATCTTAATTTTATTTTAATGCTCATTATGTTTGCTATCTCATCAGCACTTATCCAGAGATTATTTCCTATAAGACGCTTTGCACTGGCTATGGTTTTAACAGTCACACCAGACACTTGGTGATTATAACGGTCTCTTTCTTCTAAAGTTCTTATGCTTAACTGAACATTCTTGAGCCCGTTGTATACTTTTATATCTGACCGTGCAAGGTCTTAAAAACAATTTATAAATATCTAATACCTTTGTTTGAATGTCTGTCCTTGAACATAAATGCACACGTTGATAGATAGACAATATCGGCATTAAAGAGATGTTCACAGCATGGGATCAACGTTCATCTTGGTGGACATTCTGCTTTGCTCAACGGCTATGACAAAGCAGAAATCAATGCAAATTTGCAACATAAGTATTGTGATAATGGTCTATCTCATTACACTATTTACATTTTTGTGACATTATTAGAATTCACATTGCAAAATATAATGAGAGGCCTTCGTGTAACTGAACTTTTCTCTCCATTTGGTATTCATGGGGACGAAGGGATAGGGACTCTCCATCATGATCTTGGCTGGGTGGGAAAAGGGATAGTCTCCTTTCCAGCTGATCCTGCCTGGTAAATAAATGCCCCTATTACCGTGTGACAGTCGCAAGAAAGATGACACAAATATTAAAGGTGGACCCTGACGGATGAGTGTTTGCAAGAAACACGTCGAGATCACCAGAAAGACAGCCATTTCAAGGATCGGAACACTCACTTTGCTCTTGTTTCCTATAAATTAAACCGTCAAAACGGCGATTCCTCCTTGGCGGAGTTGCCGGAGAGAGAATCCATTTTGGATGGGGTGGGTGAAGGTCACTCATTGTGGTTGAAGCGTTTTCTTTTTTTGTAGTGCAGTAAAAAAAAAAAAAGGAGCTGTTTCCTTTGTTGTGAGCGAATCGAAACTCTTTTAGATAATCTGTATACAATTTTAAACAAGAAGAAAAAAAATGCTTGTATTGAAAAAAAAAAGTGCAAACGAGTTGATCTAAACGCAGGCGGCACGCCTTCTCTTTGGGTGAAATAAGTTGACTTCCAGCACCTCCGTCAAGGAAGAATCGCCGATTTGACGGTTTGATTTATAGGAAACCAGAGAAAAGTGAGTGTTGCAATCTCTGTAAAGGGTGTTTTCCTGGTGATGTGGACTGATTTTGGATTGATTTTCTTATGTGTCGTTTTTATGTGCTCATTCTAGAGCACATCAATAGACTTTCCTGTAATATGTTTGTGTGCGTGCTTGCCTAAGTGTAACTTTGAATGTGTTGATGACAGCAGAGTTTATGCTTATCAAAACACTTCAAACATGTGCGTATATTTTGCGTGCGACTGTTTGCTTGACCACGTGTAAAACTATGTACATGTATGGAAATGCTCGTAATGATTATGCGCATGATTATGTATATGTGGGCACTGTGCACACGTTCCTATCATTGTGCCTTCAGATTATTATACCATGTAAAAACGCCATATGACTGGAACCTGTCAAATGTCTTTATGCCTTTTCTTTCTAACTGCCCATTTTTTTAAGTTCCATTGTTTTCCTGATGAACGATGTTCTCAGACAGGGACCAGAACAGAAAAATAAAAGAACCATAACTCGCTTCCGGTGATGTGCGTAATCGGGGAGTGGTCGATCCTGTTTTCCCCATGAATACTGAACAGCCTCAACTGTAGTTGTCTGCCCTTGTGTGCGAGGGAAAGAAGGTGGAGGGTGAGGGTGATGGATAGAGGGTGGGATGACGTGATTGTGACGACATTGCGTAGCGCCCCCTATGCGGTGCACGTCACACACTGTGGTCAATGATCAGAAACAAATCACCGTGTAATGGGATCCCATTTCCCCCCGTATTACCTTGAGGGGGGTCCATATGTATGGCTTGGAGCAGTTGAAGTTATGTTTTATGTTTGTTTATTTCTGTATTGCTCGTTTGTTTTTGTTTTGTTTTGCTTTTTGTTTTAATTCGTCATCAGTTCATTTTTTTTAATTCGTGCACTCTCAACGTCTGACTCTTTCTGTCCCTTCTTCCTGTGTGTCTCCTCATTTGTGTCTGTGTCTCCCTGTGTCCGTCTTTCTGTCCCTTCTTCCTGTGTGTCTCCTCATTTGTGTCTGTGTCTCCCTGTGTCTGTCTTTCTGTCCCTTCTTCCTGTGTGTCTCCTCATTTGTGTCTGTGTCTCCCTGTGTCTGACTTTCTGTCCCTTCTTCCTGTGTGTCTCCTCATTTGTGTCTGTGTGTGTGTCTCCCTGTGTCTGTGTCTTTCTGTCCCTTCTTCCTGTGTGTCTCCTCATTTGTGAGTGTGTGTGTCTCCCTGTGTCTGACTTTCTGTCCCTTCTTCCTGTGTGTCTCCTCATTTGTGAGTGTGTGTGTCTCCCTGTGTCTGACTTTCTGTCACTTCTTCCTGTGTGTCTCCTCATTTGTGAGTGTGTGTGTCTCCCTGTGTCTGACTTTCTGTCCCTTCTTCCTGTGTGTCTCCTCATTTGTGAGTGTGTGTGTCTCCCTGTGTCTGACTTTCTGTCCCTTCTTCCTGTGTGTCTCCTCATTTGTGAGTGTGTGTGTCTCCCTGTGTCTGACTTTCTGTCCCTTCTTCCTGTGTGTCTCCTCATTTGTGTCTGTGTCTCCCTGTGTCTGACTTTCTGTCCCTTCTTCCTGTGTGTCTCCTCATTTGTGAGTGTGTGTGTCTCCCTGTGTCTGTCTTTCTGTCACTGTTCCTGTGTGTCTCCTCATTTGTGAGTGTGTGTGTCTCCCTGTGTCTGTCTTTCTGTCACTTCTTCCTGTGTGTCTCCTCATTTGTGAGTGTGTGTGTCTCCCTGTGTCTGACTTTCTGTCCCTTCTTCCTGTGTGTCTCCTCATTTGTGTCTGTGTCTCCCTGTGTCTGACTTTCTGTCCCTTCTTCCTGTGTGTCTCCTCATTTGTGTGTGTGTGTCTGTGTCTGTCTTTCTGTCTCCCTGTGTCTGTCTTTCTGTCCCTTCTTCCTGTGTGTCTCCTCATTTGTGAGTGTGTGTGTCTCCCTGTGTCTGACTTTCTGTCCCTTCTTCCTGTGTGTCTCCTCATTTGTGTCTGTGTCTCCCTGTGTCTGACTTTCTGTCCCTTCTTCCTGTGTGTCTCCTCATTTGTGTCTGTGTCTCCCTGTGTCTGTCTTTCTGTCCCTTCTTCCTGTGTGTCTCCTCATTTCTGTGTCTGTGTCTCCCTGTGTCTGTCTTTCTGTCATTCTTCCTGTGTGTGTGTGTGTCTCCCTGTGTCTGACTTTCTGTCCCTTCTTCCTGTGTGTCTCCTCATTTGTGTCTGTGTCTCCCTGTGTCTGTCTTTCTGTCCCTTCTTCCTGTGTGTCTCCTCATTTGTGTGTGTGTGTCTCCCTGTGTCTGACTTTCTGTCCCTTCTTCCTGTGTGTCTCCTCATTTGTGAGTGTCTGTGTCTCCCTGTGTCTGTCTTTCTGTCCCTTCTTCCTGTGTGTCTCCTCATTTGTGTGTGTGTCTCCCTGTGTCTGTCTTTCTGTCCCTTCTTCCTGTGTGTCTCCTCATTTGTGTCTGTGTCTCCCTGTGTCTGACTTTCTGTCCCTTCTTCCTGTGTGTCTCCTCATTTGTGTGTGTGTGTCTCCCTGTGTCTGTCTTTCTGTCCCTTCTTCCTGTGTGTCTCCTCATTTTTCAGTGTCTGTGTCTCCCTGTGTCTGACTTTCTGTCCCTTCTTCCTGTGTGTCTCCTCATTTTTCAGTGTGTGTGTCTCCCTGTGTCTGTCTTTCTGTCACTGTTCCTCTTTCTCTTTCCCTCCCTGTGTCTGTTTCTGTCTCTGTTCTCTGTTTCTCTCTCTCTCTCTCTCTCTCTGTCTCTCTCTCTCTCTCTCTCGTCTCTCTCTCTCTCTCTCTGGGTGGAAAAAGCATCTCTCTCTCATCTCTCTCTCTCTCTCTCTCTCTCTCTCTCTCTCTCTCTCTCTCTCTCTCTCTCTCTCTCTCTCTCTCTCTCTCTCTCTCTCATCTCTCTCTCTCTCTCTCTCTCTCTCTCTCTTTGTTCATTAGTAGCTGATGGTCTCTTGAATATTGTTTTTTACAATTTCATAAATGGTTTGTTGAACTGTTCGGTGGATTATGTGTTTATCTACTTATTTATGTCTTTGCTTCTGGCTTATTATCTATTTATTTATTTGTTTATGCTTATTTATTTGATTGTTTGTGTTTACATTTTCAATAATGGATTTTGTTTATTTTATTGAATTTTTTTTTTTCATTTCCACATTTTTCACAAGGAAGAAAAACAAACAAATAATAGGCAAAAATCAAATAAATACATACAGAAGACAAACAAACATATTTACACACATCTGTGCCGTGGAAGTCATTGAAAAATGTTATCACAACATCTTGAGGTAACAATTTCTCATCACTATGTGG
>CM065701.1:45159648-45182148 GCA_017654935.2 Phymorhynchus buccinoides
ATGTTGGGTTGTGTCTTTGAGTAACGAAATCTATGACATTTTAATTGAGAAACGCCAAGTCTCATTCTCGTCAAGTGTTTACGTACCATTGGATTCTTAATAATACACATGTAACTGGGAATACCTTGTAACAATCTGAAAGAAGAATATAGCTGATATCTATCTTTTGTAGTAATAACTGCGTCATGATTTTGTAGGTAGCTATCAATCAATCTTTGCTTAAAGAGTGACAAAAAAGATTTAACGTGTTCCACCCCTTGATTTTCCCATACGTAACCAAAGCCCTGCCTATATAATGTGTAACAAATATTACTTACCCAGTTATTTTTACCAAGACAGTGACGACTGTGGAGCATGACGTAAGCTTTTTTAGGAAGGCGGCTCTCTTCCATTCTTGTCAGTTTTAACCAGTATCTCACAGAGTTAGTAAATGTTTGAACATACAGCGGGTATCTACCTGATTCGTTATATACAAGTGCAGTAGGAGTTTTAATACTTACATTTAGCAATCTTTTGATGGCATACAGATGTACTCTCTCAATGACAGTGTGGTCTGCAGTCAGACCCCACACCTCCGAGCCATAAGTTAGCATTGGTTGGACTTGTACATCGAAGATTTTAAAGAAAAGTTTGGGTGAATTATCACCAAGAGACCACAGAAATTTAAGAATACTAAATACACATTTCTTAGCTTTCAGGGCCATTTGTTCTAAAGAATAAGAAAAAGTTAATCCAGTGGAAAAAATTAATCCAAGATATTTGTACTGGTTCATTATTTCTAGCTTAACCCCACCATAAAACCATTTTTCCCTTGAAGCAATATGACCTCCCTTTCTAAATATAACGATTTTTGATTTCTCATGATTGACAGTAAGGTTAAGTCTATTAGCAGTGTTATATAATATATCCAGCTGACGCTGAAGACCTATGATAGTTGTTGAAAGCAGAACAACATCGTCAGCGAATAACATTATAAGGATTTGAATAGTCTCAGGGGATAGGGTTACTCCATGTTTGCCGGACTGAAGGATATCATTGGCGAGCTCATTAATAAATAATGCAAATAGTATGGGGCTACAATTGTCCCCTTGTTTCAATCCTCGAGGGCACATAAAAGCTTCTGTAACATCATTGTTAGATCGAACCCTAGCTTTAACTACTTCATATATACTTTTAATAGCTTTGTACATTTTTCCTTGAATTCCATTTTTGCGTAGTATTAGCCAAAGATTATTTCTATCAATTAAATCGAATGCTTTTTTGAAGTCTATAAATGCAGTATAAAGTTTTTGGTTTGATGAAAACTGTTTTTGAATAAGAGCTAACAAAGTGTATATGTGGTCTATTGTACTATAATTCTTTCTAAATCCGGCTTGAGATTCATTGAGCAAATTGTTGTTTTCAACCCAATTGGTTAGTCGCTTGTTCAATATGCATGTGTATAATTTGCTGTTAACATTTAATAATGAGATGCCCCGGTAATTATCGGGGCAATTAACATCACCTTTCTTGTGCAGTGGGTGTATGATTGATTCTGACCAACTTAGTGGGAATGTACCTGAAGTAAAGAGGTTATTGAAAAGTTTTGTTAAGAAGGAGACAACTAAGGGTGATGAATACTTATAAAATTCCCCGACGAATCCATCCGGTCCAGCTGCTTTTCTGTTCTTTAGAGCTCTAATGGCATCCCTCACTTCATCTTCGGATATTTCAACGTCTAACAAAGAACAGTCTATATCATCAACATTTAAATATTCACTGTTAAACATTTCATTTGAAGAATTACATTCAGCTTGCAAAACATCATTTTCAACAAAATCGGCATTAAACACCTTTTGGAAATGGTCAAACCATCCTTCATTTGAAATTGAGCAATCTGTAGGTCTATTATTCATCCTCTTTTTAATAGTGCCCCAAAACTTTTTGGAATCATTTACATTAAATTCAAGAGTTTCTAGAACAATCCTTTTGTCTTCAGTTTGCTTTCTTTTCAATAACTGTTTATATTCTCTACGTTTATCATTGTACGAGCATCTCAGCTGATCTAATTCTTTAATGTTTGTACATTTCCTAACTTCTTTAAGAGATTGCATTGTGACCGCTTTATGTTCCCTGCATTCAATATCAAACCATACATTATGCATAATATTATTTGTTGTAATTCTCTTTCTCATGCACTGGCCTGCAAGTGCAAAACCTTCATAAAATTTGTTTAATGCCATATCAATGTTCACATTGATTAAATCTATTGCTTCATGAAGGATGGTCTGTATTTCCTCAGATTTAAGAATATGTAAGTATTCCTCCATACAATCATCGTTCCACACATATTTTTCAACAACAGACATTTTACGTGTATCATTAATTAAACAACATTGGCCTTGAGTACTAAATCGTAATTCTAGTGGCATATGTTTAGATTCAATTCTTGAAAGCACTTGAAGCTGCAGTGCATAGTTAACAATAGATCTAGAAACCAAGAAGTAGTCTATAACACTGGAGCCATTGTGAGCTATATATGTGAATTCACCATTTGTGTCTCCTTGTATAAGTCCATTTAAAATTAAAAGAGAGAATTGTTCGCATAATTTCAACAGATACATGCCAAAGTTATTTGTGATACTGTCTTTTGAATTTCTCTGAAATTGTTTTTCACATCCATTACTAACTTCATCATTATCATCATCATTGCCTAAATAATCATCAGGAAAAGAAAATTCTTTGGCATTCGATTGGCCAATTCTTGCATTAAAGTCGCCCATAACAATCAGTGGCAGGTCACCATGCTCTTCGTAGATATCAAGAAGACAATACTCTAATAGATAAATACCATTTTCAATGTCAGTTTCAGCATAATAAGTACTTTGAGAAGGAGGTATATACATACCTAACAAAATACAATCTGTTTGTAACCCTGTTAATGTTTTGGACACCCTTAAAACAATGCAGTTATCACATTCTACTGGAATATGTTCAACAAATTTAGAATGCACTTTGTTGACCATCATACTAACTCCACCAGACAGGCGAGCTGTTGGGCTGTCTGAAACTTTTACACCGGGTGAAATGAAAACATGAAACGAAGGAAATAAATGGAATGGAAAACGTGTTGCAAACGTTTCAGAGAAGAAAATAATATCATAATTTAACAGAAATAATCTAATGTCTGGTTGGTAAATGGTGTTTAAACCCTCAATATTGTATGTTAAAATAGATAGACATTTTCCATTTTGCATAGGAATATTACTGGTGCAGATGTCAGGCACAGAGTTCAAGATACGGGCAGGGCCGAATCCCTAGGTGTTTGAGGCCAGTTTACTTGGTTTGCTTTGTGAGGACCCTGTACCAACACGAGGGAAACATTCCGTGACATGAGACTGCCTGGACTTGACCTTGCTGCGTGTACGTGTCCTCACCCCCTTTGGTGAGAAAGTATCAGAGACTTCTGAAACGATGGAGCAGTTCTGTTGATCTGGTTTTACAGATTTTGCTTGGTCAGTCAGATTGCGTTTCTTGATTTGGGTCTCAGCCTGTGGTGACTGACTCTCCAGCTCATCTTCGGGTGCCCAGGGGTCTGCCAGTTGTTTAGGCAAGGTCTGGCTTGTGTCAGCTTGAGCATCAGGAGGAGGGGACGCAATTGGGGAGGGGAGATGGGAGTGATCTGAAGGAGTGGGGATAGAGGGTGCAGTTGTGTCCGCCGTTGCTTGTTGGGCTTGCACACCTTCACTGCAGGGTTTGCTTTGGCATGTATCATCAAAAGATGTTTGTCCTGGAGTATCACTGCATGATACATTGACACTTTGGCTACAGTGTGTTTGGCTCAAGATGTCAGTTGGCTGTGTAGTATCAGCAGATTGTGCAATGTCCTGGTGAAGTGGAGCAGCAGTGGGTTGACTCTTAACACCACAGGTCTTACTGGAGCTACAATCTTGTGGAGAGTCAACACTGTCCACATCATTTGAGGGAGAACATAGCCTAATGCCCCACTTATCAACCACTGTTTTGGTCCTAGTTTCCAGGGGTTGCTGACCTTTTGATAGGTCACGTGACTGCATTGAAGGTGTTCCATCAGCATTTTGCACAGAAGATGTCGTTGTCCCGGTTGGACCACACACAGAGTCCATGGTGGTTTGACGGAGTGAGTTTGGGGTGGTGTGGTCAGTTGGCTGATTGTGCTGTTGATGTCGAACACACTGATCACGTGACTCATGGGTTTTCAGATGTTTCTTTGGTTCACGCCTTTGAAGAGAAGGGAAAGCATTCATATCAGCTGTCCATGGCAGGGTGGAATCTTGGCGATAAGACTGCTGCTGTTGTTCCTGATGTTCTTGTTCCTGGAGCTGACTATGAGTAGGCTCCTGATGTCTGGGCGTTTCTGTGTGGGTGGAGGTGTATGAGACACCATGCTGTCTTGGAACACTGGTCTGACCTGTCGTTTGAAAATGACCAAAGTCCTCTGCTGACTTGTTCGCTGTTTGTTCATTGGGAGTGACCTTAGTTTTACTTTCACTGCTTGCTCTAGTGTGCTTTGCATTAGAGTGACCGTGTTCACCGTGTTTTTCCTTGAAGAATAAGCGCCCTTTCCATACATAGGCATGTCTGCCAGCTTCCCTTTCCTCTCTAACAACTTGGCTTTGGCGATCGGTGAGGTCTGAAGAAATTCGGATGTTCAGGGTGTTTGCCATTTCTCTCCTGCATTCTGGGGACTGCAAAATGGATAGTTTATCCTGCCAGCGGAAGAGACGGGCAATTATAGGACGGGGACGACTGTGATTGTTGTGTTTTTGTCCAAGGCGATGTGCCCGCTCCACGTCCTCAGAAGTCCATTCTTTGAAGGGGAAGAATCGGTTTAACAGTTGTACCACCTTGCGAGTGCAATTGGTGCTGTCTTCATCTGGTCCCTCATACACGTTGAATATGCGCATATTGTTCCGTCGTGAGAACGATTCTAGTTTGTCCACCTGGTTGTCCATTCTCTGGGCGACATCAAGGAACATATCTTTCCATTCGTAGAGGTTGTCGCATTGCTCCTTCAGGGAAGGCTGAAGGTTAAACAGGAACATCCGCACTGCAAAGATCTTCTCAAATGTGAAGAAAGTCACTTTATCTGCAGATAAAGATAACAAGTTAGCGAAGTTAGTTTGTAGACAGTGTGGGCATTTCTGGTTCGAATTACGGCGACATTCCGGGCCAGCGACATCACGAAAGTGGTTTTTTTATAGTTTAAATGAAACTTTGAAAAGTTGTGCTTGAGACCCCCCCTTCCATGTGGGAGTCTCTCCCCCCCCCTCCCCCCAATCTCTTTACCACCCTCAATCTCAAAGTCTTCTTTCAGCTTTATGAAAATAACGATAGGTTGACTCTAACCGTATCCCATGTTTCACGAACAGGGCAGAATGCTGCTTTGCAGTGGAAATGTTCAATTCCAAAATACTACTACTGTTGCTACTACTGCTACTGCTACTGCTGCTGCTACTACTACTACTACTACTACTACTAATGTACTACTACTACTACTACTACTACTACTACTACTACTACTACTACTACTACTACTGCTGCTGCTGCTGCTGCTGCTGCTGCTGCTGCTGCTACTACTACTACTACTACTACTACTACTAAGTACTACTACTACTACTACTACTGCTGCTGCTGCTGCTGCTGCTGCTGCTGCTGCTGCTGCTGCTACTACTACTACTACTACTACTACTACTACTACTACTACTACTACTACTACTACTACTACTACTACTACTACTACTACTGCTGCTGCTACTACTACTACTACTACTACTACTACTACTACTACTACTAAATACTACTACTACTACTACTACTACTACTATTGCTACTGCTGCTGACTGCTGCTGCTGCTGCTGCTGCTGCTGCTGCTGCTGCTGCTACTACTACTACTACTACTACTACTACTACTACTACTACTACTACTGCTGCTGCTGCTACTACTACTACTACTACTACTACTACTACTACTACTACTACTACTACTACTGCTGCTGCTGTTATGCTACTGCTATACTACTGGGAGCTACTACTACTATTACTGGCTACTACTACTTCCTTTTCTGTCCACTGCTGCTATTACTGGACTATTACTTACTACTCCGGTGCTACTACTACTGTACTACTACTACTTACTAATACTACTAAGACTGCTGCTAATCGATCACTACTACTAAACTACTACTACTACTACTACTACTACTACTACTACTACTACTCACTACTACTGCGCTGAGCTGCTCGCTGCTGCTGTTACTAAGCTACTACTGGGAGGTCAATAACACTACTACTAGAAAGACTACTACTACTACTACTACTACTACTTACTACTACTACTACTGACTACTACTTCTACTACTACGTGTTTCCGGACATGTATAAGCAGACTAGCTGCCTATTGCCTTACCTTCCCAAAACAACTAAGAAGATAGGGTAATTGGATAACAGACTCTCATTTGATGCCTTTCAGTGACATGGGAGTTAAATCATTGTGGTGCCAATAGGTGACAGTGGCGAGGAAAGGGTTAATGCACTTCATATTGACTGGATCTTCAGATCAATTACAAGTTACTTCATCCGGTGAACATCGGAAAATCTTTCCGTACATACTGTACATTTTCAAACTGACCTTAATAATGTACTACAAGACAATGCGAGAGATGAATCGATCACACTTTCTTTCATAACCTCACAGACAGACAGACAGATCCACACTCAAAGAGACAGACTGAGAAGGGCACAGACCCTCGTTTCCACTGAAACGCAGAGCCGATCTCGAGGAACCAGAAGTTACAAAGCGAACCAGAAAAGGTCAATAACACTGCTATACAAGAAAGACGGTCGACGTCCACCCGAATTTCCGCCATCGCTAGCTCCTTAACCCCGTACCCCTCTTGACGTCATTTCCTGGACCGGACGTCATTTCCGGAACCTTTCTGAAGCAGACTCGCTTCGCTGATTGCCGCCACAGGAGTTCCCAGCACAGCACAACTCTCAACGCTCTAGGTGATACATTGCACCGGTGCTATGCAGTTCATTACTAACGAAGCTTACCCTTTTGGTTCCATAGCGATGCGCCCCAGTCTCTATGTGTCACTATGTTTCCACGTCTCTGTGTGTCCCCGTCTCTATGTTTCCACGTCTCTATGTGTCCCCAGCCGTGTCCTAACATACAGTTTCTGTGTGTTCCCGCGTCATGGGTATAACACATTCCACAGTCTCTGTGTGTCCCCAGTCTCTATGTTTCCAGGGAAAGAGTCTCTATGTGTTTGAAAGCGTCTCTATGTTTCCACGTCTCTATGTGTCCCCCGTCTCTATGTGTCTCCCGTCTCTATGTTTCCACGTCTCTATGTGTCCCCCGTCTCTATGTTTCCACGTCTCTATGTGTCCTTATGGATAAATTTCTCTAATGTGTCCCCCGTCTCTATGTGTCCCCCGTCTCTATGGGCTCCACTGTCTCTATGTGTTCCCCAAGACGAGTCTATGTGTCCCCTGTCTCTATGTGTTCCACGTCTCTATGTGTCCCCGTCTCTATGTTTCCTGTGGCTTCATCTATGTGTGACTCACCGTCTCTTTGTTTCCACGTCTCTATGTGTCCCCCATCTCTATGTTTCCCACTACTCTCTATGTGTCCCCCTGTCTATATGTGTTCCACGTCTCTATGTGTCCCCCATCTCTATGTTTCCACGTCTCTATGTGTCCCCCCGTCTCTATGTGTCCCCAATCTCTATGTTTCCACGTCTCTACAAACTACTTGGTCTCCCGTCTCTATGTGTCCAACGTCTCTATGTGTCCCCCGTCTCTATGTGTGACCCATCTCTATGTGTTCCAATGCGTCTCTATGTGTCCCCCAGGTCTGAGTCTCTATGTGTCCCCACGTCTCTATGTGTCCCCATCTCTATGTTTCCACTAGTCTCTATGTGTCTCCCGTCTCTTTGGTGTGTCTACCGTCTCTTTGTTATCCACGTCTCTATGCGAATCCCCCGTCTTCTTTGTGTCCGCATCTCTGTACATGTTTCCACGTCTCTATGTGTCTACCGTCTCTTTGTTTCCCACTGTCTCTACAAGAAGGCCTAACCCTGTCCCCTGAAACGATCTCTATGTGTCGATCCCAAAACTCTCTATGTTTCCACGTCTCTATGTGTCTCCCGTCTTTTTGTTTCCACCGTCTCTATGTGTCCCACAGTCTCTATGTGTCCCCCATCTCTATGTTTCCACGTCTCTATGTGTCTACCGTCTCTTTGTTTCCACGTCTCTATGTGTCCCCCGTCTCTATGTGTCCCCATCTCTATGTTTCCACGTCTCTATGTGTCTCCCGTTTTTTTTAAAAGTTTCCACGTCTCTGTGTGTCCCCCGTCTTTTTGCTTCCACGTCTGTGTGTGTTCCCCGTATCTATGTGTCCCCGCCTAGCACTGCATGAATAAGAGCCAAATGGGAGCAAATCCAACACAATCCTCTGTATTATTGTTTTCCCTAACGTTAACCCTATCCCTAATCTAAACACTAACCTTAACCCCGCCACATAGCCTAGCATTCTTGTACTAACCCTAACTCAAGGCCTAATCCGAGGGGATACAAAGAGAAAGGGACACAATGTCATGGAGACGAGGGACACATAGAGACGGGGACATAGACAGGCGGACAATGAGATTGACATAATTATAGATACAGGGACGCATAGAGCGGGGGCACAATGAGGATGACACATACAGACGGGGACATCTTTATAGACGGGCGGACAATGAGGTTGACATAATTATAGACCACAGGGACGCATAGAGACGGGGGCACAATGAGGGTGACGCATATGTTGAGACGTAAAGATGTGACCTTATAGACGGGCGGACAATGAGGTTTACATAATTATAGATACAGGGACTGCGGTAGAAAAGGGTTAAAGGGGGCACAATGAGGAAAAAAAAACCTGACGCATAGAGACGGGGCATCATAGACGGGCTTATCGGGCAATTGAGGTTGAACATAATTCTAACCCACTATAAAATGTTTTCAGGGACGCGTAGAGAACGGGGGCACAATACTTGAAGTTTGACAATGTACGGCCTTCTATTTCCCGAGGATGACAACATAGAGACGGGGACATAGACGGGCGGACAATGAGGTTGACATAATTATAGATACAGGGACGCGTAGAAACGGGGGCACAATGAGGATGACGCATAGAGACGGGGACATAGACGGGCGGACAATGAGGTTGACATAATTATAGATACAGGGACGCGTAGAAACGGGGGCACAATGAGGATGACGCATAGACTGGGACACATCAATACGACCCCCTCCCCTTCTTCCCCATAATATGAATAACCGCCGAGATGTTTCTGACAAGGTCCTATAGTGTTCATCTATCTCCCCCTATCCAATTTCCGCCAGCATATCGCTTCTCTAATGAGAGGTGCTAAGCAGGGTACAGGCGATGGATGTTTTGTTTTCCCAAAGGGGCAAACTATGCAGTGGAGGAGAGTGGTGGGTAAGGGTGGTCGGGGGGGGGGGGGGGGTGCGGTAGGATAACCAACAATAACATACAGTATTAGTACGGTGCTGAATCTTGGTAGAAATTAAATCAAAGCGCGCACACACGTTATACATTCATAACGCATTCAAACAAAGACGCAATACAAAAGGATGAACACTCACGTATGACATAAATAGAATACAGCAGAACATTTATTTTGTAGACCTAAAGGCAAGAGAGAGAAGAGAAAGAGAGCGGAGCTTCAATGACGGGGACTGTCTGTGACAGGTGGGTTTGAGGTAGGTTAGATTTGAAAGCTTCAGGGTCGGTCGCTGAAGGAAGTTTTAAGTTTGTCCAGGAGAATTCGCTTATAAGAAAATAGAACTCGCTTATAAGAAAATGAACTGCAAACCAACTCTCTTGTATGAAATAATTTTCTTATATCCAAGTTTCCATCGCGGATGGGAGAAGGAATTTGCTTGATTATAAACGAGTTTTCTTATAAGCGAGTTTCTTATATCCGAGTTTTGATAATACATAAGAAAGAAGGAGTTCGGCAGGGATTATTTTTTTTGCTTGATTATAAGCGAGTTTTCTTATAAGCGAGTTTCTTATAAACGGGTTTGGCTGTAAGAGGAAAACCAAGAAAGAGCAGGGCCCTTAATCCCAAAAGTATATTCAAGACCAGACAGAAGAATGGAGTGGTATCAAAGGCAGCAGAGAGATCAAGAAGTGTCAACCCTGACCAACCCACGATGTGATTCAAGATGGGGTGTAGTGAACGGAATCCATGTCGTGTATTTTCTGGAAACGAGAGAGAGAGAGAGAGAGAGAGAGAGAGAGAGAGAGAGAGAGAGAGAGAGAGAGAGAGAGAGAGAGAGAGAGAGAGAGAGAGAGAGAGAGAGAGAGTATCTCCGTAAGAGGTGTATCGAACGTGCTTTGAACATAGATTTGAAGATCAGAAAAGGTTTTTAAAACAGTAATGTAAGATTTCTAAATGAATGATTTCAAACCGTCAACAGCCAGGGCATGTGCACATTTACACACAAAAAACTTCCACGGAAATTCATCCGAAATCCGAAAGAAAGAAACCGTCTGGAAGTAAGAAATATGAAAGAGTGTGCACATTACACGGGAAACTCATCCCCATCCGCTTATTTCTTATATAAGTGAATGGGGTTTCCGTAGGTACGGAACTTGCGGACTGCGGGTCTAATGTATACGGGCCCTTACGCTGTTGTTGCAATGCTCAGGCCATGATTAGATCGAAATAATCTTCGTCGAATTAAGTGCACTTTTCTTATCTGTTGTATTTAACTCTTAAAGTTCGGTTACAGTTTTGGATACAGTTTGGATAGGGTTAGGGGATTGCGTGCAGTTAGTTTGTTTAAGGCCTCGTACACAGTTCATGCGGAAATCCCATGCGCAATCCGTAAATAAGTAAAAGAAAGAAGGGTAAACATTTACGGATTAGGGGAAATATGGACACGTGCGCAAATCTTTTCTCTTCTTTCTTTTACTAATTTACGGGTTTCTGCACGGAATCTCCGCAGGCATGTGTATGCACCCTTAGACATATGCGCACATTTTGGGCCATCTTGCACTTTACCTACCCCCCTTCCATTTTTCGCATTGAAACATCACACTAAGACGCACCATTCTGCCCTTCTCGGGAAAGGGATAGGGTTAGGATCAGCCACGGACTATTTTCATAAAAGTGAAAAAGGCAGAATTTGAGATTGAGGGTCGTAAATGTCTAAAGTGCACGATGTCCCACGGTTCTGAAGGTCTGCTAAAATGAATTTCTCCCTATCTCACAAGTGCATCCTTGGTCGAATTTTCTGTTAATTTTAACGCGTCTACATAAAAGAAACATGTGTCGGTATGCATGCGGGCATCCAGCCTGGGTTTTTTTTTCCGTCGAGTTAAATTCACCGACACGTTTCTTGAATAATCCATACCAACTTGATGAAGCTGGTGGTCTCCAAATGTACGTGATTACCGGGCCAGAGGCCGGGGTTTTGCTATTGGTTTGTGTGTGTGTGTGTGTGTCTGTGTGTCTGTGTATCGATTATCTTAAAAACTACTGTTTGGACTTTGATTAAAATTGGCAGAGGGGTAGACAGCTTGAAAAGGAAGCTTCCTTTCGTTAATCAACACCGTGCTGAGCTTGACCTTGAAGTTTGACCTTGAAAACCGAAATTTCCTTCTTTGGGCTATGTAATTTCCCCCCAGCTTTATTTCGTGAACTAGTGAACAGAATCGCTTCAAATTTTGTGTGGTGGTGTACCATGGTGCAAGGAAGTTTGTATAAAAGTTCAGCTGCATCTCGTGAACTATTGAACAGAATCGCTTCAAATTTTGGGCTATGTATTTTATGCGTTCTGTAAGGGTGGAAAGTGGTGTGTTTATTGGGGGGGGGGGGGGGAGAACATAACTCGGTGCAAGGAAGTTTGCATAAAAGTTCAGCTGTATCTCGTGAACTACTGAACAGAATCACTTCAAATTTTGGGCTATGTATTTTATGCGTTCTGTAAAGGTGGAAAGTGGTGTGTTTATTGGGGGGTGGGGGGGGGGGACATAACTCTGGCCGGGTTTGCATTGTCACAATGCGTTGCTGCCGCTCGGCGATGCCCTTATTCTTTTTTTTCTTCCCTTTTTCATTTTTCTTAACCTGATTACTTCTTCCTGACTTTCACATTGTATCAACTTTCTGATGAAAATCAACTTATAGACTGGAAGAAAGAACTCTTAAAACATGACAGACAACTAAATTAGGACGACGGCGAGATGGAATAAAAAGGAGTATTAATTCTAGTAGAAAGTGCAACCTATGCTTACAGCCAGAAATCTTTTCTTACAGGAAGTCATGTCCGCCTTTCAAAGGCCCCGGATAAAGGGTCTCTTCACCGGAAATTTGTAGTAATGGTTTCCTTGTGTTGTCACGTTCCCTGCATTGACGACATACGCTCGTGAAACGGTTTCCCCCCCTTGAGAGAGAGAGAATACGAATACGAATACGAAATATTTAATGCTTCAAAGCTATACATCTCCATTAGCATTTCGGCGCGATGCACATAGCTAAATATTTGAAAATTAGAAACAAATCGGCCGTGAATAGTTCGACATGGCAGCCACAGCGAACAAGAGGGATTGGTTGGCCTTTGGGGACATTCCTAAAATCCAGCTGTCCTCACAGGCATCTGGATCTGGATCTGGATCTGGTACTATACGTCGAAGGAACTGGGAGAGCGCATTGAGAACTGAAATGTAAAGTACTTCTTCTTTTTTTAAAATAAAGAAAAGTCTTTGTTTTACTGGTGGTGTTGACAGCTTTTTAAGAGTTGACCATAGGCCTTTTTAGCAGTATCCGGGCTGGACCAATCCGGCTAGCGTAGCGCTCACCGGGAACGAACCCCGACCGGCACAGCTCCTGCCCTTCATTTACCACTACTTAAATATTGGAGATGCCTTGCCCAGGGTATATGGCCGAAAGAGTGGACATATACCCCGGGCAAGGCATCTCCAATATAAACAAATTGTATCCCAGCCCGTCGGAATAGCAGATTCCCCCTCTGCTATCCTGCAGTCGTGGTCGGAAGCGATAGATTGGCGTACACGTCAGAAGGGGTTAGTGTGCTCGCATAGAAGATGGAGATGAAGAATAGAATGGGTAGGGGGTGGGGGGGTGGGGGGGTGGGGGGGAGTGGACCGAGGATGACAATGTTCAGAAAGGTCAGAGAGTGATAAGGAATCTTGTGAAGGAATCAGTCCCCCTAGGGATCTGCCATCGTTTAGCTCTGATCTGCACTTCGGAAGAAAAAAACACCGTGTGTGTGCGTGCGTTCGCGCGCGCTCTCGTGTTTTTGAGTGTGTATGCGTTGTTGTTATTGTTGTTCTTTAATTTAACGTCTTTTCACTTAAAAGTGATATTAGACATGTGTGTATGCGTGTTTGCTTCTTTGTGTGTGTGTATGTATTTGAGTGTGTGTGTGTGTGTGTGTGTGTGTGTGTGTGTGTGTGTGTGTGTGTGTGTGTGTGTGTGTGTGTGTGTGTGTGTGTGTGTGTGTGTGTGTGTGTGTGTGTGTGTGTGTGTGTGTGTAGTGAGTGGGTGAGGCATACGCACATACAGAGAGAGAGAGAGGGGGGGGGGAGGGCAGACAGAAAAAGAGAACAAAATAAAGAGATAGAGACATAAAGACACTGAGAGAAACGGAGATACAGCAAAGGAATCACAAATAGGCACTATCGTACGTACGTACGTACGTACACACACACACACACACACACACACACACACACACACACACACACACACACACACACACACACACACACACACCACATAAACGTGCGCGCCAGAGCACATACATGCACATATTTTATGTGCATATAGAGAGACAGACTGACAGACAGATAAACAGGCAGGCAGATGAAAAAACAACATAATTTCGGATTGTATGGTAATCCAGGTATTATCATCTGAAATAAAATAAAACAATCCTCTGTGTGATGGTTTCCCATTACAGTAATTGATTTCTGGAAAACACAAAACACACAGAGACCTCTCGGTATGGATACTTGGTGGATGTCTCAAAGAGAGAGAGAGAGAGAGAGAGAGAGAGGAGAGAGAGAGAGAGAGAGACGCGGAGAGAGAGAGAGAGAGAGAGAGAGAGAGGGAGAGAGAGAGAGAGAGAGAGAGAGAGAGAGAGAGAGAGAGAGAGAGAGAGAGAGAGAGAGAGAGAGAGAGAGAGAGAGAGAGAGAGAGAGAGAGAGAGAGAGAGAGAGAGAGAGAGAGAGAGAGAGAGAGAGAGAGAGAGAGAGAGAGAGAGAGAGAGAGAGAGAAGAGAGAGAGAGAGAGAGAGAGAGAGAGAGAGAGAGAGAGAGAGAGAGAGAGAGAGAGAGAGAGAGAGAGGAGAGGGGAGAGAGAGAGAGAGAGAGAGAGAGAGAGAGAGAGAGAGAGAGAGAGAGAGAGGGAGAGAGAGAGAGAGAGAGAGAGAGAGAGAGAGAGAGAGAGAGAGAGAAAGAGAACAAGAACAACGTTTTGATGAACCGGGCCATCTGCCCATGTCAAAGGGAACAGTGGGAAGGGGACATTGTTAAATCAAACCAAAAAGGGGGGAAAATCCATAACACAAAACATTAAACAAGCATTAGAGAGAGAGAGAGGGGGGGGAGGGAGGGAGGGAGAGAGAGAGAGAGAGAGAGAGAGAGAGAGAGAGAGAGAGAGAGAGAGAGAGAGAGAGAGAGAGAGAGAGAGAGAGAGAGAGAGAGAGAGAGAGAGAGAGAGAGAGAGAGAGAGAGAGAGAGAGAGAGAGAGAAATACGAAAGTTTTATTGAGGGTAAAAAGGATCAGCTACAATAGCTTCTTTACACCTTGCCCTCTCACTCACACATTCATACCATGCATCATGCTAAGAAAATTTGACATAAAACAATCAAGTCAAGAAAATGGAACAAAAATTGGCACATGAAATAATTGATAAAGATATCAAAAATGGGAATTAAAGCAAACATGGATAATACTTAACAATGGTGAACTTGAATTGGTAGTTTAAATTGAGTACGAAAAAAGGGAAACAATTTTGAGACAATGACAATTTTTCAGAATAAAACCACTTTTAAGGAAGAACAACAAAAAACATTATAAGATAACATGGGAATATGGGAGAGGGACGGAGAGAGAGAGAGAGAGAGAGAGAGAGAGAGAGAGAGAGAGAGAGAGAGAGAGAGAGAGAGAGAGAGAGAGAGAGAGAGAGAGAGAGAGAGAGAGAGAGAGAGAGAGAGAGAGAGAGAGAGAGAGAGAGAGAGAGAGAGAGAGAGAGAGAGAGATTTATAAGAATCTAGGCATAAGCTGGTGGCATTGGTAACGTTTGAAGTAAAACTCATTAATTAGCATTACTAATAAACAAGATTGTCCATTATGAGCTTGTGATAAGATTTTCGAAAGGAAGATACGCTAGTTTTATTTTTTAGATAATCAGGGAGGTCGTTCCACAGTTTACCACCAGAGAATGTAAGGGATGATTTATATAGATCTGTTCTGGGGCGGGGCATTGTTAATTTGGTTTTGCTTCGAATTGTCCAAGATTGTCTATTAGGAGCTTGTGATAAGATTTTCGAAAGGAAGATACGCTAGTTTTATTTTTTACATAATCAGGGAGGTCGTTCCACAGTTTACCACCAGAGAATGTAAGGGATGATTTATATAGATCTGTTCTGGGGCGGGGCATTGTTAATTTGGTTTTGCTTCGAATTGTATGGACTTTAAATTTAGTAATAAGATATTTTGGTGCTAACTTATTTATGATCTTGTACATAAGGGTACCTTTGTTTAGTAAACATTTCAAATCAAATGGTAAAATGTTAAGTTCTTTATAGTCATTGGTTTCTAGGGATGACGATTTAAGGAGTATGAGTTTAAGAGAGCGTTTATATAGTCTTTCAACATGTTTGAGTGTGTTTTTACTAGCTGAATCCCAACATGTTGATGCATAATCAATATCAGGTTGGATATAGGCATGGAAAAAAGTCTACGCGTATGTTGATCTAAAAAGTGTTTAATTCTATTGAGCTGAAATACTTTTTTTTTGAAATTATCTTCGACAGAATGTCCATGTGTTTTGACCAGGATAAGTTGTTGTCAATGTATACGCCGAGTAATTTGTGTGAAGTAACTTCTTCTAGAGGCTTTTCATAGATAGTCGGTGTTTGACAGATCTTGGGGGTTACCAGATTTATATTGTGGTATCACCTTGGCATCTTTAAATAATTGGGGATAACAGCATTTATCAAGAGAGAGAGAGAGAGAGAGAGAGAGAGAGAGAGAGAGAGAGAGAGAGAGAGAGAGAGAGAGGGAGAGAGAGAGAGAGAGAGAGAGAGAGAGAGAGAGAGAGAGAGAGAGAGAGAGAGAGAGAGAGAGAGAGAGATAAAGGAAGAGAGAGTGCAATAATCAGATTCAGTAAGAACAAGTGACGTAAAGTAAAAGGGTGGGGAAGGGGTAGGCTGGAATGGAGGGAATGGGGAACATTAAAAATAACAAAACAAGTGCAACGCCGAGCGGCTGCAAAGTCCCCTCGCAGCATCGCCGAGCTACTCCGAAATCGGAATGTGTCGGCTGTACACACAGTGGGGAGACCATTGAGAACTGAAAACAGGACGCACGCACGGACGGATGGACGGCCGGAAAGAAGTGGGACATAGCGGGCCTGTGACACAAAGGGCCTAGGGCACAGCGGGTAATGTAAAACTAAATACATCAGTGGATAGCTTGTATCTTGGCAAACTAGTATACCAAATTTGATGATAATAGACTGAATAGTTTTTGAGAAAAAACGGACGACATAGCGGGCCTGTGACACAAAGGGCCTAGGGCACAGCGGGTAATGTAAAACTAAATACATCAGTGGATAGCTTGCATCTTGGCAAACTAGTATACCAAATTTGATGATGATAGACTGAATAGTTTTTTAGAAAAACGGACGAATAGCCGGATGGACGGACGGACAGACGGACGGACCAGACAAAAACAATAGTTCCCCGAACCTTCGGCTCGGGGACTAACAAGTGAGTACGGAGGACGAGAGTAAACGAAACCGAACCAGAAAACTCGCGCTTGCCACCCCTTGTTTTTTGCTGTTGTTGCTTGTTTTGTTCATTAGAGTTTCAAGCGCCGGGCGACACTGGGGCCGGCTGCAGTACATGCGATCCGATGTTGACATTTTGTGAGGCATGGTTGACGTGACATTCTACTGTCTACATAAATATGTCTAACTAATAATACTGTCTAAATAAATCTGGGACTACTCCTTAAAGGGCCAGCCACACTGCATACGATGTGACCCCAACGCGATGCGATTGTCACGATGTCTGTGAGTCATGCTCCACGTGAAATACTGCCGTCTAAAAACAGCTCTAAGCACTATGTTCGTTCACTATACGCACGTAGACGCGAATCAAATTATGTCCCATACCAAAATAAGATATTTTATCAGATTCGTGTACGGCAGACTACAAATACAGTGAACATAACTAGTAGGATTTCATCGGATTTATTTAGACAGTAGAATTTCACGTCAATCATGCCTGACAAAATAATGTCAAACTCAGATCGTAGTGAATCGAGGGACACGTGCGATTTCTATCCAACTGTGACGACGTCCGTGAGGCATGATTCTCGTGAAATAGTTTTGTCTAAATGATATCCTAAGACATTCTACTATTTTCCTTCACTATGCTCGTGTAGACCCCAAAACACGAATTTAATAAAATATCTGATACAAAGACAGATATTTCATCAGATGCATGTACGGGGGACTAAAATAGTGAACAAAACAAGTAAGACTTCATCAGATTCATTTAGACACTAGTATATCATGGGGATAATGGGTAAAGATGCAGATCAACACCCCCTGTGACAGTCTGGGTTCATAAATGTTCACAGTTGGATCGTAGTTGGATTCAGTCCCCTTAACTGTAAAGGGCCAGCCACACGTCCACTGAAACCGCACGACTGTACGATACGATTCGATCACGTGGTCTCTTCAAACAAATGTGATTGGCGCATCGAGACCAACGTGATCGTGCAGTCGTGCAATTTTAGTGGACGTGTGACTGGCCCTTTAACTGTAGATGTCCGTGGTTGGGTGCACACCATACAAAATAACATTCGAAATATTTACAGTTTTAAGTTTTAAGTTTTAAGTTGAAAAGAAGATGGAATGGAAGATCATGGAGTGTGTGTGGGATGGGTGGGTGGGGGGAGAAGGGCAGGTGTGGAAGAAGGGGAACGGGGGTGGGGGGGATATAGAGGGGTGCAAGCAAGGGAAACGGAGGAAAAGCAGCTCCAGCAAATTCCGGTAGCCTGGGTTTTGGGGTGATAGTCTGGTGGTACTGTAATGGGAACACAATGAACCAGGGTTGGCATTTCTGGAGGGCTTCGCCAGTCTGTCGTCTCCTCTGGCTTCAGGTCTTCTCAGTCTGGCTGCTTGAGTCTTTTTATATGTACGTGTTCCTATCTCTCCCTCTGTGTCTTTGTTTTTGTCTCTGTCTGTCTCTCTCACTTTCTCTCTCTGTGTGTCTGTCTGTCTCTCTCTCTCTCTCTCTCTCTCTCTCTCTCTCTCTCTCTCTCTCTCTCTCTCTCTCTCTCTCTCGCTCTCTCTCTCTCTTTTTCTGTGACCGGTTACACGCTGTTGGCCTATATCATTAAAACATTTTAGAATTCAGAAAGTTGACTCTCTCTGTCTCTCTCTGTCTCTCTGTCTCTCTCTCTTTCTCTCTCTCTCTCTCTCTCTCTCTCTCTCTCTCTCTCTCTCTCTCTCTCTCTCTCTCTCTCTCTCTCTCTCTTCCTCATGGTTCTCCTCTACTCCCCACCCTCTCTCTCTCATTCTCTCCCAACACGTCATCAGTGCCCTTCTGCACCAGTCAGGACATTGACAATGCTTCCGACACTTTCTATTTCCGCGCATTTGCATTATCTGGGTCCGGCTATGCAAACACTCTGACATTTTCTTTTATGCACGTGTATACGCATAACTTCCCGGCTCTTAAGCCTTTCAGCCCACAATATAATTATACTTCGCACAACAAGTAATGAGTCAATTTATTTGTTCATCAAAATGTTTTTTATTCAGGTATTGGTTGACCTATTTCCATATTGCAAGGTTTTTTTTCTGATTTCTAATTCTGGACTTTCATTACTTAGCGTGAGAGTGGAATGTTTGTCGTACTACAGAGTGCGATTGTGAATGCAGTTTTCAACCATATATGGAACTCATTTGAAAGCATACATCTGTACATTTTTTATTTTATTTTATAAAAGCATGCACTTCCTTGCGCGTGTACACTATTATGCATTTATATACATTTGCCAATAAGAGATACAGTTATAATTGTACGCGCGAGCACATATAGGCCTACAAAACAGAGCACACGCATGCACGCTCACACAGACACATACACTGCCACTGACAGACAAACAGAGATATAGATACAAACAGACAGACAGACTTACACACACACCCGCACACGGTACAGACACGTGCGTGCAAACATGCACAATCATGTGCACACACATGTTAACACACACACATGCGTACACACATACACATACACACACACACACACACACACACACAAACAACAACAACAACAACAACAACAACAACAACAACAACAACGCACGCGCATACACACACACAATCGCACACACGCACGCATGCAGACACGCGCACGCAGATACACAGTGACACACTGAACATATTATATTGTTCTGCTTGTGACAATGTAAACTTAAGGGACCGCCACACGCCTGCAATTCTATCCAGCTGTGATTCGACTGTGACCACGTCTGTGAGGCGTGATTCACGTGAAATACTTCAGTCCTAAAACAGTTCTGCTGTTTTCATCCACTATGCTAATGTAGACCCCAATGCACGAAACGTCTGATGCAAAAATAGATATATATTACTGAAGGGGGTTGCGTACACCTTAAAGCATTATCGTCATATGACGTCAATTCGTGGATCTCCAGTTCGATATTGGAACAGATTTAGATCACCAGCGACTATTAAAATGTTTCTGCTTCCACTGTATCAACGCTCTGTAACTGAAACCGTTTTTTAGAAGCAAACGGATTTTTGAAGACTATGACAAATTGGTCATTGCGTACCGGTACGGGTCAGTGCGCACCGTACATACGGGTGTTGCAATTCTATCTATGTACACTTATATGCAACCATAGCAACTTTCACCCCACACCAAGTGCGTAAAGGAAACCATTAATAAAATGAGCAGATTCAGATCTTACTTTCAAACTTCATGAAAGTTTGTCTCTTTCGTTTGAAAACTGGTAGCCGGAAGAAATAAACATCATTGGAACAAATGACGCAAGCATGACGCGATTTGAAGAGGAGGGGTGTTAGCACTGATCCAGCCAACGCGTAGACTCGTCAGTACTCTATTACATCAGGTTCGTGTACGGGGGACTTGAACGAAACTGGTAGAATGTCATCAGAGAAGTAGTATTTCACGAGAATCCTGCCTCACAAATGTTAGTTGGATTGCGTGTTATGCAGTGAGGCGGCCCCTTTAGCCAAGTATTACTGGACTTTCTGTACACCTCTTTCGTCAAACAACTCATAATGGTTCACAGAACTATGTTCTTGCAGAAGTGTTTTGCTGTTTTATTCCAAATACCCTTCAACTGTGAAATGGAAAGGGTTGAAATTGTGTGCCAATTAATTTGTTATTTGATATATTCTAGTGACAGAAACTTATCTCTGTGAAATTCGGGTTGCTTTCACCCGGAGAACGCATCACTGCAGGCGCAGCGCTGCCCCACCCCACCCCTTTATAAAATAAAAACATTTTGGGGGGGCAGGTTGAGTAGGAGGGGGGGCACACTCGGGAAACCTAGTTATCAATTTGGTCGTTTCAGGCAACGGGATTTCTCCATGCTCTTTTCGACTTTTAACTGCCGTGGGACTTTTCACGTGCGTAAAGCGCACAGGTCAGATTAGCTTTAAGTCCTCATCCGAAGGACTTGCCAGTCAGTTCGATTTTCCCGTCAAACTAGAAAGAAAGGTGGAGGCCGGGATTCGAACCCGGCTCACTCACGCATTGAAATTGGCAGGCGAACATGTTAACCACTTTGCCATCTTCCTTCCTAATTGTGATAACATTAATATCCATTTTTAGACAATCAATAAGCACGCTTAGTGGAACGCAGAAGTCATAAGACCACAGTGATAGTCTAAAATGGTGTTTTAAAGAAATGCAAATGGTTCTGGTCATGAACCGGTGGACAGAATCGCTTCAGATGTTCCATGGCGGTGTATCGTTGTATTAGCAGCAAGTCCAAATTAAACCCTTTTTGGAAAGATGTTTTTGAAGCGTACAGGCAATTTGGTAGAAATCTAACTATATTTTTATCACGACAGTATAAGAATTGAAAAAAAGACAATTAATTTCCGAAAATGGATCGAACAAGACATTCATCGAATTGCAGATTTACTTAATCCTGACGGAACGTTCTTGACTTACCAACAGTTTAAAAATAAATATAATGTTCAGACAAACTTTTACAGTTTTCAGGTTGTGTCAGAGCAATAAGAGAATACTGTCAAAAAACAAATATTATATTGCTAGGCAGCAAGATAAAAGAGAGGCCAAAATATATGAGCATCATTCACAGTGTTATTAAAGGCACTCAGGTCTACTATAAAATATTGCTAGCAAATAACAATCTTCCGAATTGTAAAAAATGGAGCGATTCAATTCCGGAAGTAATTAGTTGGAACGCAGTGCTTGAAAGAATCCATAAAATAAACGAAGTCAAACTTAAGTGGTTTCAAATTAGGTTGTTTCATAGGATTATAGCAACTAATTTCATCCTAGAAAAAATGCATATTGTTGAGTCTTATGCATGCACGTTTTGTAAAACAGATAAAGAAACGATAGAACTTATTTTGGAATTGTACAGTAACACAAAACGTTTGGATTGATTTTGCAAGACAGCTAAACGAGTGTGATATTGCAATAATGTTACGATTAACAAAAGAACTCATAATCTTTGGCAAGGATAACACGAACAAAACAGACGAAATATTCGACTACGTCCTCTTATGTGCTAAATTCTATATATACAAAAGTAAGTGCGAAACTAGTACCCCCAAACTAGCATATTTTAGGCATTATCTTAAAAATAAGTATAATATTGAGGAGTATATCGCAAAGAAAAATATGCAACTGAATGAATTTTAACGAAAATGGTATTGCTATAAATCGTTGGTTGAAGTCTAATCCATTGTGTTCTTTTGCTATTCCAATGTCTATTAAATGTCATTAAAACAACGTAAATCTGTAATAGCAATATAGATATAAAGCACACAGTGTGTGTGTGTGTGTGTGTGTATGTGTGTGTGTGTGTGTGTGTGTGTGTGTGTGTGTGTGTGTGTGTGTGTGTGTGTTGTGTTGTGTTGTGTTGTGTGTTGTGTGTGTGTTGTGTT
>CM065701.1:45187148-45192148 GCA_017654935.2 Phymorhynchus buccinoides
CATTATTAATGAATGACTCAGTTTCAAGTAATATGAAATGATGATGCATTCAAACAGTCTGCCATTCAACGAAACCAATGTCCTTCGTTCCTTCTCCCTTGGTTAACTCCGTGAGGAGTCATCGGGGCGCCACAGTCAAGTGAAGTCAAGTCCAGAATACGTTACTATCTCTCGTGGAGAGAGGACTTGTTCACCCGGCCCTGTAGTCGTGAGTGCGTCTTAGACAGTCAACACGGGGAGTAATGTATACATTTGACTAAACTCCCCAGATGATTGTATTTCTATCTACAAGAGGCTACGCCTAACTAGACGTTAAACCAACCACAAAGAGAGAGAGAGAGAGCCAAACGATTGGCTGTTTAGCTTTAATTTACATATTACTACCCGTGTTGACCGTCTAAGATGCACTCATGATTACACGCCCAGTTTCCTCCAGCTCTGCCGGTCGTGAGCCAAAGTGTGGGTTTGCCAATGTAGTCTAACGGTTGAAGAGCACTCTACAAGTTGTAGTAGCTTGTTGATGATGCTCTTTTTTGTTTTGTGAAATACGAATTGGTTGAAACTTAATACAAAACTAGCGCAACGCCGAGTCCCAGTAACGCCTAGTAACGATAACGCCAAGTACTGGTAACGCTGAGTACAGCAAATTTGAAGCGATTCGGTTAAGAAACGGTGGAGTCGCATAGCGCGCGCGTTTCTGACCCGATTCGCTTCCGGGTTGGTACACGGATAGTCACCATCCCCAGTGATCTTCCTGCCAAATTCGAAGGCAATCGGTCCAGAAACACCGGAGATACGGGCGCCGAGAGGCCGGCGGATGCGCGTTTCGCGCATTTGCCGAACCGCGCAAATGACACGGCCGCCTCGGTTGCCGTTGCCATCGGCCCGTTAGGGCTCACAGCAAATTGGAAGCGATTCGGTCGAAAAACGGCGGAGTTATAAGGCCCGTTTCGTGTTTCAGACACACACACACACACACACACACACACACACACACACACACACACACACACACACACACACACACACACACACACACACACACGGACAGTTGGCTTATTACTATATGATGATGATGTAATTTATTTAAACTATATGCAGAGAGGTTTGCCTTTGCGGATGTGTACACTCTGTGTGTGGTTGCTGGTTACGTAGGAAGCGATCTTGAAGCAACAAGCCATCATCATCATTCATATAGTAATTTAGCAAGTGTCCGTGTGTGTGTGTGTGTGTGTGTGTGTGTGTGTGTGTGTGTGTGTGTGTGTGTGAGAGTGTGTGTGTGTGTGTGTGTGTGTGTGTGTGTGTGTGTGTGTGTGTGTGTGTGTGTGTGTGTGTGTGTGTGTGTGTGTGTGTGTGTGTCTCTGAAACACGAAACGGGCCTTATAACTCCGCCGTTTTTCGACCGCATCGCTTCAAATTTGCCGTGAGCCTTAACAATGGCAATGGCAACCGAGGCGGCCGTGTCATTTGCGCGGTTTTGCAAATGCGCGAAACGCGCATCCGCCGGCCTTTCGGAGCCCGTATCTCCGGTATTTCTGGACCGATTGCCTTCAAATTTGGCAGGTACATGACCGGGGACGATGACTATCGCTGTGTCAAACCGGAAGCGAATCGATTACTTAGGCGCATAATAGCAGCATGATGCAAAACGGGCCTTATAACTCCGCCGGTTTTCAACCGAATCGCGTCAAATTTGCTTTCAGGCTTGCTGTTGCCAGGGCAGAGCCTGGCAGCAAATTTGAAGAAAATCGGGAGAGTGCGTCACTCTCAGAGCAGCGCCAACGGGAAACGGGGCCTTATAACTCTGCCGTTTCTTAACGGAATCACTTCAAGTTTGCTGTACTCAGCATTACCAGTACTTGGCGTTACCGTTACTAGGCGTTGCCGTTACTAGGGAGAGCGCATCACTCTCAGAGCAGCGCCAACGCGAAACGGGGCCTTATAACTCCGCCTTTTCTTATCCGAATCGTTTCAAATTTGCTGTACTCAGCGTTACCAGTACTTGGCGTTACCGCTACTAGACGTTACCGTTACTAGGGAGAGCGCGTCACTGTCAGAGCAGCGTCAATGGGAAACGGGGCCTTATAACTCCACCGTTTCTTAACCGAATCGCTTCAAATTTGCTGTACTCAGCGTTAACAGTACTTGGCGTTACCGTTACTAGGCGTTACTGTTACTAGGCGTTACTGGTACTCGGCGTTGCGCTAGTTGCAATAAAATGTTATAGGGATCTATGCATTTAGAGTACCGCGCGGTGAAGGCCTGTAAGAGAAGATTAGTGCAAAGTCGAAAGAGGGAGCTGACTTGGGAAAACATTGACGAAAGAGAGATAATCCTCTCCATGCATAGTTATTGGCCCTGGAATGTTTGAGGCCGTCACTCTTCACTGTCGAAGTCCTTTTTTCTGCACTGTTGGGTTTGTAGATATGTGAGTTGTAACTTCCTCCCGCCTAACAGGTTGAAATGTTTAATGTGTGTTCTGTTTGTCAATGTCAGTTTCTCTCACTATGTGTGATTGTACAGTGTGTTCGTTAGAATTTTTGTTGTTATTCAAAGAAGCTTGTGAATAGTTTTTGATGGGATTTTATTAGTATACATGTGTGTGTGCGTGTGTTTGTGTGCGTTCGTGTGCGTGTGCGTGCGTGCCTCTGTGCGTGCCTGTGCGTGTATATGTGTGTGTGTGTGTGTGTATTATGATCGTGTTAAATTACGACTCTTGCAAGGAGGGCAGAACTACACACACAAAACACAGAGAGAGAGAGAGAGAGAGAGAGACAGACATAGACTGACAGAGACAAACTAACAGACAGAGATAGAGACAGGTGATAATAGGAAAGACCAGGACAAATCTGGAACAATATGACACACAAAGCTGTAGAGGCCTTCATAATTCAGGGGCTAATCAGTGCAGCAGCACGGACAAGCGGTAGGTGAAAGGAGAGCGTAAATTATGCATGGAATGTTGGTGAGCATTTGCCCAGAAGATAGCAGATCGAATAGAGAGGCTCAATTATTCTCTGATAAATGGATCGACGGGCGCGCTGACACACATCACACAGACAAACCAGAACATGGGAATTATTTATTATTTTTTGAGAGAGTGAGAGAGAGGGAGGGAGGGATGGAGGTAGAGAGAGAGAGAGAGGGGAGGGACGGAGAGAAAGAGAGGGAGGGAGGGAGAGAGAGCTGGGGGAGAAAGGGAGGGGGGGGGGAGAGAGAGAGGGGGGAGGGAGGGGGAGAGAGAGAGAGAGAACAATGAACACTGAACAATGTTTTATTTTTTTTAAGCATTGTGCGTGCGTGCGTGCGTGCGTGCGTGCGTGCGTGCTTTAGCCCTTAGGAACAGGGTCAAAACACGAAAATATAATGATGGAAATAGCACTAGACAAGAAATGAAGCATCGCATGGTCAAACTTTTAAATACGTGTAACCGGTCACAGAAAGAGAGAGAGAGAGAGAGAGAGAGAGAGAGAGAGAGAGAGAGAGAGGGAGAGGGAGAGGGATGAGAGGAGGGGGTGGTGGTTGTGTTGGAATCGAGGGACTGAACAGTCCTATGTTTTTATGTTCCTTTAATACTGAACACATCTCTGCATGTAACCGCTCTTCTACAGTTAAATAATAAAAACAAGTTCCATTCGTTCTTCTTTTTCTTCTTCTTCCTTCTCCTTCATCCTATTTTTTCTTTGTGGTTTTCTGCCAGTCTTGTTTTTACTTGCTTGCTTCCATTCTTCCTCTCCCTCTTTCTTTTCTTCTTCTTCACTGTACAACATAGGAATAGGGCATGTGCTATTTCCTCCTCTCGGACTGATTTACTTGCAGTTTTATTTGTTTGGGAATTTTAACGAGCGAACGAACAAAGTGTATATAGATTAGGTCTGTGCTTTAAAGACCCACCAGATCACGTGTTGCAATCACGGGTTTCACGGGTTTTCCCTCTTATAACTGGTAAGAAATCTTGTTTTGACTAGGTTTGACTCCCATACAAATGCCCCCAAAATCAAAACGAAACATCATTTTAAAGAGCAGCCTCAATTTTGGTCGCATTTGTATGTGGGTCACAGCTACCCAGAAAAAAACAAGGGACTTAATCGTGGTGGATCAGTGTGTCTTTAAGGCTGTGTGCACATATACGCGCAAATTCCTTACGGAAAACTATCCGCAATCCGCAAACAAAAAGTCTGGACGAAAGAAATATGGAAGAGTGTACGCATACACTCGGAAACCCACCCGCATATCCCATCCCCTTATTTCTGACTTTCTGTTACTTTATTTGCGGATTGGATATTCAGTGTACATGTGCACAAGCCCTAACAGTTGTACGCGCATATTATTGATGAAACTTTGGATTGTTAGCAAAGGTATCATTCATTTTACACTGGTGGAGTTTTATCTTCTGTTAGTTTCCTGCATCAGCTGTTCTGGTGCAAAGGTATCATTCATTTTACACTGGTGGAGTTTTATCTTCTGTTAGTTTCCTGCATCAGCTGTTCTGGTGCAAAGGTATCATTCATTTTACACTGGTGGAGTTTTATCTTCTGTTAGTTTCCTGCATCAGCTGTTCTGGTGCAAAGGTATCATTCATTTTACACTGGTGGAGTTTTATCTTCTGTTAGTTTCCTGCATCAGCTGTTCTGGTGCAAAGGTAGCATTCATTTTACACTGGTGGAGTTTTATCTTCTGTTAGTTTCCTGCATCAGCTGTTCTGGTGCAAAGGTATCATTCATTTTACACTGGTGGAGTTTTATCTTCTGTTAGTTTCCTGCATCAGCTGTTCTGGTGCAAAGGTAGCATTGATTTTACACTGGTGGAGTTTGATCTTCTGTTAGTTTCCTGCATCAGCTGTTCTGGTGCAAAGGTAGCATTCATTTTACATTGGTGGAGTTTGATCTTCTGTTAGTTTCCTGCATCAGCTGTTCTGGTGCAAAGGTAGCATTCATTTTACACTGGTGGAGTTTTATCTTCTGTTAGTTTCCTGCATCAGCTGTTCTGGTGCAAAGGTA
>CM065701.1:45197148-45199648 GCA_017654935.2 Phymorhynchus buccinoides
CCCCCCCCCCCCCCCCCCCCCCCCCACGCCCCATAATGATGTCCATTTTTTTTGTTAATCCTTTTTTTCCTATTCTCCTATTTCAGTTTCTGTTTGTACACATTTTGTGTTTCTGATTGTTTATCTTATTTTTCTTCAATTGAAGTTTTATTTCATTCCTTCTTCTCTTTCAATGTTGTCATTGTTTCTCGAATTTCTTGTCTTCTTCAAAATAATGAATATTCTTTTTTGTCTTTCTTTTTCTTTTTCTTCTGTTTTTAATTTGTGTGTCTTTTTTTAAACATATTGTTATATCATTTAAATGTTTGCCTCAACTTTCTTGATGTTTCTTGCAATGTTTTTTATTTTTTAATTACCATTAGACGGTGTTTGGTTTTTTACTGGCATGCAGTAGATCTAGTTTCGCAACATCTTAAAGCCGCCTTCTTCTAACCTTTCAGTTGGAAGAAATTCGGTTTTCCTTTCTTTGGTCAGTGAGTAGAAATCACAAACGCAAAATGTTGGTTGGACGAAACCCTTCCAACCAGCTCAGAAGGAATTGGCGACTGCGCCATTTAATTCCAACTCACTCTGGCATTGTGGGACGGCTTTTTGGGGGGCCCGTTTGGACAAGCCGCGGACTTTCCTGTGGACTACAGCGACACTCTGTGTCTACACAATCCCGATTATGTCGAGTCTACGCCAAGACTCCTGTTGCAAAGGTTTATGACAACAAGTACCGAACTACGACTTCAGCGAGTCTACGCCAAGACTCCTGATGTATGACATACACGACTTCAGCCTTCCTGATGACGAGTCTACGCCAAGACTCCTGTTGCAAAGGTGTATGACAACAAGTACCGAACTACGACTTCAGCCTTCCTGATGATACACGAGACGAGTCTACGACAAGACTCCTGTTGCAAAGGTGTATGACAACAAGTACCGAACCACGACTTCAGCCTTCCTGATGATACACGAGACGAGTCTACGACAAGAATCCCACTGATTTGACTACAGCGCCTCCCAACCGACCCTTTCCCAAGACCAACGTCGATGAACCTAATACCAGGTGTACCTGCTACATCGAAGACTACAGCACCAGAACTACTTGTCCCTAAGAGCAACTGCTATGAGGACGTCAAACCTCCTACTAACAACGACAACAAGCATTGTGGGAATACAGCCAAGGCTTAGTTATTTGTAAATTCGGCACACGGCAACAACTGACTGAATGAAGTTCAAAACTGAATTTTCTTCCCAGTAAATGGTTGGATAGTGTGAGGCGGCTTTCATGGACATCTTGGGTGTGGAATGGTGTGGATATGACGCCTAGGAAGAAAACTGAAGGCTGATTACGTTCGTCATTTTGAAACATTAACATGTTGATTATAAGTTTGGGGTACGACTTATAACACTTTACAAACGCAACAATACCCTTAATCCATTTTTAAAAGAAACACAAGGGCATTGCCGAGCGGCAGCAACGCATTGTGACAATAAACACACCACTTTCCACCCTTATAGAACGCATAAAATACATAGCCCAAAATTTGAAGCGATTCTGTTCAGTAGTTCACGAGATACAGCTGAACTTTTATACAAACTTCCTTGCACCGAGTGATGTCCTCTTCCCCCCCCCCCCTCCCAATAAACACACCACTTTCCACCCTTACAGAACGCATAAAATACATAGCCCAACATTTGAAGCGATTCTGTTCAGTAGTTCACGAGATACAGCTGAACTTTTATGCAAACTTCCTTGCACCATGGTACACCACCACACAAAATTTGAAGCGATTCTGTTCATTAGTTCACGAAATAAAGCTGGGGGAAATTACATAGCCCAAAGAAGGAAATTTCGGTTTTCAAGGTCAAACTTGAAGGTCAAGGTCAGCACGGTGTTGATTAACGAAAGGAAGCTTCCTTTTCAAGCTGTCTACCCCTCTGCCAATTTTAGTCAAAATCCAAACAGTAGTTTTTAAGATAATCGATACACAGACACACAGACAGACACACACACACACAGACACACAAGCCCATCGCAATACCTCGGCCTCTGGCCGGGTAATAATATCGCATGATTTAATCCTCAGACACCAGCCCATTACCAGCAAATTAATGCTGAATCTCTGACGAGTGTTGGAACTATGTCAATGTTCAATTGTTTTTCTCTCCCCCCCCCCCTCTCTCTCTCTCTCTCTCTTTCTCTCTCTGTCTCTCTCTCACTCACTCTCTCTCAATGCCTAGAATGTTCAGTCTTTTCTTGGGGGCAGTCAAACCGGTAGGGGCTTAGCGCGTGATATTCTTAGTTGGGCGTAGTGTGAGAGAGAGAGAAAGAGAGGGAGGGACTGCCCCCTGGCGGTCAAATTATCGTCCTAAGTTGGCCATTGGGTGAGGTATGTGTGTGTGTGTGGGGGGGGGGGAATCTCCATTGTTAAAGGTGTGAATACACGTTGACTTTATCCACTCTTTTTCACCGAAGGCGGGGGAACTATTTACACAAAAGACTCCCTGATGG
>CM065701.1:45227148-45234648 GCA_017654935.2 Phymorhynchus buccinoides
ATATACATTCATTTGCGAGTAATGTAACATGTTATTGCCTTAATGTATTCCTTTTGAAGTAAATATTGCCAGCATCCTTTCGTTTTTAGCAGGAAGAACAACAAATGATGTATAAATAAACCTGGTTGGGTTGTTTTAATGTGCCTATGACATATTCATGTGTGTGTGTGTGTGTGTGTGTGTGTGTGTGTGTGTGTGTGTGTGTGTGTGTGTGTGTGTGTGTGTGTGTGTGTGTGTGTGTGTGTGTGTGTGTGTGCGTGTGTGTGTGTGTGTGCGTGTGTGCGCGTGTGTGTGTATGTGCGTGCGTGCGTGCGTGCGTGTGGTTGTGTGTGTGTTTTCAGGGAGCTGAACAAAAACCGGCTGACTGAGATGCCAACCTCACTTTCGCACTTGGTGTCCCTTTCAGAACTGTGAGTTTATATGTTATGTATGCGTGCGTGCGTGCGCGCGCGCGTGCGTGCGCGCGTGCGTGCGTGCGCGCGTGCGTGCGCGCGTGCGTGCGCGCGTGCGTGCGCGCGTGCGTGCGCGCGTGCGTGCGCGCGTGCGTGCGTGCGCGCATGCGTATGTGTGCGTGCGTGCGGGCGCGCGTATGTGTACGTGCGTATGTCCATGCATGCGTGCTCGTGTGTGCGAGCGTGTGCGTGTGTGTTTGTGTTTTATATGCGTTGTCTTCGATTTATCATTGTTTGTTTGTTTTCATCATTGTCTTTTGATTTATAATATTATGTGGCTGAAACGATTTCATTTCCATTTCTCTTCACATGCAGACATAATGATTATACACGCCCGCACGCACGCACACGCACACGCACATACACATACACACACACACACACACACACACACACACACACACACACACACGCGCGCGCGCGCGCGCGCGCGCGCGCGCGCGCGCGTGCACACACACACGTGCTCGCAGACACATTCGGACACAAAAACACACACAAAAACAACGAATAAGCGCACGCATGTACGCGCACGCACACGCACGCACGCGCGCGCGCACGCACGCACACGCACGCACGCACGCACGCACACACACACACACACACACACACACACACACACACACACACACACACACACACACACACACACACACACACACACACACACACACACACGGGGATACCATCCCTGTCGCCATATTCACAATATCAGTAAAACACAAAAAGGCAGAATGAAACCACACATGCATAATTATGCACACGAAAGAAAACAACCACTCATAATTTTGGCACAGCAAATTAATGACGCCAGTGAAGCAGCTTCAAAGAATTTTAGCATGCATACATTTGCAACAAAGACACTGGCTTTCTTGTTCGTGTTGCTTCGCTGTTTTGTGTTGCAAAGAGCATTAAATTACAAATTAAGGAAGAAACAAGAAACAAACAAGACGGAGGGGAAATACGTGAACAAACTGATCAGAATACACAGGCAGACAAGCACGTTTTCACAGATTTAGTTGACATTTGTGTTAGCCGAAAAGGGCATGTATTATTAATAGATATGGCATTATCATACCAGTACAGTCCTAAAAGGAACATCAGTCCAAAATGCCCCGAAATCAACAGCAAAGCCCGAAGTCTGAAAAAGCGAATGGCAGTCAAACATAGGTATTTGGGGCATCGTTTTCCATTTGTTTTTGCTAGCACGTATTGTTACACATTACGCATACATGAAAGCCAATGGAAACATGATGAATAAAGAAGGGAAACAGACGTTCCCTGTGTTGTATGTAGCTAAAAGTGTTCAGTCTGTTGATAGCATGCAATACGAAATGTCATTGTCCATTTTGAGGTGAACATTATTCGTTGTATCAGTTGTGAATCAGACAGCAGAGAGTACAGCTATAAAGTAATCTTTGGTCTTGTGTGTTGCGAGCTGGAAGAACGAAACATTCCCCGCCTTTGTAAATCAGGGGCAATAAATTGATATTTTCTTCTGGCTCAGTTTTTGGACAGTTCTGACTCAACTGAGTCTGTAGATTTGTCCCACGATCCGACCCATAAACAACTTGTCCAATGAAGATGGTCATTTTTAAATTGTATTCGGCTTGCTTTCTGCTGCTGCTGCTGCTGTTGTTGTTCTAAAGGCTAAAGGGCTTCCGTTTGCAGGATTAAGAGAGAGAGAGAGAGAGAGAGAGAGAGAGAGAGAGAGAGAGAGAGAGAGAGAGAGAGAGAGAGAGAGAGAGAGAGAGAGAGAGAGAGAGAGAGAGAGAGAGAGAGACAGACAGATAGGCAGAGACAGAGACACACAGAGAGAGACACACAGAGAGAGACACAAAGACAAAGAGAGAGAGAGAGAGAGAGAGAGAGAGAGAGAGAGAGAGAGAGAGAGAGGAGAGAGAGAGAGAGAGAGAGAGAGGGAGAGGGAGACAGACAGAGAGACAGACAGACAAAAATAGAGAGAGAGAGAGAGAGAGAGAGACAGAGAGAGAGAGAGAGAGAGAGAGAGAGAGAGAGAGAGAGAGAGAGAGAGAGAGAGAGAGAGAGAGAGAGAGAGAGAGAGAGATCAATACTGCTGGAAATAATGGGACAGAGGCAAACCTTCGTTTTGGATTGCTGTTCCTTTAAGGGACTGCTGTTTAAATAAGGTTATAGCATATATCAGTGGCACAAGCCTACGCTTTGTAAAGAGGACGTTTTTTCCCCAGGAGATCAGACTTGTTTGTATTTCATCCTACATTGGCCACAGCGTAAGGAACAAAACTGCGAAGCGCAGTTATCCCACTTTCAGTAAAACAAAAGGTTTGATTTTGAAGAAAAAAAGAGAATCTGACAAAAACAATGGAAAGAAGGCAAGAAAGCGAAACAGACAAACAGCAAAAGAGAAAGAAAAGACACGAAATAAGGAAGAAAAAGGAAAGACAGTGATACGAAGAACAGAACGAATGCAAATAACAAATAGACATCATTATAGTGTGGTATTTGCATCGACAATTCAACGTTACTCTTGTAAAGAAAACTGTGTGTTTGATTACGGAAATATTGATATGAGAGGGAGAGAGAGAGAGAGAGTGATTTAGAGAGAGAGAGAGAGAGAGAGAGAGAGAGAGAGAGAGAGAGAGAGAGAGAGAGAGAGAGAGAGAGAGAGAGAGAGACGAGAAGAGAGAGAGAGAGAGAGAGAGAGAGAGAGAGAGAGAGAGAGAGAGGAGAGAGAGAGAGGAGAAGAGAGGGAGAGAGAGAGAGACAATTCAGAGGTATGCCATTTGTTTCGGCAATTATGGGAGAAGAGAGAGTAAAGAGAGAGAAGAATCTGAAATAGAAACAACATACGAAGATGGTGTTACGTGTTTGGATAGTAAATCTATAGGCTTACGCATAACATCGTTTTTAAAATTTTATCTTTAATTTTTTTTTAATGAGATTAGAAACATTGAATTGGATGCAAGGAATAAAATCAACACACAAGCGGCAGCAGCAGTATATATTTTTGGTTCTCATTTTGTCCTCTTCCTCTCTCTCCCCATCTTCCTTCTTCTCCTTCTCCTTTCTGCTTGTGTCTTTGTATGTCTCTTGGACTTCTGTCTCTCTGTCTCTCTGTCTGCCTGTCTTCTTTCACCGTCTACCTTTGTTATCCTTAGCACAGCTGTTCCACCCCATACAAAATCAAGCTATTTAGTTAAAAGACTGAATGTATAAATCTTAGATAAAAACTGCACCAAGCTTTTGCTTGTAAAAATATTTGGGCTGTATGTTCTTCATTGTATATTTAATATATTTCTTCCATCAGATTTATGGTAAAAACTTATTTTGTTGAGCAGTATCATAAACATATTTAGTAGAAAATGTTCTTGAATAAGCACAAACATATTTAAAATTGCTCATGAGTGAACATCTAGCAATCTCCACTGAATATAAGTAATTTTGTCACATACTACAACATATTCTGACTGTTATTTATGAAAAGTCTCTTATGGTAAAGTAAAGTTGGCTTGAAACAACTTCTGAAAATATAGATAAACTAACTGTTCCTCCCGAAACAGCTGTGTTAAGGATCACGTTAGAAACACCCTGCCTTTCAGTCCTATTACACCATGTAATTAGTGTTTGTTTCTATTTCTAGACCTCGACGAATAGCTTCTTGTATCACAAATTGTAATAATAAACATGTCGTCAATGTCCATGACAAGGTTGTCACGGGCAATGACGACAACGACGCCAAAGCCGATAATACAAACGACGACGATGATGATAATGATTATGTCTCAAGGAACTTGGAGGAGAACCAGATAGAGACCTTACCGGACAACAGTTTCAGCCAGAACCGAAAGTTGACGCTGATTCAGCTGCTGAAGAACCCCATCCGTTCTATCGGCACCCGGGCCTTTGCCGGCCTGCCTGCCCTGGAGAAAATGTAGGTGAATCGTTGAATGTTGTAGCTAACGCACGGACGATCATTGTATTATATTGCATAATACTGTGTTGTTTTGTATTGCATTATATTGTGCTGTATGTTTCAACGGCACACGTTGTGCTGCGTTGCATTACATTACGTTGTGCTGTGTTGTTTTACATTACGTTGTGCTGTGTTGTATTACATTACGTTGTGCTGTGTTGTTTTACATTACGTTGTGCTGTGTTGTATTACATTACGTTGTGCTGTGTTGTTTTACATTACGTTGTGCTGTGTTGTATTACATTACTTTGTGCTGCGTTGCATTACATTACGTTGTGCTGTGTTGTATTACATTACGTTGTGCTGTGTTGTTTTACATTACGTTGTGCTGTGTTGTGTTTACATTACGTTGTGCTGTGTTGTATTACATTACTTTGTGCTGCGTTGCATTACATTACGTTGTGCTGTGTTGTATTACATTACGTTGTGCTGTGTTGTTTTACATTACGTTGTGCTGTGTTGTTTTACATTACGTTGTGCTGTGTTGTATTACATTACGTTGTGCTGTGTTGTATTACATTACGTTGTGCTGTGTTGTATTACATTACGTTGTGCTGTGTTGTATTACATTACGTTGTGCTGTGTTGTATTACATTACGTTGTGCTGTGTTGTATTACATTACGTTGTGCTGTGTTGTATTACTTTACGTTGTGCTGTGTTGTATTACATTACGTTGTGCTGTGTTGCATTACATTACGTTGTGCTGTGTTGCATTACATTACGTTGTGCTGTGTTGTATTACATTACGTTGTGCTGTGTTGTATTACATTACGTTGTGCTGTGTTGCATTACATTACGTTGTGCTGTGTTGTATTACATTACGTTGTGTTGTGTTACATTACGTTGTGCTGTGTTGTATTACATTACGTTGTGCTGTGTTGTATTACTTTACGTTGTGCTGTGTTGTATTACATTACGTTGTGTTGTGTTGTATTACATTACGTTGTGCTGTGTTGTATTACTTTACGTTGTGCTGTGTTGTATTACATTACGTTGTGCTGTGTTGTATTACTTTACGTTGTGCTGTGTTGTATTGTATTACATTACGTTGTGCTGTGTTGTATTACTTTACGTTGTGCTGTGTTGTATTGTATTACATTACGTTGTGCTGTGTTGTATTACTTTACGTTGTGCTGTGTTGTATTGTATTACATTACGTTGTGCTGTGTTGTATTAATTTACGTTGTGCTGTGTTGTATTGTATTACATTACGTTGTGCTGTGTTTTATTAATTTACGTTGTGCTGTGTTGTATTGTATTACATTACGTTGTGCTGTGTTTTATTAATTTACGTTGTGCTGTGTTGTATTGTATTACATTACGTTGTGCTGTGTTGTATTACTTTACGTTGTGCTGCGTTGTATTACATTTTGTTGTGCCGTGTTACTCTACGTTGTGGTGCGTTGTAATACTCTACTTCCCTTTGTTCAGCGTGTTGTCTGGGGTGACCAACATGTTCATGTTCCCTTTGCTCAGCGTGTTGTCCGAGGTGACCAACATGTTCATGTTCCCTTTGCTCAGCGCGTTGTCCGAGGTGACCAACATGTTCATGTTCCCTTTGTTCAGCGTCTTTTCCGAGGTGACCAACATGTTCATGTTCCCTTTGTTCAGCGTGTTGTCTGGGGTGACCAACATGTTCATGTTCCCTTTGTTCAGCGTGTTTTCCGAGGTGACCAACATGTTCATGTTCCCTTTGTTCAGCGTGTTGTCCGGGGTGACCAACATGTTCATGTTCCCTTTGCTCAGCGTGTTGTCCGAGGTGACCAACATGTTCATGTTCCCTTTGTTCAGCGTGTTGTCCGAGGTGACCAACATGTTCATGTTCCCTTTGTTCAGCGTGTTGTCTGAGGTGACCAACATGTTCATGTTCCCTTTGTTCAGCGTGTTGTCCGAGGTGACCAACATGTTCATGTTCCCTTTGTACGCTGAGGTGACCAACATGTTCATGCTTCCTTTGTTCAGCGTGTTGTCCGAGGTGACCAACATGTTCATGTTCCCTTTGTTCAGCGTGTTGTCTGAGGTGACCAACATGTTCATGTTCCCTTTGTTCAGCGTGTTGTCTGAGGTGACCAACATGTTCATGTTCCCTTTGTTCAGCGTGTTGTCCGAGGTGACCAACATGTTCATGTTCCCTTTGTTCAGCGTGTTGTCCGAGGTGACCAACATGTTCATGTTCCCTTTGTTCAGCGTGTTGTCTGGGGTGACCAACATGTTCATGTTCCCTTTGTTCAGCGTGTTGTCCGAGGTGACCAACATGTTCATGTTCCCTTTGTTCAGCGTGTTGTCCGAGGTGACCAACATGTTCATGTTCCCTTTGTTCAGCGTGTTGTCCGAGGTGACCAACATGTTCATGTTCCCTTTGTTCAGCGTGTTGTCCGAGGTGACCAACATGTTCATGTTCCCTTTGTTCAGCGTGTTGTCCGAGGTGACCAACATGTTCATGTTCCCTTTGTTCAGCGTGTTGTCCGAGGTGACCAACATGTTCATGTTCCCTTTGTTCAGCGTGTTGTCCGAGGTGACCAACATGTTCATGTTCCCTTTGTTCAGCGTGTTGTCCGAGGTGACCAACATGTTCATGTTCCCTTTGTTCAGCGTGTTGTCCGAGGTGACCAACATGTTCATGTTCCCTTTGTTCAGCGTGTTGTCTGGGGTGACCAACATGTTCATGTTCCCTTTGTTCAGCGTGTTGTCCGAGGTGACCAACATGTTCATGTTCCCTTTGTTCAGCGTGTTGTCCGAGGTGACCAACATGTTCATGTTCCCTTTGTTCAGCGTGTTGTCTGGGGTGACCAACATGTTCATGTTCCCTTTGTTCAGCGTGTTGTCCGAGGTGACCAACATGTTCATGTTCCCTTTGTTCAGCGTGTTGTCCGAGGTGACCAACATGTTCATGTTCCCTTTGTTCAGCGTGTTGTCCGAGGTGACCAACATGTTCATGTTCCCTTTGTTCAGCGTGTTGTCCGAGGTGACCAACATGTTCATGTTTCCTTTGTTCAGCGTGTTGTCCGAGGTGACCAACATGTTCATGTTCCCTTTGTCCAGCGTGTTGTCTGGGGTGACCAACATGTTCATGTTCCCTTTGTACGCTGAGGTGA
>CM065701.1:45239648-45242148 GCA_017654935.2 Phymorhynchus buccinoides
GGGGGGGGGGGGGGGGGGGGAATGGGGGGGGGGGGGGGGGGGGGGGGGGGGGGATGTGCAAAAGGAGAATGAAAGGTCAAGCAAAGAAAGCGTAAACTTTATAAACACGCACATATTAGCACCGCACACGCGCGGTTCTGAAACTGGAGACGTGTTTTACACATGTAAGTATAAACGTTCATGTGCGTGCGCGCGTGCGCACACACACACACATACACGCGCGCGCGCACGCACACCAGTAGCTACACAGTCGTAGGCACGCACAGGTTGAAAGAGAAAGCGGGAGATCAGAGGGGGCGTCGAAAAATATTAACGTTTTAAGAAAATAATGTAAACTGTTCAAATCGTCCTTGACATACAAAAGCCTTCTCATAATTCTACTCTCTCTCTCTCTCTCTCTCTCTCTCTCTCTCTCTCTCTCTCTCTCTCTCTCTCTCTCTCTCTCTGTGTGCCCACCCCCACCCTACCCCTCGTAGCATCATCCTTCAACATATCCCATCCCTCCCCTCACTCCTGTATCTCCCCCCCCCCACACAGTCCTCTTTTCCTCTCCCCCTCCTCCCCCCGCCCCCAACATCGATCTCTGTTTCTATACCAGGGAAACCCCGCATGCCTCTCGTCTGCTCGAAGCTGTGGAATTAACGTCTACTAGATAACATGGACACAGTTGTACGGGTTTTTCTCCCCACTTGTTTACTACAATGCCTTTGTCAACATCATGTATATCTCTCTCTCTCTCTCTCTCTCTCTCTCTCTCTCTCTCTCTCTCTCTCTCTCTCTCTCTCTCTCTCTCTCTCTCTCTCTCTCTCTCTCTCTCTCTAATTCCAGACTCCGATAATAACCTTGTTTTGCTTCCCTTTACCACCACCCGCCCAATTCCTGCCCCTCCACACACACGCACGCACACATACGCACCCCCCCCCCCCCCACACACACACACACACACATACACGCACGCACGCACGCACACACCCGCGCTCTTTCCCCCACGACCTAGAGTTCTCCCGTTGTTGAACTCCCAATTGTATCAGAACGTTGCTTCTCGATGAATCAGTTCAATGCGAAAATGTGAAGGGAAGGTGACTATAGCAGACATTATTTTCTCCTCAATTAATGTCCAGGATGTAGGCACCTCCTATTCATGTGAACTATGTGTTGTTGCTTCGTCGCGCTCTGCAGGAATCTGGGGAACAACCAGATCCTAACGCTGCACGGGAAGCCGTTCCAGGGCCTGTCCCAGCTCCGGGACCTGACCCTCAGCCACAACAAGATCAAGGAGATCCCCGCGGACGCCTTCGTGGGCCTCACCAAGCTGCAGTACCTGTAAGGAAAACCGAAGAGGGTATGGGTGGCTGGCTGGGTACAGTGGGGAGGGTGAGTCTTTCGGATGAGACGATAAACCGAGGTCCCGTGTGCTCATGCACTCAGCACACGTTAAACCCAGTGGCAACGAAAAAGTTGTCATTTGATCAAAATTCCTTCCTCATCAGTCACGAAAATCGCATGCAAATTGTTTTTTTAAATGGGTGGCGCGCCTCTGGCTGCGACGCGCTCTCCAGGTGGGAGCAACCCGAATTTCAAAGAGATTCTGTGACTATAATGTACCTAACCTAACCTAACGGGAGGTGTGGGTGGTAGGGCGGAGGCGGAAATATGGAGGTGCATAATACTTGTAAGGAAAACTGAAGGGAAAATAGGTGGGTGGGTGGATAAAGTGGGGAGAGTGGGGACGGGAGGTGTGGGTGATGGGCGGAGGCGGGAATATGGAGGTGCATATATCTTTATGGGAAACTGAAGGGAAAATGGGTGTTAACAATGTCCCATAAAAAATTATGTACCCTTCGGGTCAAGAGGACGTCAAATGTCATATTTCGTTCGGGGAAATGGGTAGGTGGGTTGATAAAGTGGGGAGAGTAGAGACGGGAGGTGGGTGGTGGGTGGAGGCGAGAAAAATAGAGATCCCCGCTGATGCCTTCGCGCCTCTCCTAGTTACAGTACCTGTAAGGAAACGTGGAGGGAGTAGGGGTGAATGATGGGTGGGTGGGTGTGAAAGGGGAGACAGTGGAGATGTGTGGGTGAGGGGGGAGGGGTAAGAAGCCGAAGTGAGCGTGTTTGTGTGCGCTAATGTATGTGTGTGTTAATAGTATGTGTGTGTTAATAGTATGTGTGTGTTAATAGTATGTGTGTGTTAATAGTATGCGTGTGTTAATAGTATGTGTGTGTTAATAGTGTGTGTGTGTGTTAATAGTATGTGTGTGTTAATAGTATGTGTGTGTGTTAATAGTATGTGTGTGTTAATAGTATGTGTGTGTTAATAGTATGCGTGTGTTAATAGTATGTGTGTGTTAATAGTGTGTGTGTGTGTGTTAATAGTATGTGTGTGTTAATAGTGTGTGTGTGTGTGTGTGTGTGTGTTTGTGTGTGTGTGTGTGTGTGTGTGTGTGTGTGTGTGGTGTGTGTGTGTGTGTGTGTGTGTGTGTGTGTGTGTGTGTGTGTGTGT
>CM065701.1:45247148-45252148 GCA_017654935.2 Phymorhynchus buccinoides
AACGTTCAGACATGGTGAGGAGGGAAAGATGAACTAGGATGTATCGGGTATCTAGAAACCAACACTGTGCAAGGAAAGCGCTGGAACACACCTATTCCAATGGAGACAGGCTCACAGAATCACACAGACAGACTGACTTACATAAGTACACTAAAATATACAGACAGATGCACTGAAAGACAGATTTCAGCATACATGCAGATAGCGAGAGACAGACCAAAAGAGACGTGGTAGGTGTAGCCAAGACAAAGCAGACCTGACAAACAGTGACTGGACAGAAACAGGTACAGGCACACATGCACAGGCAACTACTGAGGGCAGAAGCTAGAAGCATGCTCACATATGAATATAATTCATACACCATGTGTGCACATCTACACAGATACACGAAACAGTAACAGACATACAGAGAGAGAGAAAGAAAGAGAGAGAGCGAGAGAGAGAGAGAGAGAGAGAGAGAGAGAGAGAGAGAGAGAGAGAGAGAGAGAGAGAGAGAGAGGGAGAGAGAGAGGGAAGAGAGGAGAGAGAGAGAGAGAGGGAGAGAGAGAGAGAGAGAGAGAGGAGGGGGAGAGAGATAGAGAGAGAGGGAGAGAAGAGAGAGGGGGAGGGGGAGGGAGGGAGAGAGAGAGGAGAGATAGAGGAGAGAGGGAGAGAGAGGTGAGAGAGAGACATAGAGAGATAAGAGAGAGAGAGAGAGAGAGAGAGAGAGAGACATAGGCCGAGCTAGCGATAATAAGACTCGCATATAGACAAACAAACAAACAAACAAACACGCACGCACACACGCACACGCACGCACGCACACACGCACACGCACGCACGCACGCACGCACACACGCACACGCGCGCGCGCACGCACGCACACACACACACACACACACACACACACACACACACACACACACACACACACACACACACACACACACACACACACACACACAGACAGACAAAAACAGAGGTATCTAGGCAGGTGCAGAGAAACTAGCAGACACTAAACTGGTGAAAGACACAGACACACAACAGACAGGCACACAGACTGACACATAGACACAGACATACACACGTTCAGACACAGAATTGTTTCACTTAGCTTTGTGTCGTAGACTGCCAATGCCAGGCTCCGCGGGTATCACGCCCACCAGTTGTGTTGTTACTGTGTCAGTTCCGGGTATCACGCCCACCAGTTGTGTTGCTACTGTGTCAGTTCCGGGTATCACGCCCACCAGTTGTGTTGCTACTGTGTCAGTTCCGGGCATCACGCCCACCAGTTGTGTTGCTACTGTGTCAGTTCCGGGTATCACGCCCACCAGTTGTGTTGTTACTGTGTCAGTTCCGGGTATCACGCCCACCAGTTGTGTTGTTACTGTGTCAGTTCCGGGTATCACGCCCACCAGTTATGTTGTTACTGTGTCAGTTCCGGGCATCACGCCCACCAGTTCTGTTGTTACTGTGTCAGTTCCAGTTTGTGTTTTGAACCAGCTTCATAATAACCCGTGACTCTTGTAAAGTACTGTAGAGTTGAGTTGAGCTTTGAGTTGTCTGTTTAAGCTGGCCACTCTGTTGTTTCTGATAGTAACTTTTTGAAAGCAGCAATGGAGGCAGCTGCTATTTCAGAGGGCTGGGCTAACATTTATTAAGAATGAAATGCCTTGGCCAGGTTACATCACCACTCCCTTGACTGGAAGGAGTTATATTTCCCCTTGTACTCCTGTTCTTGGAAATAAGTATCCACAAATTGATGTCGTTGGATTGAGAGACGTCTGTATCACGTAACAGTCATTGATGTCGTTGGATTGAGAGACGTCTGTATCACGTAACAGTCATTGATGTCGTTTGATTGAGAGACGTCTGTATCACGTAACAGTCATTGATATCGTTTGATTGAGAGACGTCTGTATCACGTAACAGTCATTGATATCGTTTGATTGAGAGACGTCTGTATCACGTAACAGTCATTGATATCGTTTGATTGAGAGACGTCTGTATCACGTAACAGTCATTGATATCGTTTGATTGAGAGACGTCTGTATCACGTAACAGTCATTGATATCGTTTGATTGAGAGACGTCTGTATCACGTAACAGTCATTGATGTCGTTTGATTGAGAGACGTCTGTATCACGTAACAGTCATTGATATCGTTGGATTGAGAGACGTCTGTATCACGTAACAGTCATTGATGTCGTTTGATTGAGAGACGTCTGTATCACGTAACAGTCATTGATATCGTTGGATTGAGAGACGTCTGTATCACGTAACAGTCATTGATATCGTTGGATTGAGAGACGTCTGTATCACGTAACAGTCATTGATATCGTTTGATTGAGAGACGTCTGTATCACGTAACAGTCATTGATATCGTTTGATTGAGAGACGTCTGTATCACGTAACAGTCATTGATATCGTTTGATTGAGAGACGTCTGTATCACGTAACAGTCATTGATGTCGTTTGATTGAGAGACGTCTGTATCACGTAACAGTCATTGATATCGTTTGATTGAGAGACGTCTGTATCACGTAACAGTCATTGATTTCGTTTGATTGAGAGACGTCTGTATCACGTAACAGTCATTGATGTCGTTGGATTGAGAGACGTCTGTATCACGTAACAGTCATTGATATCGTTGGATTGAGAGACGTCTGTATCACGTAACAGTCATTGATGTCGTTTGATTGAGAGACGTCTGTATCACGTAACAGTCATTGATATCGTTGGATTGAGAGACGTCTGTATCACGTAACAGTCATTGATGTCGTTTGATTGAGAGACGTCTGTATCACGTAACAGTCATTGATATCGTTGGTGAAACTTATAATGAAATAAGGTATTTTCATCTCCGTCAATGATGATGTAGGACCCAGAAGGCACGATTATCCAAGACTGAACACGAACAGAATTATTGTTTGCTCACTGTTGTGCTTAATTCACAAAGCACAGTTTCTGAGCCCATACTCATATAAAGGCAGTCTTGTTTTAATTCTTTCTCCCAATCGTATTCACTGTCAGATAGAGTTGAATTGAATGTGTTCATGTAGGGCAAAATAAGTTAATTCTTTCCACGTGAATTTATAACTTGAGGAAACGGGCAATGTGAGGAATAAGAAATAGGTTAGGGTGAGTGGAGTTAACCAGATAAAAGTATAAGTCAGGGATGTGAGGGGTAGGACACTGCATGACGAATGGAATCTAATGATGATGCGAATGAGGTTGTATCACTGGTTTGCACATTTGAAGAAAATCGTTCCCTGAGGGAGATGTGAATTAAACATCGAAATATTGGGAAACTACATAACATTGTTTTTTTGTTCTTGGTTTGTTTGTTTTTATCCAAAGTTGTGTGTCTGCTTTCTCCAATAATACATAAAACAGTAACAGCTTTCTAAAACTCTGTTTCATGATTGAACATTGCAGTCGACACTCTGTTTCATGATTGAACATTGCAGTCGACACTCTGTTTCATGATTGAACATTGCAGTCGACACTCTGTTTCATGATTGAACATTGCAGTCGACACTCTGTTTCATGATTGAACATTGCAGTCGACACTCTGTTTCATGATTGAACATTGCAGTCGACACTCTGTTTCATGATTGAACATTGCAGTCGACAACATATTGAAGGAAAAACCAGGCATGAATGTCCTTCAGCAAGTTTCTGTTCATCGACATGAGTTTAAGACTCATTTCAACACAATGATTCCATGCCTTCTTCTTTGCATTCTCCTTACCCAGGACAGTATTTTCGGTGCATCCTGCAACAGCATGAATAATGAAACACCAAGTTTTATCACAAAACAATACGACGGGGAAATCATGTTGTATTGCAAGGTGTGAGCCGCATACCGCAGTGAATTATTTGCAGCAAAAGCGTGGATCTACTCTGGCCCCGAAGTTGAAGTTGAAGTTGAAGGTTGTTGTAACAAATCTTTGTGAAAGTAATCACTTGTCTTGATACCAAGGTAGGTTAGGTTGTAGAACTAGCAAATCTGCTGTAAAATTAATGCGTACCAGAAGTGGAACCTTGATTCTCAACCGTTATTCAAATTAATGGCTTACGACCAAGGTAACTCAGTATCATGTAGGCCTATGTCCATATCAGCGGTCATACTGGAAGACTCAGTTACACACAAAAAACACCTGAGCAATTGACGACCTTGTCATTATGATTAAACAAAATACAAATGAAAATGATGGGACTTTAAAAGTTTAACGGCTGGCTACTCATCTTCTGTCCCTATTATCTGATCTGATCTGATCAAGGCAACGGACAGGTGTGACACGGAGATCGGTGTAAATGATCAAATGGAACTTGACGTGGTGTTTTTAGCCATGTGAAAACGTTTCTCTCAGACTGCTTGAAGTCAATCCATGGAGATGGGAGTCTGAACCTCCTGAAAGCACACTGTCTTGGATGATAGGCTTACAGTCTTACTTCCTCTCAACATGTACGTTTACTGCTGGAACCGTCCTCATTCAAACCTGGCAAATGAAAAGTGATGCATATATGTTACTAACAATGTCTTTAGTATCAATACGCACAATAATAAGCACACGTGTGCAGAGACGCTCGCACTAGCCGGTGTGCGTAATCGTGCGTGCTCGCACATACACACACATGCGCACATGTACACACACGCGTGCACGCGCACGAGCGCATATAAACACACACACCATTGCGTCCGCCCCCCTACCCCCCCCCCCCCCCCACACACACACACACAAACACATACACACACGCACGCACGCGCGTATACAAACACGCTTGCATACACACGTTTACATGACTGCATAATATTATATAAACAAACATCACATACCTTATGTGTCCCCAACCATCTCATCAAACACACGTACACACAGACACACACACACACACACACACACACACACACACACACACACACACACACACACACGCGCGCGCGCGCGCGCGCGCGCGCGCACACTCTTAGTCCCAGAAAATAAATCGCGTATACAAACACGCTTGCATACACACG
>CM065701.1:45262148-45277148 GCA_017654935.2 Phymorhynchus buccinoides
CGGCGGGCTGGGCTAAAGTTTGTTTGTAGTGGAGAAAACTTGCCTAGGGTACATCCCCACTCTCTCGGCCAAAGGGCTTTGAGGTCGAGAGTTGGCGTTGGGAAAGGTCCCCAGTGACCAATCAATTCCATTGGCTGCAGCACTTGAGCCAGTGCCAATAGCCCTCTAGTTAGAGAGTAATACTCTTCCACGAAAGACTAAGCTGTACCATGATATTCCAGTATCATTTATAGTACAGCCCTTATTTACTGTTAGCTCTTTCTACAGGCTATTGTCAACCACTGATTGAAAGCCATTGGAGTAAGTGTAATGCCGCTGCACTACAATCGCGCCGATATTAATTAGGCCTACCCCATATATGCGCGCGCGCGCGCGCGCGTGTGTGTGTGTGTGTGTGTTGTGTGTGTGTGTGTGTGTGTGTGTTTTACTTGTTGGCGTGTCTTTGCGTGCGGCCATTTTTCACTCTTTCACCATGGCGGCATAGTGATGGGCAAGTTATATTGTGACTGGCCTTTCGCTGTGTTGCCGTGGTTGGGGGTGGGGAGTGTTCACGTGTACGGGCCCTTTAATGTGTATGTATTTATTGTATTGCATTGTATTTTGTATTCTTTTATATTGACTGCGAGACAAAGTTCCTTGTTTTTTTTAAATGGGGACACTAAATAATTGATTGATTGATTGATTGATTGATATATATAACCCCAACAAGGCGTTATGTTTCATACGTTATTCTCCGCCCCTGACTCGTGAACTGAACTGTGTACGGCACCTACATCAAATAATTCCCCTTGCGTATATCGCGAAGAAGTAGTAGGCCTATAAAGAAAGCTCCATTGCGCCGCTTTGCATCATCAACTGCGCCTGTTATAATATTTTAATGTAACACTGAGACAATGTTTTTCTGAGAAATTATTTGATTTATTTTTTCATCTTTTCTACTATGGTTTTCATTTCAATTCAATTGGCAGATGTCAGTCAATATTGGTGTTTCTATCGTATCTATCTGTGTTCAACAGTCGTCGAACCATATTTTCTTATGTAAAGATTGCACAATACTGTGATTATGCTTCTAGCTTGTTGCTGCTGATATATTTACTATCTAAGTTTGTTCATGTACCGTGGACTTAATGCAATTGTTTAAACCAAAAAGAAGAAGAAGAAGAAGAAGATGAAGAAGAAGAAGAAGAAGAAGAAGAAGAAGAAGAAGAAGAAGAAGAAGAAGAAGAAGAAGAAGAAGAAGAAGAAGAAGAAGAAGAAAGCATTACTCAAGACACCGTATCGACTGTGTCATTATCGGGATAGTAAAAGTTAAGATCCATTTTGTATTAAAAATGAATAAATATGATTTTTTAAGAAAACGTCGGATTTTTAAAATTTATTTCAAAACCTTCTCTTCTCCACATTGTCTGTTGGTTTGGTTTGACTTTTGTTTTTAGCATGTAGGCCTATCGCCCAAAACAAAGACACACAATAATAGGCTACCTCCCCTCTCTTCATTCACACACATAGAAAGACACGCACGCGCGCGCGCGCACGCACGCACACACATTTATAAACGCAGGCACACACACACACACACACACACACCACACGCACACGCGCGCTGGCGCGCACCCCCCACCCCCCACACACACACATACACCACACGCACACGCCCGCGCGCACACACACACACACACACGCACACAAGCGCCAAAGCAATGCATAAGAAGCAATATTCAGGTGGGCTTCCTAATCCAATCGGACAAGAGTCCTTCCTTTTGTTTCTTCTAGCGAAATGTGCTGAGAAAGAAAGGTCAGGAAGAGAGTGTACGATGCAGGAGAGAGAGAGAGAGAGATTGAGAGAGAGAGAGAGAGAGAGAGAGAGAGAGAGAGATAGAGAGAGAGAGAGAGAGGAGAGAGAGAGGAGGCTTGAGAGGAGAGGAGAGAGAGGAATGGGGGCCGGGGGTGAGAGAACATAAGACTCGTGCTTCTATCCACTCGTCCTTTCATTTTCTGGCCCTCTATCTCACGTCTTCGTGTTTGAATGCGTGTGTTTCTCTGCCTGTCTGTCTGTAGTTCTGTCTGTGTATCTCCCTCTCTTGCTTTTTATCCCCCCCCCCCTCTCTCTCTCTTTATTTTCTTTCTTTGTGTGTCTTTCTGTCCTTCTGTCTGTCTGTCTGTCTCCTTAACCCCCCCCCCCCCCCCCCCCCATCTATCTCTCTCTCTTTGAAAGTATGACGACGGCGATGATGATGATGATGATGACGACGTTGATGATGACGACGACGATGAAGACGACAATGAGGACGATGATTTTATAAACCCCTCAGCTGTACCTGGCAGCCGTATTGGCATACTTGATCATTTTTGTTCTTTAAAAAACAAAACCGCATAAAAAGCGACCCATAAATTGCCACAGACGCTCACGAGAGTCCACAACTTACTAAGGGGAGTAACTAATTCTTAACACCCAAACCATTGACACCCAATGACCTCCCTTGAACCGCGCGTCAACACGCGGCTGGGTCCCGAATGAGGTTTTATACCGACCATTCTCTGCCCCTGTCTTGTGCACTGAGATGCGAACCTGGCATGAAGTAGTAGTTTATAGCCACAGACAATGTTCTGCTCCTGACTCGCCACTAAGTGGCACAGGCAGTTCAGGCCTAAAATTATCGCCCTTTCGTGTCAACAAGAAATAACATAAAGCCCCAATAATTACCATCTTCGAAGCGAAGCTGGTCAATGTTTTCAGTGAAATGTGTCTGTTTGTTCCTGGCTGGCTGACTGACTGTGTATGTGAATTTGTATGTTAGCACGATAGCGTTTGAGCGGAGCGATGTAGGACCATCAAACTTTGCATGCAGATAGGTAGTTAGGATATCTAGGTCAAGGTCTAAAATAAAGGTCATTGGTCAAAGGTCAAGGTCATTGGAGCCGGAACTGTGCCGCGCGCAGCATAAAATGTGTGTTGCTGGTGATTTTAGCATTCTAGTTGATATTTGCATTCTCCAGGCAACCACACCTCGGAGCTGTGGGAAGACATACAGAATAATGGGTATGACCCTGACCAGTACGACTTTGCCGTTAACAATGTCGATGACAATTCTATTTCTCAATAAATTATATATTTTCTGCATTTTGACGATAACGATATTAGTGATAAGTCACTTTCTGTCCATCCAGACAACCACACTTCATGACCTTAGGGGGGGCGGGGGGGGGGGGGGCATAGAGTATATTTTCATTGTCCAGACAACCACACTTCGGAGCTGTGGGAGGACATACCTAGAACAGTGGGCATGACCTTAATTCAGTTAATTAAGTAAGTAATATTTTCATTGTCCAGACAACCATACCTCGGAGCTGTGGGAGAACAATGGGCATGACCCATTAATTCATGACCCTGACCTGTAGGACGTTTGACGATAACGATATTAGTGATAAGTCACTTTCTGAATTAGTAATATTTATTGTCCAGACAACCACACCTCGGAGCTGTGGGAGGACATACCTAGAACAGTGGGCATGACCCATTAATTCAATTAATTAAGTAAGTAATATTTCCATTGTCCAGACAACCACACTTCGGAGCTGTGGGAGGACATACAGAACAATGAGTATGACCCTGACCAGTACGACTTTTCCCGGGAAGCGGAGCTGTACCTGGAGGACTATGAGGCCAAGGGACACAGCGGGGATGTCTACATCAAGAACTTCGTCATGGCTAACCCGCCCCTCACCTGCAAACCAAAACCTGGTCAGTTTAGTGTGTGTGTGTGTGTGTGTGTGCGTGTGTGTGTGTGTGTGCGTGTGCGTGTGCGTGTGCGTGTGCGTGTGCGTGTGCGTGCGTGTGCGTGTGTGTGTGTCTGTATGTGTCTGTATGTGTGTATGTGTGTGTGTGTGTGTGTGTGTGTGTGTGTGTGTGTGTGTGTGTGTGTGTGTGTGTGTGTGTGTGTTTACGTGTGTGTGTGTGTGTGTGTGTGCGTGTGTGTGTGTGTGTGTGTGTGAGAGAGAGAGAGAGAGAGAGAGAGAGAGAGAGAGAGAGAGAGAGAGAGAGAGAGAGACAGAGAGAGAGAGAGAGAGAGAGAGAGGCGGGGGAAACGTTGATCGAAGTGGGAGGGAGGGAGGAGACAGAGAGAACGAAAGAAAGAGCGACAGACAAACAAGCATACAGACAGGCAGACAGAGCAAGGGAGGACTGGTGATCTCTTCAGTGTGGCACGTGGTTCCTTTCATGCGTTCTCATTCTCATGATATGTCACGTGACCTTACTATGCGCTCCACGAGAGCTTTCTCAAACTCAATCATACATGCCCTTTTAATAGCATACTTTTTTTTTCTACAACCCCTTTCATGGCATGTGCCGACCTGTTCATAAGTCATAAGTCATAAGTTTCTTTATTGTCCTTTGGCATTGTACAACGCACATAGACAATTGTCTTCCATAGTGTAGAATAAGATAAAATACATCAAAATCAAAATAATTAACAATATGAAACAGAAAACTTACACTTAAACAAATATCTAACTTTCATCACACCCAATCATTCATTTGCTCTCTGCTATCTTGCTCACTCATGCAACCCATCTCCACTTTCACCTTCATTGGTTTTTGTTGTTGGTTTTTCTCTCGTTTTTTCCTTTCCTTTCTTTCTTCCCCCCCCCCCCCCCTTGTTTTCCTTTTTTAGGCAGTATTGTTTTTCGGGTTTTTTATATCCCGCTCTGTCTCTCATCCTTTTGACTGTATGACTAACTAAGATGGACATTTCCAAGAACGTTAAGTGTTGTTGTTTCATACAAAAATGTATGGGATTCTGTGTGACCTAGTGTTTGGTGTACTGCCACATTCGTACCGTGTGAAGCTAGTGTGTATGTGTGACTGTGTATGTACGCGTGCATATGATATGTGTGTGTGAGTGGATGGACGTGCGCATTAAAACAGTTCGGCTGCTGGTGGACCTTCAAGGTTTACTGGTTGATGATTTTTTGTTACTTATTTAGTGTCTTTTTTACACAGACCCCGCCATGCGCGGACCTGTTCAGTCAGTGGTCGCTACGGTGCGGTGCGTGATTCGACTTCATGCTGACTCTGCTAGGCAACATTGTGGTTCGGCTTGAAGATCACAAAACCTTTTCTTTTAACTTATTTAGTGTCTTATTTCCACAGCCTTCCTCATGCTATGTGCTGACCGGCACGGGTGATGATCTTCATGCTGGATCTGCTGCGCAATGTCATGGTGCTGTGATTTGTCTGCAAACTTTATTGAAACCACACAGCCTTTATGGTGTACTTGTTTCTTCACAGGACCCTTTATGCTATGTGCTGACCTGCACGGGTGATGGTCTTCATGCTGGATCTGCTGCGCAATGTCATGGTGCTGTGATTTGTCTGCAAACTTTATTGAAACCACACAGCCTTTATGGTGTACTTGTTTCTTCACAGGACCCTTTATGCTATGTGCTGACCTGCACGGGTGATGGTCTTCATGCTGGATCTGCTGCACAATGTCATGGTGCTGTGATTTGTCTGCAAACTTTATTGAAACCACACAGCCTTTATGGTGTACTTGTTTCTTCACAGGACCCTTTATGCTATGTGCTGACCTGCACGGGTGATGGTCTTCATGCTGGATCTGCTGCGCAATGTCATGGTGCTGTGATTTGTCTGCAAACTTTATTGAAACCACACAGCCTTTATGGTGTACTTGTTTCTTCACAGGACCCTTTATGCTATGTGCTGACCTGCACGGGTGATGGTCTTCATGCTGGATCTGCTGCGCAATGTCATGGTGCTGTGATTTGTCTTCACAGCCCTGGAACGCTGAATAAGAAGACGTCTTTAAGCTGTATTGAAACCACACAGTCTTTATAGTGTACTTGTTTTCTCCACAGGACCCTTTATACCATGCGCGTACCTATTCGGCTGGTGGTTCTTGCGCTGTGGTGTCTGATTCGTCTTCATGTTGGCTGAAGATCATAAAACCTCTTTTTTATAAAATGTATTTTGTGTATCATTTCTCAGGCCACTGCATGTCATGCGCTGACCTGGTCGGCTGGTGGTCCCTGAGCTGTGGAGTCTGGTTCATTTTCATGGTTTCTTGAAGCCACGTACACCCTTCTAAACCCTTTTCTGGCATCTTTTCTTTCCCACAGGCCCCTTCATGCCATGTGCTGACCTGTTCGGGTGGTGGTCACTGCGCTGTGGAGTCTGGTTCGTCTTCATGCTGGCCCTGCTGGGCAACGCGGTGGTGCTGTTCGTGTCGGTCAGCTCCCGCTCCAAGATGGACGTGCCCCGCTTCCTCATCTGCAACTTGGCCTGCGCCGACTTCTTCATGGGCGTCTACCTCGGAATGCTGGCCATGGTGGATGCATCCACGCTGGGTGAGAGGCAGACGAAGGGTTAATTAATGCAGATAAAGGGTTAATTAATGCAGATAAAGGGTTAATTAATGCAGATAAAGGGTTAATTAATGCAGATAAGGGTTAATTAAGACAGGTAAAGGGTTAATCAAGGGTTTGTGTCTACCTCGGCATGCTGGCCATAGTGGATGCCTCCACGCTGACAAAGAGTGAATTAATGAAACGGAGTCGCATGGCTATGTCAGACCAATAAAAAATAAATGTGACATAGGCTAGAACAACAAGGCTACATAAAAAGTTGATATGCTTTGCATAGTTATGCAGGGATTATCTTCAGCCATGACAAGCTCCTAGCATAACATCATCAGTCTCCAAAAGCCACCGACGACGGAGTGTGGCTGGTCACGTGGCGGGGTAATCCAAAACGGTCGCACAAGTAATGTTCGCATCACCAGCTGATGCATTTGTACCACAGTGTTCAAGTGCTTCGGCTGTTGGGATGATCCCTGGAGTCTGTTAGCCAGGGTAAGCCAACAACAACATAAAACAGAGAAAGGGTTAACTAGGGGTTTGAGTCTGTCCATGGGTTAATTACCATGGTTTGGGTGATTGGTACACAGAGGGCTTGATGATAGTAGGTGAGTACATCCACTATCCGCATGCCTCCACGCTGAGAGAGAGAGGGGGTAATATTAAAGGCTTCAGAAAATATATTGGTTGGGTGATTGGTACCCAGTTGGGTTAATTGAACATGATTCAGGTGATTTGTACTCTTTGTGTCAAAGCAGACTTTGAGATCGAGGGTCATAGACATGTATGGGGTGTCTGAAGTACAAATAGATTTCGATATTGAGGGTCGTAAACATGAGGGGGTGTTCCAAAGGACAACTCGCGTTTTATCCCATACTTCGGTTTTGCAGGTGAGTTTCGCATACACGCTATTCAGTGGCAGATCAGGGGGGGGGGGGGGGGGGGGGAGGGAAGGGGGTCTGAAGTAGCCTACAACTTGGCCGAAACTCTTAAAGGCCTATCAACCGATCCCAATATTCGGGTAACGCTAGTCCGACACATCTAACGCGGTGCGCGAAGCCTGCTCCCTCGCACAATAGGGGGAAAGAGGGGAAAACCCGCGTCTGTGGCCTGCAGTGGTTCAAATGCTGGATGGAAGTTCAGTTTAACGTCGCGTATCGGCTTTCGCCATGTACGACGGGCTGAACAAACCAACCAGGATATAAACAAAAATTTATGTTCCTGAATCACTGTCTTAGCCAAAAGGCCGAGAAGCGATCAGAATTTGAACATATAAGGGCTTCAAATGCTGAGCGCCTACCTCCTTTTATACTCCTATTACGGCTTTAAGAAAGAACGCAAAGAACAATAACCCTGGAGATGACGACTGATCCCATACTTGTGTTTTTGCAGGGGAGTTCCGCAAACACGCCATCCAGTGGCAGATCAGCGGGGGGTGTCTGGTGGCTGGCTTCCTGGGCGTGCTGTCCTCGGAATTAAGCGTGTTCACCCTGACGGTCATCACCCTGGAGAGGTTCTACGCCATCACCCATGCCATGCAGCTCAACAAACGACTCTCTCTCCGCCAGGCCGGTAAGGAAAGACGGAAATGAGAGGTTGATAGGGGAAAGGGATACAAAAGGAACATGAAAACTGAGAGATTGATAGGAGAGAGAGAGAGAGAGAGAGAGAGAGAGAGAGAGAGAGAGAGAGAGAGAGAGAGAGAAACTTGAAACTTGAAATCTTTAATGAGGAATAGCTCAATAAGCATAAAATGCTTCTTTGCATGAGGTCCTCAGAGAGAGAGAGAGAGAGAGAGAGAGAGAGAGAGAGAGAGAGAGAGAGAGAGAGAGATAGAGAGAGAGAGAGAGAGAGTGAGAGAGAGAGAGAGAGAGAGAGAGGCAGAGAGAGAGAGAGAGAGAGAGAGAGAGAGAGAGAGAGAGAGGAGAGAGAGAGAGAGAGAGAGAGAGAGAGAGAGAGAGAGAGAGAGAGAGAGAGAGAGAGAGAGAGAGAGAGAGAGAGAGAGAGAGAGAGAGAGAGAGAGAGAGAGAGAGAGAGAGAGAGAGAGAGAGAGAAGGGGGAGACAGTGAGAGAGAGATAGAGATAAACAAACAAACAGGAAGTCTTTTTTTTTAATTTTTCAGACAGGATTCTTTGAGGTTTTAGACAATGTTTTCTTTTCCTTTCCATGTAAGTCTTATATAGAGAGAAAATGGTACCCAGAGGGGTTCATTTGTTGCTTGTGTGGTTTGTGTTCATGGTTCAGATTACTTTCTGGTTGTTTTGTAACTGGAAATGTCTCTGTTCTTGTCCTCCCAGGCTACATCATGCTGGGGGGATGGCTGTGGACCATAGCTCTGGCCAGCCTGCCTCTGTTCGGAGTCAGCGACTACCGCAAGTTCGCCATTTGTCTGCCCTTTGAGGTGGAGGACATCATCTCCAAAAGTCAGTCCTTCTCCTCTGGCATCCCGTCTGTTTCTCCGCTTCTTTGTCTGTCTGTCTGTCTATCTGACTGTCTGTTGGTATCTGACTGTATGTCTGTCTATCTGACTGTCTGTCTCTCTGTCTCTGTCTCTGTCTCTCTCTCTCTCTCTCTCTCTCTCTCTCTCTCTCTCTCTCTCTCTCTCTCTCTCTCTCTCTCTCTCTCTCTCTCTCTCTCTCTCTATTTTCCTTGTTAGTTGGCGGCTTCACGTGTGCTTCACTTCGTCCACACCATTTCTTCGATGTCGTCCATTTAACCCTTGAGAATGCCTGTGAGCGGATTGCCCCTCAACCTGGAAGGTATTTTAAACCAGATGCTGCAAGACATGGCCCTGTCAAGCTTCACAATTGAAGGAGACGAAATTCAAAGTGTCAACAACAGCGCAGTCATTTGTGTTGCAAGACGAAAATCACCGTGCAGTGTACTACCGCAGAAAAGGTCACAGATCATTCGGGACAGAAAACGAGCTGAGGAGCACAGAAGGAAACAGCAAATGGCGAGTGAACGTGTTTCTCCTCCCTCTAACCTATTCCTACCTACACCTCCTAGCTTACTGATGACATGTCCCCCTTCACTGCCAGCCTTCAGGATACCAGCCTTCACTGAACACACAGACCACTGACAACAAGCCTATAGACTTGCCAGACGGTGGTTCGGAGAGTCAGTCAGTGACGATAGAGCTGACAGAAGAGCAACTAGGTCAGGTTGAACAAGTGGGGACAGTTGGCGATGAAAACATGAATGCAAACACAACACGTGAAATGCAATTGTGTGAAGGAGGCCTAGACTCGAGCGTGCAAGACGAACCGTGTGCTTCAAGCCAGGCGGAGAAGGAAGAAGATCGGGATCAAGAAGTTAAAAATCAAAGCCAGCTTTTCGTCGATGCGATCGCTGCTGCATTCCAAGGAGTCATGGACCATCCAAAGGAAGAACATGACAAGATCAGGGAAATGTGCAGGGACATGAAAGATGAAGCGAAAGACTTATGAAAGGAAAGACTTGTCGAGATGTGCCCTGATTGAGATTGTTTCGGAAAACCATATGATGTAGATAATAGTAGATGCCTTGAAAGACGGTGTGATTGTAATGGGGTACATACAGTCACACTAGTCAGGCGAGCTAACCGATTCCATGATTTGGTTTCCTTTCATGATGATGAACTGTTTTCTTCTTTTGCGTTTGTACATTTTGCAATGTTCATTTTGTTTAATGTACTCCATGTCACAAGAGCTTGTGAAGCTAATGACATTAAAAGCCCATTGTCATTGTCATTGTCATTCTCTCTCTCTCTCTCTCTCTCTCTCTCTCTCTCTCTCTCTCTCTCTCTCTCTCTCTCTCTCTCTCTCTCTCTCTCTCTCTCTCTCTCTCTCTCTCTCTCTCTCTCTCTCTCTCTCTCTCTCTCTCTCTCTCTCTCTCTCTCTCTCTCTCTCTCTCTCTCTCGGTGGAACACATTATCTCCAAACGTGACTCCTTCTCCTCTAACAATCCTATGTTTTTCGCTGTTTCTTTGGCTGGCTGGCTGGCTGACTGTCTTTTTCTGTCTGTCTCTCTATCTGTTTGTCTCTCTCCCTGTCTGTCTCTCTCCCTGTCTGTCTCTCTCCCTGTCTGTCTCTCTCACCTTATCACTTAGTCGTCTTAGCCAACTTATTCACACACGAAAAAGACGCTCTCTGTGTTAAGGCCTCTGTACATGTAAACACATTTCACTCTTTCCCTATGGCAATACAGTGATAGGCCAGTCATAATATTGTGTTGCATATCACTGTGTTGCCATGGTGAAAGATTGAAATAGGTTCACATGTACGGAGACCTCTACATGTTTATATGTAACTATTTTGTTTTGGATATGGCCGATCTTCGTCTTCCGTTGCCTGAAAACAATTTTCGGTAAAGGTCAAGATGTGCCAACAAACATGAAGCTGTATTTTACGAACATTTTCAGCTAATTATCTTTGTTCAATAATTAATTGCAGTCATGATAAAGGCCATTATCTAATTGAAACTCCCCCCACCCCCTATGTACTGCAGTACACCGCGGCATTCGTCACAGTCGTGGTTCATTGCGTTTTCCCGTCTTATAGGGGGGGGGGGGGTATGGTTAGGGTTAGGGTTAGTATTCCAAAAAGATAATTAGCTGAAAAGGTTAATAAAATACAGCTTTATGCTTGATAAGAAAGGCAAAAACGGAAAAATGGAATTAACCGAGAAATGCAAGGGGGGGGGGCACATCTATACCTTTACCCAATTTTCTCTTCGTTTGTTTTATGTCAAAGTTATCGTTCCAATTATATATAAAGTCATCGTTTGCCATGTCACCCCCTATTTTCCCTTCTTTATTCTTACTGTCTATACCAATATATTTCCAATCCCGAAACCTATTCTTTTATCTTCTTAAGTGCTTTTCATCTTACCTTTCTGGGTTGTATTATTGTTTGTTCGTGAGAAATTAATAAAAAGAGAAAGAAAAACTTGTCAGAAATTGCGGCACAAATATCTAATTTTAAACGCCAATTCAATGTATTCCACATTTAGTAAAACATAATAAACAATTTCATGTAACAAACACATGCGAAAGTGCAATTCAACAACTTTTATTATTTCTAGGCTGGGTTTTTTTTACGAATCAAATCTTATAATTCAATAACTTTATTCTCCGTGATTCGTATGATATTTCACAACTTCAGTTTTCTTATCAAATGATGTTTTGAACACAGTGGCCTGATTCCTGTGCTCTCGTTTCAGGAAAATGGAAGGGTATTAAATTAGAAAAAAAGTTTATATAAACTTGTAGCCTAGTTCTCTCAAAGTTTGTACTCCTGAACTATTAGTTTGTCAAATTGCAAATACGTAGGCCTGGTGTTTTTATATTACAACATTTTTTTATAGTTTGAGGCGCTCTCTCTCTTTCTCTCTCCCACTCTCTTGCAAAAGGTGTGATTTCAACACAGTGACATGATTTCCTCGTCGCGGAACTTCCATTTATATCCTTTCAGGTGCATGAGCATTTGCGTACCCCCATCTCCCCCTTCCCATTCCAAAAGGCCAAAAGGCCTACGCAATATAATATTATATTTGTCATACTCTCTCTCTCGCTCTCTCTCTCTCTCTCTCTCTCTCTCTCTCTCTCTCTCTCTCTCTCTCTCTCTCTCTCTCTCTCTCTCTCTCTCTCTCTCTCTCTCTCTCTCTCTCTCTCTCTCTCTCTCTCTCTCTTTCTTGGTCGTACCATGCCTCTATTCTCACTCGTAAGTTATCTAAAAAAATATTTCAACTAAACAGAATCAAGCACTTTCTTAATATTCACACCAGAAAACTCTTCTTTCATGCATATATTCAGCCAGACATTGATTATGTTTCAACTTCTTGGGATCAAGCAAGCAAAAACTGTCTAAGACATTTAGAAAGTATTTATAAACGTGCAATTAAACTAATTCTTCTTAAATCATCAACACTACAAATTTCTGATTATAAAATTGTTAACATACTTCCCTTCCACTCCAAATGCCAATTTAATAAGGGTGTATTTATGTATAAAATTTTAAATGGACTCGCACCTCCTTATTTATGTAAAAGATGTCCTGTAACTCCTGTAACCCGACCTAGAACAGACTTATTTAATATGTCATCGTTTACATACTCAGGTGGAAGGTTGTGGAATGAAATCCCTGAGTGCATAAAAACTAAAAGCACATTGCTGTCATTTAAAAGATGCTTTAATAAATATTTATTCGAAAGGTTATAGCAGTTCATTCCCCTTTTCTAAACTTATCTATTGTGCATGTTATAATTTTAGTAAATGCGCATGTCTGTAGCTATGCTCCTACTACCTGATATTGTAAAATTGTCAAATGATTACTTGTCTAACTATGATTTACGTGTGTGAAAGGAATTGTGAGAATGTTGATTTCTATGTCATGTTGTCCTTGTTCTTTGGATTTGTTACATTGTTTACTTTTGAACCATTTGAGTTTGTTTTGTAATTTATTTATTTATTTATTCATTTCATATGTCATTATTTTAGAGGACCTGATGAAAATAAGCTATTTCTGCTTACTCAGTTTATCCTCATTAAAAATTTCGAGTTCGAGTTCGAGTTCGAGTTCTCTCCCCCTCCCTTCCTCCATATTTCCGTGGCGTAGTATCCTTGTCGCGATGAACTTTTTTTCGTGTTGTATGCTCGTGTTTTTCGTTCAGTTGAATTGTTTCCCCGCGAAAGGGCTTTGTAAAGCTTTCCGCAATGAACCATTCATTCATTCGTTCTCTCTCCAGGCTACGTGTGCTTCATCCTCATCTTCAACGGGCTGTGCTTTCCGCAATAAACCATTCATTCATTCGTTCTCTCTCCAGGCTACGTGTGCTTCATCCTCATCTTCAACGGGCTGTGCTTTCCGCAATGAACCATTCATTCATTCGTTCTCTCTCCCAGGCTACGTGTGCTTCATCCTCATCTTCAACGGGCTGTGCTTTCCGCAATAAACCATTCATTCATTCGTTCTCTCTCCAGGCTACGTGTGCTTCATCCTCATCTTCAACGGGCTGTGCTTTCCGCAATGAACCATTCATTCATTCGTTCTCTCTCCCAGGCTACGTGTGCTTCATCCTCATCTTCAACGGGCTGTGCTTCTGCGTGATCCTGGCCTGCTACATGGTCATGTACCTCAGCATCCGCCACTCGCAGGCCTGGAACTCCAACGACACGCGGGTGGCCAAGCGCATGGCGCTGCTCGTCTTCACAGACTTCCTCTGCTGGGCGCCCATCGCCTTCTTTTCTCTGGGGGCGTCCTTCGGGAAGAACCTCATCGACCTTAGCGGAGCCAAGGTGAGGTCATTATAATTATATCAGAAGGTTAAAGAAAATGCATATCAGAAGGTATGATAGTACCTTCTGGTATAGCTGAAAACCCATAGCTTTCTTTTCTCTGGGGGCGTCCTTTGGGAAGAACCCCGTCGACCTTAGTTGAGCCAAGTTTAGGTGTTTTTGTTGGCTTTGTTTTTGGGTGCGTTTTTGGGGGGTGTTGTTGGTGGAAAGGAGGAGGGGGTTGGTGGAGAGGTGGATAATTTGGGGGGATGGGAGACAGAGAGAAAGGGTTTGGGAGTGAGGATGCTTCTGTCTGGGCGCATTCTTCGGGAAGAACCTCCTCGACCTTAGCGGAGCCAAGGTAAGGTTTTTTGGTTTGCTTTTTGGGTGGTGGTGGAGGGAAAGGGGGTTATGTGGGTAGAGAGAGGGGGTGGTAGAGAGGTGGATGGTTGGGGAGGGGGAGCAAGAAATAGTTTGGGGGGAGGGTTCTTCTCTCTGGGCGCTTTTATTGGCAAGAACCTCTTTGAGCTTAGCGGAGCCAAGGTGAGTTTATCACATAGCCATGAAATAATATCACATATCAGCCTTCCTAATTCCTTTCAATGACAGTACCTTCTGGCATCAGTATAATACATCACCTTTTCTTCTGGGCGCGTCCTTCAGGAAGAACCTCGCCGACCTTAGCGCAGCCAAGGTAAGTTTGTCTGTTTGTGGTGGGGGTGGGGTGGGGGTCGGATTTTGTCGGTGGAGAGGGGGGAGGGGGGTTAGTGGAGAGGTGGATGGATGGGAGAAGATTAAAAGAAAAGGTTTGGGGGCGAGGGTTCGTCTCCCTGTGCGCCTTTTTTCGGCAAGAGCCTCATCAACCTTAGCGGAGCCAAGGTGAAGGTTAGCATAAAGCCAGAAAGTACTACTAACCTTCTTTGTTCCTTCTTCTTCTTCTTCTTCGATCGCTCAGACAATTTCCTGTCAATTATGAGCGTAGATGCGTCATGCTGCCGTTATGCGCCTAACTAAGAAATAATTAGGCCCAGCACTTCCGACTTCGGCTGGAGGAAATATGTTTTAAAGTGTTTCTAGAAAAAAGGCAGGAGAATGGACCGGTAAGGCAGAAATATAGTAGATGACAGCAAGCAAAGGGAAAAGGCAGAGTCAAAGAGAATGACAGATTAGAGAAAGTTACAAGCACGCACAGAGCTTCCAGAAGGTGGGGGAACTATTATGCAAAAGACACCCCAGTAGGCATATCCCCACGGCGGGGGAAGGGGGGGGGAGAGCGTTGGGGGTTGTCTGTATTCCTATTTACGACTTTCTGGCATGGCCCAGCTTGCTCGTCTTTGCCAGCTTTCTCTGCTGGGCGCCCATCGCTTTT
>CM065701.1:45287148-45307148 GCA_017654935.2 Phymorhynchus buccinoides
TCATCTCTCCAGTCACCCCTATTTTACCCCCACCTTTCACCCTCCTTCAACCCCCCCCCCCCCCCCCCCCCCCCCCCCCCCCATTATCATCTCTCCAGTCACCCCCCACCCCCCCCTCACCCCCACCTTTCACCCTCCTTCACCCCCCCCCCCCCCCCCGATTCATTATCATCTCTCCAGTCACCCCTATTTTACCCCCACCTTTCACCCTCCTTCACCCCCCCCCCCCCCCCCCCGATTCATTATCATCTCTCCAGTCACCCCTATTTTACCCCCACCTTTCACCCTCCTTCAACACCCCCCCCCCCCCCCCCCCCGATTCATTATCATCTCTCCAGTCACCCCTATTTTACCCCCACCTTTCACCCTCCTTCAACCCCCCCCCCCCCCCCGATTCATTATCATCTCTCCAGTCACCCCTATTTTACCCCCACCTTTCACCCTCCTTCAACACCCCCCCCCCCCCCCCCCCCCCCCCCATCCAGATTCATTATCATCTCTCCAGTCACCCCTATTTTACCCCCACCTTTCACCCTCCTTCCAACCCCCCCCCCCCCCCCCCGATTCATTATCATCTCTCCAGTCACCCCTATTTTACCCCCACCTTTCACCCTCCTTCAACCCCCCCCCCCCCCCCCCCCCCGATTCATTATCATCTCTCCAGTCACCCCTATTTTACCCCCACCTTTCACCCTCCTTCAACCCCCCCCCCCCCCCGATTCATTATCATCTCTCCAGTCACCCCTATTTTACCCCCACCTTTCACCCTCCTTCAACACCCCCCCCCCCCGATTCATTATCATCTCTCCAGTCACCCCTATTTTACCCCCACCTTTCACCCTCCTTCAACACCCCCCCCCCCCCCCCCCCCGATTCATTATCATCTCTCCAGTCACCCCTATTTTACCCCCACCTTTCACCCTCCTTCAACACCCCCCCCCCCCCCCCCCCCCCCCCCTATTCATTATCATCTCTCCAGTCACCCCTATTTTACCCCCACCTTTCACCCTCCTTCACACCCCCCCCCCCCCCCCCCCCCCCCCCCGATTCATTATCATCTCTCCAGTCACCCCTATTTTACCCCCACCTTTCACCCTCCTTCAACACCCCCCCCCCCCCCCCCGATTCATTATCATCTCTCCAGTCACCCCTATTTTACCCCCACCTTTCACCCTCCTTCAACACCCCCCCCCCCCCCCCGATTCATTATCATCTCTCCAGTCACCCCTAATTTTACCCCCACCTTTCACCCTCCTTCAACCCCCCCCCCCCCCCCCCCCCCCGATTCATTATCATCTCTCCAGTCACCCCTATTTTACCCCCACCTTTCACTTTCCTTCAACACCCCCCCCCCCCCCCCCGCGATTCATTATCATCTCTCCAGTCACCCCTATTTTACCCCCACCTTTCACCCTCCTTCAACCCCCCCCCCCCCCCCCCCCGATTCATTATCATCTCTCCAGTCACCCCTATTTTACCCCCACCTTTCACCCTCCTTCAACCTTTAATGCTTGAATTTTCAGTCCTGGTGTGGATGTTTGGGTAAAGGTAAAGATGTGCCACCCCCCTGCATTTGTCGGTTAATTGTATTTTAGGAACATTTTCAGCTAATTCTCTTTTTGGAATACTAACCCTAACCCTAACCCTAGCCCTAAACCTAACCCTACCCCCCACTATGTACTGCAGTACACCGCGATTTGTCACAGTTGTGGTTCGTTGCGTTTTCCCGTCTTATAGGGTGGGGGGGGTAGGGTTAGGGCTAGGGTTAGTATTCCAAAAAGGTTATTAGCTAAAAAGGTTCCTAAAATACAGCTTTATGTATGGTAAGAAAGGCAAAAACGGAAAAATACAATTAACCGAGAAATGTAGGGGGGGGGGGGTGGCACATCTTGACCATGTATGTTGAAGATAGAGAGACAGGTATACTGGCATTCTTTGTTTCCTTTGCAATTCCTAGCAATGATCGCAAAGGAGTATGTTTTCGTTCAGGTTTGTTTCCTTTTTTTGTTTGTTGTTCTTTTCTGTCTGTCCTAAGGATCTCCCGAACCGCTTGACCGAATCACTTCAAATTTTGTGTGGTGGTGTGTCCCCATGAGCAGAAGGCATCCGCACAAAACTTTTCGCCGCTCTGACCTTGACCTTGGCGTATGACCTTGAAAACCGAAAATCGTTAAGGGGCCATAACTTCCACACCGCAGGTCCTGGAGTCTTGAAACTTGGCTTTTTGGCCGTTCTGATGATGGCGTACCGATGAAGGTCAAGGTCAAGGTCAGGGAGACCAGTACGCCTTGAAAGTGGTAGGGGTCTAATAATTGGGGTTTTCTGCCCCACGCATATCTTCCGAACCGCTTCACCGAATCGTTTCCAATTTTGTGTGGTGGTGTGTCACCATGAGAGGAAGGCATCCGCGCATAAATTATCGCAGTCGTGACCGTCACCTTGGCGTATGACCTTGACAACAGAAAATCTTTAAGGGACTATAACGTCCACACCGTTGGTCTTAGGGACTTCAAACTTGGCATGTAGGTACTTTGGCTTACGGTTGTTCTGATGATTGCATACTGATCAAGGTCAAGGTCAAGGTCATGGAGATCGGTAGGCCTTGAAAGTGGTAGGGGTCTAAAAATTGGGTTTTCAGCCACAAAAGTAAAAATATATTTCACGGACCCGGCAAAACCGGTACTCAGCGCTACCGGTACTTGGCGTTACCTGTACTAGGCGTTACCGGTACTAGGCGTTACCGGTACAGGGCGTTGCGCTAGTATATATATATATATAAAACTCACACTCCTTCTTTGACGTGCATTTTGTTTACTTGCTCCAAACAGATTTTGCAGGGTATGTTTAATTATTCTTTGTGAATAATTTGGACATAGAACATCGTCTGATTTTTCTTTTCTTTTTTCCATATTGTTGTTTAGTTGCTACCTTCTTGTTAGAAAACGCCATGTTTGTCTGTGTTTAGTGCTATATGATTTTCAATTACTTGTTTGTTTTATATATTGAAATATGAAAACTGTAGCTGACGCATAATGATTATTTTCTTGTGTTTTTGCTTTTTTGCGTGGAAGGAAACTAAAAAAATGGCAAGTGTTATTTTTGTTTCCTTTCTTGTCATTTATTTTAAATCACATTGCTAACCTAATTTACTTACACATTATCTTGTAGTGTATGTCTCATCAGTTAATGTGAATTGAAATTTCACACAAAAACAAAATAATATAAAAGTCAGGAATTTTAAAACACCCTTCCCAGTTTTCACCATCTGTTAAAATGTTTTGGATAATTATGCTCATTAAAAATAAGGGAATATATAATATAGTTTTCATTTCCCAGCATGCTTCCTTTCCATGTTTATATTATATATATGGAAAGGAAACATGCTGGAAAATGAAAAATGAGAAACACAAAATCTTAACATACATCAAAAGATAAGTTTAGTGAAGAATATTAAGTAAAGTTGTAGTTTGCACCCTACTCCTTCCTGCCCCCTCATGTTTACGACTCTCAATCTCAAAGTATGTTTTTTTCAGTCTCATAGCATTAACCCTAGGCTGATCCTAACCCTCTCCTGTTTTCCAGATAACGGCAGAATGTCGCTTCTAAGTGGACATATTCAACGCGAAACTTTGATCAGGGAGTCTGTACTACAACATAGCTGAATATTAACCCTTTGACTGTTGTTCGGCCAAATACTGCCCCGCTTCTAACATTCCTCAATTTGAAAGTATCATCCGGACCTAGGGAAATGATAGCTCTGACGATTTGGAACCGGAAACCAGATGTACACTGATCTGGCTGCAAGCACATGTATCTTTCAGCGTGGAAGTAATAAAGTGACTTTTCTTAAATACAGCCCTAGGAATAATGATGTCCATGATTATGAGTTGCAATTTGTTGTGATTATGAGTGTCGAAACGGGATGTACAATATTTGAAAAAATAAACTTGTTGAAATTGTGTTGTAATGCCACAGGAATCTAATAAAGACTACCTTCTTAAATATATTTTATTGTTGACAGCAAGAGCTCTCTCTCTCTCTCTCTCTCTCTCTCTCTCTCTCTCTCTCTCTCTCTCTCTCTCTCTCTCTCTCTCTCTGTGTTCGATTTTATCTCTCTCCCTCTCTCTCTCTCTCTCTCTCTCTCTCTCTCACATACATACATAAACAAGCTTGTACATGTGCCTGCACCCCCCACCCCACCCACACACACACACACACACACACACACACACACACACACACACACACACACACACACACACACACACACACACACACACACAAATGACCACACACACACAGAGTCGTCAAAATAACACCAAACACAAAAGGTATGTTTCGTTCTCATGGTTTGGAATCTAGATTGTTACAGGTGCTGTGTATTCCTGTGACCAACCCACTCTCAACAACCTGTTCAATAAAAAAAATATCAGACCGCATCTTATTGGCTAGAAACTATCCACTGGGTTGCCATGCCACAATAGGGGGGGGGAGGGTAGGAGTGGGCATTCTTAAAGGGGCACCCTGACGGATGAATTAACACACAATTAAAGTCTTTGCTTATGAAACTTGCAATGTTTTCCTGAAGTCTCGAGGGATTTTTTTTTACTGCTGTTAACCCCCGAAACCGGAAGCCACAAGTTTCAACACTCCAAAAACCGGAAGCCACAATTTCCGGCATCCCCCAAAACCGGATGTCTGACGTGTTCCGGAAAATTGGCACCCCTACTGAATCCGGAAGCAACAAACCGAGACGACTAAAATGGATGAGAATGTCTGCTCGATAAACTGAAATGAGTGGTGATCGACTCAAAGTCAAAGCTGGCTACGTGGTAGAAATTGTTAACCACTCGAATGACTAAGACAGGTACAGAGAGGTTTTATTTCAAAGAGAAAAAAATGCTATGGTTCGATTTTTTAATACAATAGCAATTCATTTAAATCTGCATAATAATGACTTGCACATTAAAAAAAATGCAGAAGTCCTCCGGAAACAAAACTGAAAATAGATATCACACACGAAGCGTTCAGGAATATTTTATTTTAAAACCATGCATATCACAGTATCAAAATCATGCCATCAAATTATACAACTAGAATGATAGAAAAATACCGCAAGAAATCCTAGACCATAATATAAATAATACCAAGGAAACATTTATCTGTCAAAAGTTGTCTCAAAATACAAAAGCAAATGCAACACGGGTACTCAATGTTCCAGCGCAGCTCTACGATAAGAAAGAGATGGAGGGAGAGAGAGAGAGAGAGAGAGAGAGAGAGAGAGAGAGAGAGAGAGAGAGAGAGAGAGAGAGAGAGAGAGAGAGAGAGAGAGAGAGAGAGAGAGAGAGAGAGAGCATCCGAAAAATGAGACATAGAAAGAGAAGGAGAAAGGTGGGGGAGGGGGGTGCAGATAGATTTGTGGACATGCATATTATTAAAAATATAATACAACGGCAACAAACCTCCTCTTTATTATAAAGTTATTGCATATGAAGTATTGATTGTAAATGTACAGTAAAAACACGGGAAAGTAAAGTTTTATTGCTGCATAGAAACAATGTTGAGGAATATGCACAAAGGCATGCCAGAAAAAAACAAAAATAAAATATAAATAAAGAAACCTTATTTTTAAAGAAATATCCTGTAAAATCGAAGTATCAATACAAATACTACGCCTTAATTATGCACAAAACATCTCAAAATGTTTATTTTTTATGGAACTATAATCAAAATATCGTATAATAAGTACCTCTGAAATGTAGCCTATATAAGTGCCAAAACACAAAAACACGTTTCTAAATAAAGCACTTAAAAATATTCTAAATGATCACCTATACTAGTGAAACGAATATTGGTCTTCACATGACAATATTAGGCTTAAAATCAGTTAAAATTATATTTAAAATAATATTGCTAAATCAGTTAAAACCACCAAAGTACCACTAAATCCATGCAGTTACAATACAAACCTGTCGTTAAATTTTTCAAAAAATGTTTTAATCTGAACTGGTGAAAAACTCGCCTCTATCACAGATACAGCAGAAACACATTCATACACGTTCTATTGGGACGACAGGAGGTGAAGGAAATGAACGAGACAGAGACAGACAGAGAAAGCAAGAGTCAGTCAGACAGAGAGATAAGGGGAGGTGTAGAGAGGGGGGGGGGGGGGGGTAGTCAGTAAACAAGATAAAGAGCTAAAGGCGAGTCATACCCTATTCAACCTCATTTATGTACTTGTCAATGTCGTTCCCCATTCATTTACACTTTTTGTTTGTTAGTATTCGAAGCACACGGAATCTTCCCATATTTTTGGTCGAAATCCGCCTCCTCCAAATATTGTCATATTTGTTTATTTTCCCCTGATTACCTAAAGAGACCCCCCCCCCCCTCACCACCACCCCCCTCACCACCACCCCCCCTCACCCCCCCTCACCCGTATTCTATCACTACGCTTCTCGATACTCTACAATGGTTTACTTTCTGTCACGATGGGGGCGTTTTGCGACACAAATTTAACTTTCTACTACTAGAGTATAGTAGTATATTATACTATTATACTACTATATTTAATATTTAACTTTCTACATGTACTACTGTATGTAATGGCATACTACCACTATACTTCTTAGTTGCCCACATCCTTTCGCTACCTACAACTATTCTCCCCCACATTTTCATGACCGTTGCCTTAATTCCCCTGTTTCTGCAATTTCCCTTCTGCCTTCCACGTGGCTTTGGGCTCACATCTCGGTTCACTGTCCTCACACACGATCATTCTATTGCACCACCTTTTCCTCTTTCCCCTGGTCTTCTCCTCCTCTTCTTCCTACCATATATATATATCCTACTTGATCCTTGTGTGCTACCGCTTCTCCTAATATACATCTCTCCTATTCCATGACACCCACTCTTCATTTTCTTCTCTCTCCTCCTAGCAAGAGTCCATGCTATTTCCCTTGTGCTACTGCTATGTGGAATACGCAAATCCATAGCTGCCGTTTCTCCTAATATTCCTCTCTCCCATGGATGCATTTTCTTCCTTCTTCTCCTCGTCCTTTCTCCTCTTCTTCCTACTATATCAACTACACAACCTTTCCCCAAACCCCTTGCTGCTTCTCCTAATATACATTTCTTATGTTCCACGGCACTTCCCTTCTCTTCCTACTCTTATTTATATATCTACATAAAACACCGTCAGGGAAAGAATCTGGGGAGCTGGGGAGCTATGCTATGCTATGCATAATTATGCGGGGATGGTCTTTAGCCATGACAAGCTCATAGCATAACATAATCAGTTTCCAAAATCCTCCGAAATCGGAGTGTGGCTGCCCACGTGGCGGGGTAATCAAAAACGGTCGCACACGTAATATTCTCATCCCTAACTGATGCATTTGTACCATAGTGTTCAGGCGCTTCGGCTGTTAGAATGATCCCTGGAGTCTTTTAGCCAGGGTAAGTCAACAACATCAACAACAACAAAAAGGAGAAAGAGAAGCTGCTCTCTTCGTCACTGGATCACCTAAGTACAGGCTAAAATGTGGAGTTGGCCCCTCTTCCCAGGCTGCTTCTTCTAACATACAACTCTCTTTTCCCACCCCACCCCCCTTTACCTCATCTCCTTCTCCTCTTTCTCCTCTTCTTAGATTCCCTGCTATTCCATTTTCTTACTGCTGTGTGGAATACATGATCTCTGCGCAAATCCATGGCTGCCGTTTCTCCTAATATTCATCTCTCTTACTCCACAACATTTTTTTTCTCCTCCTCCTCCTCCGCCTCGTCCTTCTTCTCAACCTCTTCCAACTATATGGAATTCTCAACCTTTGCTAAAAAAAAACACAACCCTAACGGCTTCTCCTAATAAACATTTCTCATGTCTCACAAGGCTTCCATCCTCTCCCTCCTCTTATTTTTATATCTACATCTAAAGACCGTAAGGGAAATAATCCGGGGTATCAAAAAAGAGCAAGACAAGCTGCTCTCTTCGCTACTAGATCACCTATCCTATATTCCACACACCCCTTCCTTTTCCTCTCCTCCTCTAGACCACCTCTTACGGGCTAAAACGTAGATATTGCCTCCCTCCCTCTCCTCCTAAATCTCTTCGCATTCCCGTGGTTCTGGAGCCCCCTGCAGGTCCTTGATCTGATGCAGGAGGTCCTTGATGACCTCCCGCTGCTCCGTGACGACGTCCATGATGCGCCGCATGTCCTTGGAGGGCCTGTTGGACTCGTCCTGCAGGCTGCACTGCTTCCTCTTGCTGGACGGGTCCAGGTGTCTGTCCAGGTCCTTCTCCAGGCTCAGCAGCCGCACCTTCATCTCCGCCTCCAGGTTACGGTACTCCGAGTCCAGGCTGTGGAGCAAGCAGTAGAGCGGGAATGGGGGTCATCGGGCGTGTCATCATGAGTGCGTCTTGGACAAGTCAACATGGGTAGTAGTAGTGTGTAAATATTACCTAGGCTAAACAGCCAACCGTTTTGGGAGCTTAGTCTAATCTACATACTACTACCCGTGTAGACTGTCTAAGACGCATTCATGATTACACACCCTGGAGCTTTATACTACTTCTTGGCGACGACGCGCAAGGGCGATAATTTCATGCACTGGATCGAGCACAGTGACGACAATCAGGGGCTATATGGCTGGAGTTCAGTTGTCGTTATACCCGCCATCTTGGGATAAATCTAACTTGTGAACTAGTCATTTTAATCCCAATATGGTAGCTGCGCCCCTCATAGGGCATTACTTGAAAAAGGAAAATGGCGACAACTTATATCCAGTCATGCTGCTTATTCGTGACGCGCAAGGGCGATAATTTTATGTAGGTGACGCATGCAAATCAGTACACCGGTTAGGGGCAGAGAAGTTTCAGTATAAAGCTACCGAGGATGGAAAAATGATACGACAAAATGTCCAGAAACAAGAAAATCAACAGGAAACAAGCGCGGATTCGCAATCGGTTGTGGCACGCTTTTCTTTCTCTTTTACAATATGTGCGGGCTTGTGCCACAAACAAAAATGTCCTGGCTCTTGCATAAAGTGTAGAGTGGCACAGTGGTTGCGTGTTCGCCTCGTGTCAAGTAAACCCGAGTTCAAACCTGGGTACAGGGGATTTTTCCTCTCACTTTGCACTAGGCCTTACGGTCTGAACGTGGAGTCTTTCGAATGAGACGATAAACCGAGGTCCCGTGTGCCCATGCACTTAGCATACGTTAAACCCAGTGGCAACGAAAAAGTTGTCATTTTGTCAAAATGTACCCCCCTCCCCTTTTCCTTCCTCATCAGTCACACAATTTTGTTTGAATAAATTGGCTGGCGCGCCTCTGGCTGCGACGCGCTCTCCATGTGGGAGCAACCCGAATTTCACAGAGACGCCTCGGTGACTATAGAGTTCCTAATACCTAAAGGCCGATAATTTGTATCATCATATAAATTACTATTGAGGATGAAAAAGTGACAGGACAAAACTAGCTTTCCGGCAACAAGAAACTCAAAAGGACAAAAACATTGTCCTGACTCTTTCATAGATGTAAGGTGAGGATGCGTGAGCCAGTCTGCTAGAAATGTTGGTACGAATGGTGAGTGAAAAGCGCATTGAGTTGCTTAGTAAGATAATGCGCTATATAAGCATTATTAATTATTATTATTATCATTATTATAAATCAATAGGACAATGTGTGGCAATGGACAACACGACAAAGAGCTACAGATCAGCATAAAATGACTAGGGTAATTTTGTATGGTAAAGAATAAAAATGACCAAGGGCAAAATGGCAAAGGATACAATAACAAAGTTAAGGGGCAAATCGGAAAGGATACAGAAGTTAAGGGTAAAAGGGTAAAGGAACACGTGAAAGGGGGAAATGGGAAAGTATGAAATCAACCAGAAGTTAAGGGTAAAAGGGTAAAGGAACACGTGAAAGGGGAAATGGGAAAGTATGAAATCAACCAGAAGTTAAGGGTAAAAGCGTAAAGGACCACGTGAAAGGGGGAAATGGGAAAGTATGAAATCAACCAGAAGTTAAGGGTAAAAGCGTAAAGGACCACGCTAAGGGGGAAATGGGAAAGTATGAAATCAACCAGAAGTTAAGGGTAAAAGCGTAAAGGACCACGTTAAGGGGGAAATGGGAAAGTATGAAATCAACCAGAGGTTAAGGGTAAAAGGGTAAAGGAACACACTAAGGGGGAAATGGCAAAGTATGAAATCAAAAGTTAAAGGCAAAAGGATAAATGTCAATGGGGGAAATGAGAAAGGATGAAATGAAAAGTTAAAAAGCAAAAGATTAAATGACCAAAAGACACTAAGGCTTTGTGCACATTACACACATAAACCTCATGCGCTTATCCGCAAATAAGTAAAAGAAAGTTAAATAATAACCAGATGGGATAGAGATAAGCGCATGAGGTTTGGGAATTCTGCGTGTAATGCGCAAAATAATCCCAAGTTGACCGCACTATTAATTACTTGAGGCTGTGCATGTTGGTCCTCTTGAGGCTGGACACTTCCCGGCCTTTGACCTGCAGCACCCGGTCGTTCTCCTGCTGCAGGTTGTTCAGGCGGGAGCGGATGTCCTCCACCTGGGGGTCTGCCACCACCGTCTCCACCGTCTCCAGGTCCACGATCTGGCCGAACTTCTTCATCATCTCCTTCTCACAGGTCTGCGCGGGGCAACCCCCACAGGGAAAGGAGGCATACAGTAAGCAAGCAGCACACAGATACGCCAATATCAACTCTGGTGTCTCTCCTCTCAATATGTGCGCGCGCGCGCGCGCGTGTGTGTGTGTGCGTGTGCGTATTCGTGCATGTTTGCGTGTGTGTGTGTCTGTCTGTCTGTCTGTGTGTGCGTGTCTCTGTGTGTGTGCGTAGTTGTCTCTGTATCAATAAAGACAAACAGACACAAACAAACAGAAACTGAGAAAGACGAAAGGAAACCGCAGTCACCGACTCTATTGTGGATATAATATTATCCGTCCGTCTTTAAGTCAACCCACCCCACCCCTACCCTCCCCCTTCACCTCCTCCATGACTTCCAGTTTCTCCAGGAACAGGCGTCGCTCGTGCTGCAGATGCACGTGCAGCTTCTTCCTCAGCACCGTCTGCTTCTTCTCCTCCTTCTTCTCCTCCTTCAGCTCCAGGATGCGGTTCTGACACACACACACACACACACACACACACACACACACACACACACACACACACGCACGCGCGCACGCGCACACGCGCGCACGCACACACACACACACACGCACGCACACGCACACACACACACACACACGCACGCACACGCACACGCACACACGCACACGCACACACACACACACACACACACAGCACTTCGGGCAATGATGATGTAGTTATTGCCATGAGCAGGATATGACTTGTTGCATGTAGCCTTTGTCTCTCTCTCTCTCTGTCTATTTATTGTTGTCCTTTGCCCCACATGACAGTGGGCACAGCCATTGAGTGTCATAGTCATAGTCATTCACAACAGGCATATCATAGAATCTACGAACTTCCTTCACTTAGAAAACCAGTTATCACACCGCTCGCTTTCACTTGACTCTCCCTTTACTATTGGCACATACAAACATAATGTAGGGGATCTTGGAGCAAAAAGCCCACTTGGGGCAAAACGTCCATGCCCATTCTTAGTAGGTGACCTTATTATGGTCAACAATCCGTCAGAAATGAACACGCTTGACAAAAACATAACATTAGACCAGCTGCCGTGGTGGTGGTTGTGTCTCGGACTAGTGGCCGGGCGGTCTCGGGTTTGAATCCCATCAGAGGTGAAGTTTTTTCCGGCCCTAGACCGACTCCTGCCCAGAATGAGTGACTATGGGCTCAATGGGAAGACTGAAACCACACAGCAAAGCTTCATCCAATGGGCAGATGCAATTCTGAGAGTGTTGCTCTCATTTTATGAGCAACACTGCAGGTGTCTGTAGTCATGTCATGTAGTATCAAACCTACAATAAGGAACTCCATAGCATCAGCATCATCCGCCTCATCTCCATCAATCATCAAAAAGAAAAACGTCTCTTAAATCCTGTGGCTTTGCATATGCTGCTCTCATGGTGACCTCAGTTTCGATTTCCAATCCAGTGTATGCCTTTGGGTCAAAGTCATAGGGATCAGTATGTTCTGGGGAGCCGTCGATTGACATATTATGTGTGGCGCCCTCGGAGGAGGACCTCACTCACGCTGGCTCCGCGACTAAAACATGGCACCTGGTGTTGCATAACCATATTGTCTGGCAAATGTTCTTACAGACTCCTATGCTCCCCTGTAGCTACCTGCAGCCGAATGAGTTCCTCCTCGCTGAGCAGCAGTTCGTCACTGAGGGCGTGGAACTCGCCATTGCGACGCAGGCACTGGATCTGGTGAAGCTGCAGAGTGCACACCGTGTACAGGTCGTTGATGCGCTTCTGCTTCTCCACCTGCACACGCGCGCGCGTGCACACACACAGACACACACACACACATACGTGCGCACACGCACATACACACACAAACACATAGACACACACGCGCGCGCGCGCGCGCACAGAGAGAGAGAGAGAGAGAGAGAGAGAGAGAGAGAGAGAGAGAGAGAGAGAGAGAGAGAGAGAGAGAGAGAGAGAGAGAGAGAGAGAGAGAGAGAGAGAGAGAGAGAGAGAGAGAGAGAGAGAGAGAGAGAGAGAGAGAGAGAGAGAGAGAGAGGACAGGGTGTAAATAAAAACATGTTCAAGCTTATACCTTTTATCCTCAATAAAGATCATTTTGACTTGACTTGACACACAAGTACTGAATGCCGAACAGTCTCCCGAGGCACTGTTGTTGTGTCAGCAGACAGCACTCAGAAAGAAACTTCAGCACTTCAGTACTTTCACATTATCAGTGTGTTGTTTTAACGTATGCACCACACTTGTGGCCAGGGTGGCCGTGCATTGGCTTACGTTGGCCCTGTGATATGGAACATCCTACCTTTCTCTGTCCGTCATGCGCAAACTCTGTCCTCTTTTAAGTCTCAGCTCAAAACTCACCTCTTCTCTCTGTCTTACTCCTAACTGCACCGAGCCCTGTTTGGTCCTGGTACCGTGGTCGTGGGTGCGTCTTGGGCGGTTGATGCGGGTGGTGTGATGTGGATTGGACTAGGCTGGCAGAACGACTGGCAGTTTGGTCTGGTTTGCATTTTGCTACCCGTGTTGGCTGACTGGGTCGCACTCATGATTTCGGTACGCGCTTGCATGTGAAGTAGCCTTTGGGTAAGAATGTCTTTTCTGTGTGTTTGTGTGTGTGTGCTGTGCGTGTGTGTGTGTGTGTGTGTGTGTGTGTGAGTGTGCGTGTGCATGTGCGCACGCACGTGTGAAGTATCGGATTTGTATTTAATATATATATTGAATGTTTTGTGTTTATTGCTATTGTTATTGTTGTTGTCTAAAGTTAACTTTGTAAGCGCTCTGAGCTCTTTGGAGAAAGAGCGCAACAAATATCCATTATTATTATTATTATTATTATTATTATTATTATTATTATGATTATTGTCCGTCACCGAAGGTGAACGGACTTTGCGATGGGCTGGTTTGTATTTTTTTTTTCTTCTCTGTCTGTCCCAAGGATATCTCCCGAACCGCTTGACCGAATCGCGTCAAATTTTGTGTGAAGGTGTGCCTCCTTAATAGGAAGAGATCGGCGCAAACCATTTTGCCGTCGTGACCTTGACCTTGACGTACGACCTTGAAAACCGAAAATCTATTTTTAGCCATATCTCAAGCACCGATCAACATAGGATGTTGAAACTTGGTATGAAGGTGGTTTGGCTTATGCCCGTTCTGATGATGGCATACCGGTCAAGGTCAAGGTCAAAAAGATCGCTGGAGCCTGAAAATCGGAGGGTCATTTTTTTCTCCTTCTGTCTGTCCCAAGGATATCTTTCGAACGGGTTGACAGAATCACGTCAATTTTTGTGTGCTGGTGTGTCACCATGAGAGGAAGGCATCCGCGCAAACCATTTTGCCGTCGTGACCTTGACCTTGGCGTACGACCTTGAAAACCGAAAATCTTTCAGGGGCCATAACTCCCACACCGTTAGTGTTAGAGTCTTCAAATTTGGCATGAAGGTACTTTGGCTTATGCCCGTTCTGATGGTGGCATACCGATCAAGGTCAAGGTCACGGTCCGGGCGATCCGTAGGCCTTGAAAGTGGTAGGGGTCTACACATTGGGTTTTAAGCCATATTTTCCACATTGGTACTTGACAGAAGCGCTTCAGATTGTGTGTGGTACTGTATACCCTAGAGAAGAAAACATCCGAGCATAAATTATCACCATGCTGACCTTGACCTTGAAGTGTGACCTTGAAAACCGAAATTTCCTTCTTTGCGCTATATGTTTCTTCTTCAAGCTGTATCTCGTGAACTAGAAGACAGAATCCCTTCCAATTTTGTGTCAGGATGTGACACTCTACGGGGTGTCGCAAGTGCGTGGCATTGCTGGTGACGGACATGTCTGCCGCTCGGCGACGCCCTTGTTATTGTTATTATATGGCTGAATCTTTCTGGGTCCTTTACTCAAATGTTTTTTCGCCTCGGCTGACATTTGCCTAAAGATGGGGCCAGTGTAGCCTACAAGAGAGAGATGGAGAGAGAGAGAGAGAGAGAGAGAGAGAGAGAGAGAGAGAGAGAGAGAGAGAGAGAGAGAGAGAGAGAGAGAGAGAGAGAGAGAGAGAGAGAGAACATGAACACTTGAACAATGGTTTAATTCCTTTAGCCCTTAGAAACAGGATCAATGTACAAAGAGACAGTCAAAATAACACTAGACTAGAAACATGGTTAGCCTTCCTAGTCATCCAAGCGTTTCTGTATACGAAGGGAATAGAAAATATGTAAAGGCTAACTTATGAATTTTAAACACAGATCCGTTACACAAAAAATAGGATAGGATCGACCAAGTTCACTAACATATTTCAGTATAATATCATTATATAGCGGGCAGACATATATAAAGTGGTTTTCATCCTCTTTTACCTTACAAATAGGACATATCTTCACTGATAGAGTGAGAGAGAGAGAGAGAGAGAGAGAGAGAGAGAGAGAGAGAGAGAGAGAGAGAGAGAGAGAGAGAGAGAGAGAGAGTCTGAGATAAATAGAGACAGAGAGAGCGAGAGAGAGAGAGAAAATAGAGAGAGCGAGAGAGAGACTCAGAGAGAGAGAGAGAGAGAGAGAGAGAGAGAGAGAGAGAGAGAGAGAGAGAGAGAGAGAGAGAGAGAGAGAGAGAGAGAGAGAGAGAGAGAGAGAGAGAGACTCAGAGAAATAGAGAGAGAGAGAGAGAGAGAGAGACTCAGAGAGAGAGAGAGAGAGAGAGAGAGAGAGAGAGAGAGAGAGAGAGAGAGAGAGAGAGAGAGAGAGAGAGAGAGAAATAGAGAGCGAGAGAGAGAGAGAGAGAGAGAGAGAGAGAGAGAGAGAGAGAGAGAGAGAGAGAGAGAGAGAGAGAGAGAGAGAGAGAGAGAGAGAGAGCATGATAATATCCACCCTGTATACACCTAAACGCCACTTCTTCCTATACCAACGTATAAACAGACAAATGCAAAGCAAACTAAGAAAGAAAGTGTCAAAAATGAATTCTAATATACAACATTTGCGTCTTAGCATACACATCTTAATGAATCTTTGTAAGCATACACAAGCAAGTGCGCGAGCGCGCGCACACACACTCACACACACATGCACGCACACGCGCACACACACGCACGCACGCACACGCACGCACACACGCACGCACACACACACACACACACACACACACACACACACACACACACACACACACACACACACACACACACGCACGCACGCACGCACACGCACACACACACACACACAATCAGGCAGACATATATTTTGGAATGTTGGGATTGATTAACTGTCAGTTATACTGTTAGTTCGTACTTAAGAACATAATTGTGGCGATGCTTTGAACATCAATATTTTACACACACACACACACACACACACACACACACACACACACACACACACACACACACACACACCAATAATCAAATGACACACACACACACACACACACACACACACACACACACACACACACACACACACACACACACACACACACACACACACACACACACACCAATAATCAATTGAACACACACACACATACTCATTCACAAAGGGGGAGAGACAAAGACAAAGAGAGATGAAACGAACAAACCGAAGCCACATACAAATGAAGGAGCCAACTAGCAGACAACTCATTTGTATGTGATGAGAAGAATGGCAACTAATGATTAGATTTATTGACATACACTAATATACGCAAAGAATCAAAGTCAGAGAGAGAGAGAGAGAGAGAGAGAGAAGAGAGAGAGAGAGAGAGAGAGAGAGAGAGAGAGAGAGAGAGAGAGAGAGAGAGAGAGAAGAGAGAGAGAGAGAGAGAGAGAGATAAAGAGAGAGAGAGAGAGAGAGAGAGAGAGAGAGAGAGAGTGAGAAGAGAGAGAGATAAAGAAAGAGAGAGAGTTGTCAGTGAGAAGAGAGAGAGAGAGCAGAAAGCTGTAAAGAGAGAGAGAGAGCCATTGAGAGAGAGAGAGAGAAATGAAAATCAGGCAGACAAAAACAGAAATAGCGAAAAAGAACAATACAATAATTATATCAATACAGAATAATATGAATGTATACGGAATTTGTTTTCCACCCATTGCCACTAACAACTCCAACCGTTTACGTTTTAACCATAATGGCAAGAAATTCGTTTTAGTTGAACATGCTTCGTAGTAAAGCTAAAGGACATGATGTCAAGTTGTCAGTGAGAAGCAACATTCTGCCATTGTCGGGAAAGAGATAAAGCTAGGATCAGCCTAGGACTATTTCCATAACACCGAAAGAAGCAGACCTTGAGAGGTGTTGTTGTTGTTGTTGTACCCTGGCTAAAAGACTCCGTGGATCATTCCAACAGCGGAAGTACTTGAACACTGTCGTACAACTTCTACAAGAGAATGAGAACATTACGGATGACAACATTATGTGTGTGACGGCTTTTGATTACCCCGCCACGTGGGCATCCACACTCTGACTTCGGGGGATTTTGGAGACTGATTATGTTATGCTAGGAACTTGTCACGGCTAAAGACAATCCCCGCATAACTAACTCAACTCAACTCAAACACAACTTTATTATCTCTGATAAGAGAAATTGTAAGTGGCAACTGCGATTTTTACATTAAAACAAAGACAACATTATAAAGCATATAAACTGCTATACTGTAGATACAAAGACATAGGCCTGCCCGCCTGCACATAAAAACACCCAATAATATATAAAGTCAAAAACCATGCATTATTTCAGTTTCTAGGTGTGTGTGTTTTGGTGTTTTTTTCCTCCGGTCAAAAAAGAGTCTTGGGACTAAAGCTACTTTTTGCATAGGCAATGTTTAAGTATATATTATGTATGCAGGGGGTTGGGGGGGGGGGGGGTTGGGTATGATTATGAGCGTATGCTTCTTTACTTTCTTCTTCAGCTGCATGACCAGCGATCGTTTCCTGAATTGTTTTTAAACTTTTACTTCATTTTTCTAATGTTCAAATTATATATTTTATTTTTCTTGTGTGTGTAAACATTTTATGAGTATGTATTTGTTCTCTTTGTTTCATACTCCAAAGAAAAATTGTAGCACAAGTGGAAAACATGGTTATACAGATATATCAAAGCACATAGTATAGGGGAAGACGGGGTAAAAAGCGCATGGGCGGGTAAGAAGCCCACCCCAATTATCTCATGAAATGAAGCAAATTTCAGTCTCATTTTGCCCATGAGACGAGCGTTAATGTCTAGCATTCGTCTCATGGGCAAATTTGACTGAAATTTTCTTTATTTCATGAGATAATTGGGGTGGGCTTCTTACCCGCCCATGCGCTTTTTACCCCGTCTTCCCCTACTACTGGCAAAACATCTTTTATAATAATGGGTAGTCTAAAAATAGCATCACTGAATTGTCAAGGATTGGGGAATTTCCATAAGAGAAGAGATGTGTTTCAATTTTTGAAACAAAAGGATTTATCTGTGTACTTTTTGCAAGATACGCATTTCGCAAAGGGCAAAAAAAAACATACTAGGGCAGAATGGGGATACGAATGTGTATTTGCTTTAAATAATTCCAGATCCAGGGGTGTAGCTATTTAATTCAACAATACTTTTGATTTCAACATAACTAAAACAATAGTAGATAGCCAGGGAAATTATTTAATTTTAGTGATGAAAACCCATCTTAAAGATATTGTTCTTGTAAATATTTATGGACCAAACAAAGATGATCCAAACTTTTTTGAGAATATTCGGAAAAAGATTGAAGAGATAAAAGTCACTGATATTATCATTGGTGGAGACTGGAACTTAGTAATGAACCCAAGCGTAGACTACTACAATTATAAAGCTGTAAATAACCCCAAAGCAAGAGAATCTGTTTTAAACATAATATCCGATCTGGAATTAGTAGATGTTTGGAGAGAATTAACCCCAGAAATGCTTAGATACACTTGGAGAAGACCTAACCCTTTACACCAGAGTCGCCTAGAGTTGTTCTTCATATCGGATCATCTTCTAACAAAAGTCAAAGATATGGATATTCAATATGGATATAGTAGGGATAACTCATTGCTACGCTAACGTTCGAAGCAGAACACAAGAGAAACACATTTTGGAAATTCAATTCATCCCTCCTAAAGGATCCTAAATATGTTGATAGTGTAACAGAAACCATAGTACGAGTAAAGGAACAGTATGCTGTAACACCTTACTCAAGAGAAAACATAGATACAATACCTGAGGTTACTACTACTGATCAGCTCTATTTTGATGTACTATTAATGGAAATTAGACCCCAAACTATAACATATTTAAGATGAACACCCAAAACGCAACACTGTTCATTGCAAGCAAGCTTTCAAATTAAAATGGTTTCAAATAAGAATATGTCATAACATATTAATAACAAACAGCTTATTAAAGAAAATGGGTATAACAAATACTGATCAGTGTTCTGTTTGTAAAAAGGAAAAAGATACAGTACAACACTAGTTGTGGCAGTGCCAGCATGCTCAAATAGTTTGGAAAGAACTAGAATGTGTACTAAAGAGAAAATGTGAAAATTGTGCAAGATTACATTTTAACATAGACTTGGTTTTGTTTAGATATGATGAAAATTGTAAAACAGACGAAGGATTTGACCAGATTATACTGTATGCAAAATATTTTATTTATAAATGTAGAATAAATGAAGTAACACCGAATGTACAATGTTTTATAAGAGATCTGAGGAATATGCACCAAACTCAAAAATATGCTTGCTCTATGGACATGAGGTACTTTGTTTTTTTGCAAAAAATGGTTTCCGTATACAAACTTAATTGAAAATTAATATACTTGTCATGTTGACTTCCCCATACATCTTTGATATATCATGATTGCTTTTCACATGTGATTTTACATGCATGTCTGTGTGCTGATATTGAATGTCTCAAATGTGCTTTAAAAAAATATGAATAAAAAAAAAAGAATTAAAAAAAACAAAAAAACATGCTAAAATATAAAACATTGCATAATATAATCACGTCAACACAAAATCTAACTATGCTATGCATAACAACATGCTGATGTAGCCTTGGTCCAAGAAGACTAGAATTCTAGCCTCTTTGGTCTGACACAGCCTCAAGCCAAGGCGATACCTCGAGAGTCAGGGTCGCAAATATGAGTCGGGGGTCTAAAATACAAGGTAGCCCTGTTCTTACCAACGACAGCTGCAATGTTTCGTTCAATTCCACGGTCACTGCCTGCTTTTCTCCTCAAGCCAATGTAACCGTTCCAGAAGGATGCATCGTGTTCGACGTGTCCTCCTTAGGTTTTATTCCATGGGATAATCCTGACAACCTTATCAGTCAGAAAACGGAACAACTGGTGGACATTTCAGTGGGCGCCATCATTCTGCCTATCCTTTTCTTCGTAGC
>CM065701.1:45312148-45334648 GCA_017654935.2 Phymorhynchus buccinoides
TAATAATAATAATAATAATGGGAATTTATATAGCGCTCTTTCTCACATGAGCTCAGTGCGCTTTACATTAATAACAAGAACATTAAAGGCAAACAAATAATCAATCATTACAAAGTAAGATAAACACGATGATTGCACGCAACATTCTCTTACTTCCTCACACACACACACACACACACACACACACACACACACACACACACACACACACACACACACACACACACACACACACGTACACGCGCGCGCACACGCACGCACACACACATACGCACGCACGCACGTACGCACGCCTGCAAGAGTAAAATAGCTACAATGTGAAAATTCTAAGAAGAAACATAGACCACATTCACATTCTCAATGAAGTTTGGATACAATACTGCAACTTAAAATAAAATCATACTGCCATCAACATACCATTTACATGACTAATTATAATAGACAAATTTTACAAAACAAAAATACCCTTCTACCTCATTTACAGACATTTAAAGTTTACAAAACGTAGACATTCTACATACATCTTACGAATGATAAAATAATTGTAAATACATTTTGTACAAGATTTCTGCAATGAAACGGACCCCCCACTCCCACCTCACACACAAACGCTAATCAATCATAATATGTCCGAAACAAGTGAGTTTTAAGGGCAGAGCGAAAGGCGGAGATAGAGTCAGATGAGCGGACATGTTGTGGGAGGGAATTCCAGAAGTGAGGTGCTAAATAGTAGAAGGATCGTTCACCAAAAGATTTCGTGTGGACCCGAGGAACCTTGAGTGTGCAGCAGTCAGAGGAAGAACGTAGGGAGCGAGCAGGTGTGTAGACAGTTACTAGTTCGGAGAGATAAACAGGACCAGAAGAGTGAACAGCACCGAGAGAGAGAAAATGGAGTTTTACGTCCTCTTGGTCTGAATCAGACACATATGGGACATTTGTAAATACAAATACGGTGGGAACAACACTGGAGGCAATGCCCGGAGGCAGTACGAAACCAGTAAAGTCCCGATTTTTTATTAATACAGATAGCTGTTAGGATGTATCAATTGTATCAGGGTGAACAGCACCGAAACAAAGGCAAGCTATTTTATACTTGATTCTAGCCTCTACTGGAAGCCAGTGCAAGTTACGAAGATGAGGTGTTATATGATCAGAGCGTGGAATCTTGAGAGTGAGGCGTGCTGCACTGTGTTGCAGTTTTTGAACACGTTGCAGGAGATACTGAGGACAGCCACAGAGAAGAGAGTTGCAAGAATAGCAAGAAGAGGTGAGGAGAAAGAGTGGAGAAGGAATAGGATGATGGCAGGAGGGGTACGGCTGTGTGCAGATATAATGCATGTTCCGCGCGGAATCCCATGCGCAATCCGCAAAAAAACAGTAAGAAAAATGAAGATTGTGCCCATTACAGGCGGACACCCATGCGTAATCCCATCCGCTTATTTCTGATATAAGTGTATGAGGAACTTGCGGATTGCGGATCTAATGTGCACAAGGTCAAAGAGATCTAGGAGAGAAGGAGGAGGAATAGCAGGAAGAGGAAGTGAGGAGAAAGAGGACAAGAGGAGGATGACAAGGATGAGATGAGGAGAAACAAGAGGAGGGGGAAAAGGAGGAGGAGGAGGAGGAAATGAGGAGGGGAGAAGAAAAGGGAGGAGTAGGAGGAAAAGGATGAGATGAGGAGATGAGGAGAAAAAAGGAGGAGTAGGAGGAATAGGATGTTGGCAGGAAGAGATGAGGAGAAGATGAGGAGGAAAAGCATAAGAAGGTGAAGAGAAAAGAGAATACGGAGAAAGATGAAAGGCGTGGTTAAGGTCACTCGACTCCTTTCCTCCCATTGCGGATACCGGGGGGGGGGGGGGGGGGGGGGGGGGGGGGGGGGGGGGGGAGGGGGGGGGGGGGGGGGGGGGGGGGGGGGGGGGGGGGTTCTTACAAATAGTTCCCCGACCTTCTGGAAGTTCTGTGCTTGTAACTTCTTCTAATCTGTCACTTTCTTTGACTCTGCCTTTTCCCTTTGCTTACTCTCATCTACTATCTTTCTAACTTATTGGCCCATTCTCCTGCCTTAAAAAAATATATATGCGAAATCATGTTCTCCTTCGAGCTCCTCCGAAATCGGAGTGTGACGGCTGAATATAGCAGGGAGACCAATGAAAACTGAAAACCGAAAACCGGACATATTACGTAGCTTACCCGTTACGGTTTTACGGTCTAGGAACGCAGAAGAAGAAGAAGAAGAAGAAGAAGAAGAAGAAGAAGAAGAAGAAGAAGAAGAAGAAAAAGAAAAAGAAAAAGAAAAAAAAGAAGAAGAAGAAAGAAGAAAAAAGAAGAAGAAGAAAGAAGAAAGAAGAAGAAGAAGAAGAAGAAGAAGAAGAAGAAGAAGAAGAAGAAGAAGAAGAAGAAGAAGAAGAAGAGGAAGACGACGACGACTCACCTTTCGCTTCACCTTCTTCTTGTAGACTTTGACCAGGTAGTCGTGGAATGTGTTGTTCTCCCCGATGATGGTCTCCAACTTCACGTACAGGGCTTTGTCCTCCCTGGTGTTCTGAGGACACAAGGAGAGAACCAACGAACGGACGAACTGTTATTTATACAAGGTAATGAGATCAGCATAAATACGTTTTGACACTTTTAGGTATTAGGTACTTTATAGTCACAGATGCGTCAGTGTGAAATTCGGGTTGCTCCCACCTGGAGAGCGCGTCGCAGCCAGAGGCGCGCCACCCATTTAAAAAAAGATTTGCATGCGATTTTTGTGACTGATGAGGGGGGGGGGGGGGGGGTGAAATTTTGACAAAATGACAACTTTTTCGTTGTCACTGGGTTTAGCGTATGCTAAGTGCATGGGCACACGGGACCTCGGTTTATCGTCTCATCCGAAAGACTCCACGTTCAGACCGTAAGGCCTAGTGCAAAATGAGAGGAAAAATCCCCTCACTTCACACGAAGCGAACGCGCTACCACTGTGCCACTCTACGCCTGTGGCAAGAAGGTACACAATTAAATCAAAGCAAATCATTAAAAAAAAAAGAAATATGGAAAGCAACAACATTGTAAATACAAGTAAATAAAGAAGACAAGTAGACAGAGAAGGATGAAGAAACGAAAGAAAAGTGGGTGGTTGATTGGTGGGTGGGGAAGGTGGGGGAGAGGGGCCTGGGAGGTGGGAAAGTTATGATTAACAGTGAATTGTTTGCGTGCACCTGCAAACACGCGTGCGCCCAACACATAATGTAGGCCTATGCACATACATTCACACACACGCAACACACATGCACATACACGCGCTCGCACGATCGCGCATACGCATACCTACGCATACACACTCATGAACACAGATACACGAGCGCAGTTAAAGGCAAAAGAGCAGACCAGCTGACAGAGAGAGGGACACAAGGACACAGAGAAAGAAAGAGAGAGAGAGAGAGCAATGAACAATGGTTTACTGAGCTGGACCATCTACCCATATCAAAGGGAACGGCGGGGACAGGGCACAGAGAGAGAGAGAGAGAGAGAGAGAGAGAGAGAGAGAGAGAGAGAGAGAGAGAGAGAGAGAGAGAGAGAGAGAGAGAGAGAGAGAGAGAGAGAGAGAGAGAGAGAGAGAGAGAGAGAGAGACGTACATGCATACATACACACAGAGAGAGAGAGAGAGAGAGAGAGAGAGAGAGAGAGAGAGAGAGAGAGAGAGAGAGAGAGAGAGGAGAGAGAGAGGGAGAGAGAGAGAGAGAGAGAGAGACAGACAGACAGAGAGAGAGAAAGAGAGAGAGAGAGTGTGAGAGAGAGAGAGTGAGAGGGAGAGAGAGAGAGAGAGAGAGAGAGAGAGAGAGAGAGAGAGAGAGAGAGAGAGAGAGAGAGAGAGAGAGAGAGAGAGAGACAGACAGATAGACAGACAGAGAAAGAGCGAGTGTGTGGTATGTGTGAGAGAGAGCAATGCTCAAGTATTAGGCCTATTATAAAGTATTGACAAATTAGAGAGTGATATATAGGAGGGAGAAAAAAACCCTAACCAAATAGAAACAGACGCGGAGCTAGTAATACTAATGTGTAGTAGCTTACACAATACAAACGCCCCCACGCACCTGATCCATGTCTTTGCCCAACTAGGCAACACAACACTAGTTCGACCTACATATGTTTCTTCTTACAAAACACGAAAGATTAACTTTATCACTGACTGTTTCGTCCACTGATGTGGACTTCCTCGGAGGGAATGGCGAAAACATATCACTCACTGCTCGGGATGAACAGGGCCTTCCTTTCAGGGAGCTACAACCCTCTTTTCGCTGATCTTCGTAAGATCGGCAAACAATCCCTAGAATCAAAGCAGCGAGTGAGATGCTTCCAACAAGCCATTCTCCCCGAGGAAGTCAACAAGAATCAGTGAAAAAGGTGATCTTTTGTGTTGAGTAAGAAGAAAAATATGTTTCTCAATCGGAGTTAACGACACGATGAACACTTTGAAGGACAACACTGGTTCACGCACCTCCTCCATGTCCTTGCCCATCTTGGCGATCTGGGTCTGCAGCTGCTTGGTGGTGCGGTCCGCCTCGCCCTTCTGCTCGAGACAGGTGTTGATGCGGTCGGTGATCTCCTCCTCCACGTTCTCGCACTCCATCAGCAGCAGCTGCTCCTCCTGCAGGGTGGTGACTCTCAGGTGCCCGCACTTCACCAGCACGTCCAGAGCGAACTTCTCGTGCCGGAGCTGCCGGTGGCCGATGTCGAACAGCCGCTTCTTCTCCTGGAGAAAAAGAAATACTGTTGCCCTCCTGTGGGGATACCGCGGGCGTCTTTCGTACAAAATAGATCCCCCACCTTCTGGAAGTTCTGCCTGTCTGCCGTTTTCGACAATGACTGCCAGATAGCAGAGGGGGCAGCTGCTATTCCGGCGGGCTGGGCAACAACTTGTTTATAGTGGAGAAGCCTTGTCCAGGATACATCCCCACCTGGTTGATGCTTACATATCTTTACCCGGCCAGAGGCCGAGGTATTGCGATCGGTTTGTGTGTCTGTGTGTCTGTCTGTGTATCGATTATCTTAAAAACTACTGTTTGGACTTTGATTAAAATTGGCAGAGGGGTAGACAGCTTGAAAAGGAAGCTTCCTTTCGTTAATCAACACCTTGCTGACCTTGACCTTGAAGTTTGACCTTGAAAACCGAAATTTCCTTCGTTGGGCTATGCAATTTCCCCCCAGCTTTATTTCGTGAACTAGTGAACAGAATCGCTTCAAAGTTTGTGTGGTGGTGTACCATGGTGCAAGGACGTTTGTAAAAAAGTTCAGCTGTGTCTCGTGAACTACTGAACAGAATCGCTTCAAATGTTGGGCTATGTATTTTATGCGTTCTGTAAGGGTGGAAAGTGGTGTGTTTATTGGGGGGGGGGGGCAGGACATAACTCTGGCCGGGTTTGCATTGTCACAATGCGTTGCTGCCGCTCGGCGATGCCCTTGTTGTACACGTCATTAATCGACACCATAGGTAGGGAGGTGGGAAAATGATAGGTGAGGGAGTGGGTCTGGGGTTAGCGAATGGTGATTGATCTTAACAATTCAATATAACGCTAAGTAAAAAATAAAAAAATAAAACAAAACAAGGATCTCCTGACCATTATTTTCCCAGATTGGTTGACTATTCCCAATTCAATTGTTCATTAAAAAAACGACGGGCCATTGACTAAGCGTAAAAAACCCAGACACTTCAGCATTGAATGATTGTGTGTGCATTTATAAGTGGTAGTGTTTCATTCAAAAAGGAAGGAGAGGGAGAAAACAATAGAGGGGAGAGGGAGAGAGAGAGGGAGAGAGAGAGAGAGAGAGAGGCAGAGAGAGAGGGGGGAGATATAGTATTGACCAGCATTACACAATGTGGCTTCACAAGGCTGTGCTCCATGTGGAGACGTGACGTGCACCAGCTGACCCTGGTCTTTTTTGATTGATAGTAGAGAGAGTGTGAAGCTGATCAATATTGTGGTCTGCTTTGATTGATAATAAAGAGAGTGTGAAGCTGATCAATATTGTGGTCTGTTTTGATTGATAGTAAAGAGTGTAAAGCTGATCAATATTGTGGTCTTTTTTGATTGATAGTAGAGAGAGTGTGAAGCTGATCAATATTGTGGTCTGTTTTGATTGATAGTAGAGAGAGTGTGAAGCTGATCAATATTGTGGTCTGTTTTGATTGATAGTAAAGAGAGTGTGAAGCTGATCAACATTGTGGTCTGATTTGATTGATAGTAAAGAGAGTGTGAAGCTGATCAATATTGTTGTCTTTTTTGTTGATAGTAAAGAGAGTGTGAAGCTGATCAATATTGTTGTCTTTTTTGATTGATAGTAAAGAGAGTGTGAAGCTGATCAATATTGTGGTCTTTTTTGATTGATAGTAAAGAGAGTGTGAAGCTGATCAATATTGTGGTCTGTTTTGATTGATAGTAAAGAGAGTGTGAAGCTGATCAATATTGTGGTCTTTTTTGATTGATAGTAAAGAGAGTGTGAAGCTGATCAATATTGTGGTCTTTTTTGATTGATAGTAAAGAGAGTGTGAAGATGATCAATATTGTGGTCTTTTTTGATTGATAGTAAAGAGAGTGTGAAGATGATCAATATTGTGGTCTTTTTTGATTGATAGTAAAGAGAGTGAAGCTGATCAATATTGTGGTCTTTTTTGATTGATAGTAAAGAGAGTGTGAAGATGATCAATATTGTTGTCTTTTTTGATTGATAGTAAAGAGAGTGAAGATGATCAATATTGTTGTCTTTTTTTGATTGATAGTAAAGAGAGTGAAGATGATCAATATTGTTGTCTTTTTTTATTGAGAGTGTGAAGCTGATCAATATTGTTGTCTTTTTTGATTGATAGTAAAGAGAGTGAAGATGATCAATATTGTGGTCTTTTTTGATTGATAGTAAAGAGAGTGAAGATGATCAATATTGTGGTCTTGTTTTTTGATTGATAGTAAAGAGAGTGTGAAGATGATCAATATTGTTGTCTTTTTTGATTGATAGTAAAGAGAGTGAAGATGATCAATATTGTGGTCTTTTTTGATTGATAGTAAAGAGAGTGAAGATGATCAATATTGTTGTCTTTTTTTGATTGATAGTAAAGAGAGTGTGAAGATGATCAATATTGTGGTCTTTTTTTTATTGATAGTAAAGAGAGTGAAGCTGATCAATATTGTGGTCTTTTTTGATTGATAGTAAAGAGAGTGTGAAGCTGATCAATATTGTGGTCTTTTTTGATTGATAGTAAAGAGAGTGTGAAGCTGATCAATATTGTGGTCTTTTTTGATTGATAGTAAAGAGAGTGTGAAGCTGATCAATATTGTGGTCTTTTTTGATTGATAGTAAAGAGAGTGTGAAGCTGATCAATATTGTGGTCTTTTTTGATTGATAGTAAAGAGAGTGTGAAGCTGATCAATATTGTGGTCTGTTTTGATTGATAGTAAAGAGAGTGTGAAGCTGATCAATATTGTGGTCTTTTTTGATTGATAGTAAAGAGAGTGTGAAGCTGATCAATATTGTTGTCTTTTTGATTGATAGTAAAGAGAGTGTGAAGCTGATCAATATTGTGGTCTGTTTTGATTGATAGTAAAGAGAGAGTGAAGCTGATCAATATTGTGGTCTGTTTTGATTGATAGTAAAGAGAGTGTGAAGCTGATCAATATTGTGGTCTTTTTTGATTGATAGTAAAGAGAGTGTGAAGCTGATCAATATTGTGGTCTGTTTTGATTGATAGTAAAGAGAGTGTGAAGCTGATCAATATTGTGGTCTTTTTTGATTGATAGTAAAGAGAGTGTGAAGCTGATCAATATTGTGGTCTTTTTTGATTGATAGTAAAGAGAGTGTGAAGCTGATCAATATTGTGGTCTTTTTTGATTGATAGTAAAGAGAGTGTGAAGCTGATCAATATTGTGGTCTGTTTTGATTGATAGTAAAGAGAGTGTGAAGCTGATCAATATTGTGGTCTGTTTTGATTGATAGTAAAGAGAGTGTGAAGCTGATCAATATTGTGGTCTTTTTGATTGATAGTAAAGAGAGTGTGAAGCTGATCAATATTGTTGTCTTTTTTGATTGATAGTAAAGAGAGTGTGAAGCTGATCAATATTGTGGTCTGTTTTGATTGATAGTAAAGAGAGTGTGAAGCTGATCAATATTGTGGTCTGTTTTGATTGATAGTAATGAGAGTGTGAAGCTGATCAATATTGTGGTCTTTTTTGATTGATAGTAAAGAGAGTGTGAAGCTGATCAATATTGTGGTCTTTTTTTTTTGATAGTAAAGAGAGTGTGAAGCTGATCAATATTGTTGTCTTTTTTGATTGATAGTAAAGAGAGTGTGAAGCTGATCAATATTGTGGTCTTTTTTGATTGATAGTAAAGAGAGTGTGAAGCTGATCAATATTGTGGTCTTTTTTGATTGATAGTAAAGAGAGTGTGAAGCTGATCAATATTGTGGTCTTTTTTGATTGATAGTAAAGAGAGTGTGAAGCTGATCAATATTGTGGTCTGTTTTGATTGATAGTAAAGAGAGTGTGAAGCTGATCAATATTGTGGTCTGTTTTGATTGATAGTAAAGAGAGTGTGAAGCTGATCAATATTGTGGTCTTTTTTGATTGATAGTAAAGAGAGTGTGAAGCTGATCAATATTGTGGTCTTTTTTGATTGATAGTAAAGAGAGTGTGAAGCTGATCAATATTGTGGTCTTTTTTGATTGATAGTAAAGAGAGTGTGAAGCTGATCAATATTGTGGTCTTTTTTGATTGATAGTAAAGAGAGTGTGAAGCTGATCAATATTGTGGTCTGTTTTGATTGATAGTAAAGAGAGTGTGAAGCTGATCAATATTGTGGTCTGTTTTTTTTGATTGATAGTAAAGAGAGTGTGAAGCTGATCAACATTGTGGTCTTTTTTGATTGATAGTAGAGAGTGTGAAGCTGATCAATATTGTGGTCTTTTTTGATTGATAGTAAAGAGAGTGTGAAGCTGATCAATATTGTGGTCTTTTTTGATTGATAGTAAAGAGAGTGTGAAGCTGATCAATATTGTTGTCTGTTTTGATTGATAGTAAAGAGAGTGTGAAGCTGATCAATATTGTTGTCTTTTTTTGATTGATAGTAAAGAGAGTGTGAAGCTGATCAATATTGTGGTCTGTTTTGATTGATAGTAAAGAGAGTGTGAAGCTGATCAATATTGTGGTCTGTTTTGATTGATAGTAAAGAGAGTGTGAAGCTGATCAATATTGTGGTCTGTTTTGATTGATAGTAAAGAGAGTGTGAAGCTGATCAATATTGTGGTCTTTTTTTGATTGATAGTAAAGAGAGTGTGAAGCTGATCAATATTGTGGTCTGTTTTTTTGATTGATAGTAAAGAGAGTGTGAAGCTGATCAATATTGTTGTCTTTTTTGATTGATAGTAAAGAGAGTGTGAAGCTGATCAATATTGTGGTCTTTTTTGATTGATAGTAAAGAGAGTGTGAAGCTGATCAATATTGTGGTCTTTTTTGATTGATAGTAAAGAGAGTGTGAAGCTGATCAATATTGTGGTCTTTTTTGATTGATAGTAAAGAGAGTGTGAAGCTGATCAATATTGTGGTCTTTTTTGATTGATAGTAAAGAGAGTGAAGCTGATCAATATTGTTGTCTTTTTTGATTGATAGTAAAGAGAGTGTGAAGCTGATCAATATTGTGGTCTTTTTTGATTGATAGTAAAGAGAGTGTGAAGCTGATCAATATTGTGGTCTGTTTTGATTGATAGTAAAGAGAGTGTGAAGCTGATCAATATTGTGGTCTGTTTTGATTGATAGTAAAGAGAGTGTGAAGCTGATCAATATTGTTGTCTTTTTTGATTGATAGTAAAGAGAGTGTGAAGCTGATCAATATTGTGGTCTTTTTTGATTGATAGTAAAGAGAGTGTGAAGCTGATCAATATTGTGGTCTTTTTTGATTGATAGTAAAGAGAGTGTGAAGCTGATCAATATTGTGGTCTGTTTTGATTGATAGTAAAGAGAGTGTGAAGCTGATCAATATTGTGGTCTGTTTTGATTGATAGTAATGAGAGTGTGAAGCTGATCAATATTGTGGTCTTTTTTGATTGATAGTAAAGAGAGTGTGAAGCTGATCAATATTGTGGTCTGTTTTGATTGATAGTAAAGAGAGTGTGAAGATGATCAATATTGTGGTCTTTTTTGATTGATAGTAAAGAGAGTGTGAAGCTGATCAATATTGTGGTCTTTTTTGATTGATAGTAAAGAGAGTGTGAAGCTGATCAATATTGTGGTCTTTTTTGATTGATAGTAAAGAGAGTGTGAAGCTGATCAATATTGTGGTCTTTTTTGATTGATAGTAAAGAGAGAGTGAAGCTGATCAATATTGTGGTCTTTTTTGATTGATAGTAAAGAGAGTGTGAAGCTGATCAATATTGTGGTCTTTTTTGATTGATAGTAAAGAGAGTGTGAAGCTGATCAATATTGTTGTCTTTTTTGATTGATAGTAAAGAGAGTGTGAAGCTGATCAATATTGTGGTCTGTTTTGATTGATAGTAAAGAGAGTGTGAAGCTGATCAATATTGTGGTCTGTTTTTGATTGATAGTAAAGAGAGTGTGAAGCTGATCAATATTGTGGTCTGTTTTGATTGATAGTAAAGAGAGTGTGAAGCTGATCAATATTGTGGTCTGTTTTGATTGATAGTAATGAGAGTGTGAAGCTGATCAATATTGTGGTCTGTTTTGATTGATAGTAAAGAGAGTGTGAAGCTGATCAATATTGTGGTCTGTTTTGATTGATAGTAATGAGAGTGTGAAGCTGATCAATATTGTGGTCTGTTTTGATTGATAGTGAAGAGAGTGAAGATGATCAATATTGTGGTCTTTTTTTTTATTGATAGTAAAGAGAGTGAAGACGATCAATATTGTGGTCTTTTTTTAATTTATTGATAGTGAAGAGAGTGAAGATGAAAACAAAGGATACATCCCCACTCTCTCGGCCAAAGGGATTTGATGAGACCTGGCCAACCGATCCCAGTGGCTGCAGCACTAGAGCCAGCGCAAATGCCCCCTAGATAGAGAGCCATAGTCTCCCACGAAAGACTAAGCTGTACCATGATATTCCAACACTGTAGAAAATCATATAGTGTACAGCTCTCATTTACTATTGGCCCTCTCTACGAGCTAATGACAACCAGTGATAAAAGCCATTTGAATAAAATGCCTGTGCTTGCAGCTTCCGCTAATCTGTCACTCTCTGCCTTTCCCCTTCGCTTTCTGTCATCAGCTATTTTCCTGTCTAACAGGTCCATTCCCCTGCCTATTCTCAAGAAATTATTACAACAGATTTTCTCTAGCCGAAGACGGACATGATGGGGCCTAACTATTTTATGGTTAGCGCATAACGGCAGCACGACGCATCTGCGCTCATAGTTGACAGGAAACTGTCTGAACGATTCACGAAGAAGAAGAAAATAAGGTTTTGGATGTTACAACTTCTAAGGGGGTGACTCACGCATCAATATTTCGGTGGTACGACTATGTAGCTGCAACACTATCTGTGAGGCATTTATGGTTCTGGTGAAATACTTCTGTCTAAAATGATTCCGATGAAATCCTACTATTACTGCTCACTATTATTCATGTGGACCCCAATATATCATACACGAATCTGATCAAATTAATGTCTCATAAAGAAATAACGGATATTTAATCAGATTCGTGTATTGCGGCTACAAATACAGTGGACGAAACTACTATCATCAGACGGTTGTGTTTTATGAGAATCACGCCTAACAAATGTCACAGTTGGATAGCCGTACGACTGCAGTTGAACAAGTGGGTCGGCCCGTAATCTTTGACAGATGAAAGATGAAACAGCAGCAGGGCATACATTTCAACTTTCAAAATATATCGAAACGTGCCTGCCAAATTTAAAACTGACGCGTACGCACGCACGCACGCGCGCGCACACACACACACACACCCACACACACACCCACACACACACACACACATACATACATACACACGCACGCGCGCGCTCACACACATACATACATTGCGCGCACAATCAAGATGGCAGAAAAAGCAGTTTTGGGAGGCATCCCTTTCTCAGATTTTACTCTGTGTTGGAAACACAGGTTTCTGGCTGTGGTTGGCTATGCGTGCTATTTGCTAGTGTTAGGCGAAGCGCTTATTTAACCACAGACACACACACACACATACACACGCACACGCACGCACGCGCACGCACGCACGCACGCACGCACGCACGCACACACACACGCACACGCACACACGCACGCACACGCACGTACGCACACACACACACACACATCGCCCCGCCCCCCTTCGATCCCCGACCCCAGCGACCCCTCCCATCTCCCCCCCTGGCGCGCTGACCTTGATGACCTTGACCAGCCGTGACTGCACGTACTGCAGCTTGATCTCCTCCACGGCCTTCATTTCCTCCCAAAGGCTGGAGTCGCTGAAGGTCATCTCCTGCTCGTCCACCAGAGCCACCCGGTGGGGCAGGTGCAGGCCCAGGTCGCTCTTGATGTCCTCCAGGGAGTCCCTGTGCCCCGCGTAGAGCGCGTCCTTCTGGGCCTCAGACGACTCCTCCGGCAGTTTGAAGGACTGCTTCCGCTTGAAAATGCTCTCCCTGGCGATGGCGAAGGAACTCCTGCGGCGGGACTTGGTGAAGGAGCTGTCCCGGGTTCCCTCCGGGGTTTGCGGCTGGAGCTGCTTCTGCTGCCTGTTGCGGACCTCGTCCCTCAGCATGGATTCCGTGTGGGCGTCGATCTTGAACTGGCCCCCGGGCTGTGTGGGACAGCAGAGATCAGCACGAGGGTGAAAGGGGCAAGCTAGTTGTCATGTTTTATAGAACCAAATATTACTGGGATACACGGAACAGCAACTTGTATTTAAAGACCCACTGACCCACCACGATTAAGTCCCTTGTTTTTTTCTGGATAGCTGTGACCCACATACAAATTACCCCAACATCAAATTGAGGCTGCTCTAATGATGCTTCGTTTTGAATTTGGGGGCATTTTGTATGGGAGTCAAACCTGGTCAAAACAAGATTTCTTACCAGCTATAAGAGGGAAAACACGTGAAACCCGTGATTTTGACACCTGATCAGGTTGGTCTTTAACAGTACCACACAAACAGCTTGGGAGTAAAGGGACAGCAATCCGTACTGTTCTCAAAGTATAGAACAAAGCAGTACTGGGATGAACGGAACAGCAACTTGTAATTTAAAAAAAAAAAGTACAAACACAAACAGATTAAGAGTAAAGAGAACGGCAAGTTGTGATGTTCTTAGAATGGTTTGTATTGCTGTTCTTATATTACAGTAAAGCAAAACGCAGTACGGGGATAAAGGAAGCAACAAGTTGTAATGTTCTTAGAGAACCGAGGAACAGCACGTGGGTAAAGACAGAGTTTCGTGCTGTCTGTGTTTTATATCCAGATGTAAGCATTCTGCCAGATCAGTTCATCTCATTGTCTATCAAACCACAGAGCAAAACAAATCACGACGTTTCTGGTTATTGTTATGATCATGCATAGAGCGAGAGGGTGTACAAGAAATAGAAAATGCGATAGATAGTGGAAAATGAAATAATCGGAAAAGAGAGAGAGAGAGAGAGAGAGAGAGAGAGAGAGAGAGAGAGAGAGAGAGAGAGAGAGAGAGAGAGAGAGAGAGAGAGAGAGAGAGAGAGAGAGAGAGAGAGAGAGAGAGAGAGAGAGAGAGAGAGAGAGAGAGAGAGAGAGAGAGAGAGAGAGAGAGAGAGAGAGACTTTTCTACAATATTGTTTGTTTTGGACAATCCAATCTGGTAGATCTTTATTTCATATTAATCGTAGTAAGTTTATTTGTCATCATGTTTACTAAAGCGATGTCATTGTCCACCGTCATTTTTGTCATTGCATCACAAGTTGTTTACGTCTTTACGTCATGTGTGTCACTAGGTCATATCTATTTTTAGCACTGGACAACGGGTTGAACCCGAAACGTCGTGATTTGTTTTGCTCTATCACAGCAGTTTCGGAAGGAACATTTAGTTTATCTATATTTTCAGAAGTTGTTTCAAGCCAACATTGGTTTACCATAAGTTGCTTTTCATAAATTACAATCACGAATATGTTGTAGTATGTGACTAAATTACTTATATTCAGTGGATATTGCTAGATGTTCACTCATGGGCAATTTTATTTATGTTTGTGTATTATTCAAGAACATTTTCTACTAAATATGTTGTATGATACTGCTCAACAAAATAAGTTTTTACCATAAATCTGATGGAAGAAATATATTAAAAATACAATGAAGAACATACAGCCCAAATATGTGTACAAGCAAAAGCTTGGTGCAGTTTTTATCTAAGATTTCTAAATTCAGTCTTTTAACTAAATAGCTTGATTTTGTATGGGGTGGAACAGCTGTGCTATGTTTTGTTTTATTAAACCTTTTATTTTGGGTTTCAATTTGGACTCTGTTTTAATTTGTTGTGAATTTTATAGAACCCAACAGTCATCTTCGTTTCTTCAAATTCTATCAAACCAGTCAGCGAAACAAAACTGACCGCGTTCTTCGTCCAGCACGACAAACAGGGTTTGGACGGAGAAAATAATGTGCATGCCAATTTCAGGGTGGGTGGGTGGGGGGTGAGGGTGAGTGAGACATTTGCATATTGCTGCCTGTAGTGAGTACTGTTCACTTGGTTGCCAACGCGGTGTAACAATAATTAATAATGCCAGTATCAGTATAAAAAATGTAAATAAAGCAATGTGTTGCCCGTAATTCATAAAACAAAAAGTAACGCAAAGCAACTGTGGAGTGGTATGTGTGCGAGTGTGTGTGCACATATGTGTGCAAGCACGTCAGGCCTGTCTGTCTCCTAAACTCGAAACTCGAAATGAGTAGTAGCACCTTCAAAATGAGTAGCGTCACCTTCACAATTAGTAGTATCACTTTCACAATGATTAGTGTCACCTTCCAAATGAGTAGTATCACCTTCAAAAGGAGTAGTATCACCTTCAAAATGAGTAGTATCACCTTCACAGTGAGTAGTGTCACCTTCAGAATGAGTAGTATCACCTTCAAAATGAGTAGTAGCACCTTCAAAATGAGTAGTATCACCTTCAAAATGAGTAGTGTCACCTTCACAATGAGTAGTGTCACCTTCAAAATGAGTAGTGTCACCTTCAAAATGAGTAGTATCACCTTCAAAATGAGTAGTGTCACCTTCAAAACGAGTAGTAAGACCTTCAAGATGAGTAGAATCACCTTCAAAATGAGTAGTGTCACCTTCAAAATGAGTAGTGTCACCTTCAAAATGAGTAGTGTCACCTTCAAAATGAGTAGTAAGACCTTCAAGATGAGTAGAATCACCTTCAAAATGAGTAGTGTCACCTTCAAAATGAGTAGTGTCACCTTCAAAATGAGTAGTGTCACCTTCAAAATGAGTAGTAAGACCTTCAAGATGAGTAGAATCACCTTCAAAATGAGTAGTGTCACCTTCAAAATGAGTAGTGTCACCTTCAAAATGAGTAGTGTCACCTTCAAAATGAGTAGTGTCACCTTCAAAATGAGTAGTGTCACCTTCAAAATGAGTAGTGTCACCTTCAAAATGAGTAGTGTCACCTTCAAAATGAGTAGTGTCACCTTCAAAATGAGTAGTGTCACCTTCAAAATGAGTAGTAAGACCTTCAAAATGAGTAGTAAGACCTTCAAAATGAGTAGTGTCACCTTCAAAATGAGTAGTAAGACCTTCAAAATGAGTAGTGTCACCTTCAAAATGAGTAGTGTCACCTTCAAAATGAGTAGTGTCACCTTCAAAATGAGTAGTGACACCTTCAAAATGAGTAGTGTCACCTTCAAAATGAGTAGTGTCACCTTCAAAATGAGTAGTAAGACCTTCAAGATGAGTAGAATCACCTTCAAAATGAGTAGTGTCACCTTCAAAATGAGTAGTGTCACCTTCAAAATGAGTAGTGTCACCTTCAAAATGAGTAGTAAGACCTTCAAAATGAGTAGTGTCACCTTCAAAATGAGTAGTGTCACCTTCAAAATGAGTAGTGTCACCTTCAAAATGAGTAGTGTCACCTTCAAAATGAGTAGTGTCACCTTCAAAATGAGTAGTGTCACCTTCAAAATGAGTAGTGTCACCTTCAAAATGAGTAGTATCACCTTCAAAATGAGTAGTGTCACCTTCAAAATGAGTAGTGTCACCTTCAAAATGAGTAGTAAGACCTTCAAAATGAGTAGTAAGACCTTCAAAATGAGTAGTGTCACCTTCAAAATGAGTAGTAAGACCTTCAAAATGAGTAGTGTCACCTTCAAAATGAGTAGTGTCACCTTCAAAATGAGTAGTGTCACCTTCAAAATGAGTAGTGTCACCTTCAAAATGAGTAGTGTCACCTTCAAAATGAGTAGTGTCACCTTCAAAATGAGTAGTAAGACCTTCAAAATGAGTAGTGTCACCTTCAAAATGAGTAGTGTCACCTTCAAAATGAGTAGTGTCACCTTCAAAATGAGTAGTAAGACCTTCAAAATGAGTAGTGTCACCTTCAAAATGAGTAGTGTCACCTTCAAAATGAGTAGTAAGACCTTCAAAATGAGTAGTGTCACCTTCAAAATGAGTAGTGTCACCTTCAAAATGAGTAGTGTCACCTTCAAAATGAGTAGTGTCACCTTCAAAATGAGTAGTGTCACCTTCAAAATGAGTAGTGTCACCTTCAAAATGAGTAGTAAGACCTTCAAAATGAGTAGTGTCACCTTCAAAATGAGTAGTGTCACCTTCAAAATGAGTAGTAAGACCTTCAAAATGAGTAGTGTCACCTTCAAAATGAGTAGTGTCACCTTCAAAATGAGTAGTGTCACCTTCAAAATGAGTAGTGTCACCTTCAAAATGAGTAGTGTCACCTTCAAAATGAGTAGTGTCACCTTCAAAATGAGTAGTGTCACCTTCAAAATGAGTAGTAAGACCTTCAAAATGACCTTCAAAATGAGTAGTGTCACCTTCAAAATGAGTAGTAAGACCTTCAAAATGAGTAGTGTCACCTTCAAAATGAGTAGTGTCACCTTCAAAATGAGTAGTGTCACCTTCAAAATGAGTAGTGTCACCTTCAAAATGAGTAGTGTCACCTTCAAAATGAGTAGTGTCACCTTCAAAATGAGTAGTAAGACCTTCAATGAGTAGTGTCACCTTCAAAATGAGTAGTGTCACCTTCAAAATGAGTAGTGTCACCTTCAAAATGAGTAGTAAGACCTTCAAAATGAGTAGTATCACCTTCAAAATGAGTAGTGTCACCTTCAAAATGAGTAGTGTCACCTTCAAAATGAGTAGTAAGACCTTCAAAATGAGTAGTGTCACCTTCAAAATGAGTAGTGTCACCTTCAAAATGAGTAGTGTCACCTTCAAAATGAGTAGTGTCACCTTCAAAATGAGTAGTGTCACCTTCAAAATGAGTAGTAAGACCTTCAAAATGAGTAGTGTCACCTTCAAAATGAGTAGTAACACCTTCAAAATGAGTAGTGTCACCTTCAAAATGAGTAGTATGACCTTCAAAATGAGTAGTGTCACCTTCAAAATGAGTAGTGTCACCTTCAAAATGAGTAGTTCAAAATGAGTAGTGTCACCTTCAAAATGAGTAGTGTCACCTTCAAAATGAGTAGTAAGACCTTCAAAATGAGTAGTGTCACCTTCAAAATGAGTAGTGTCACCTTCAAAATGAGTAGTGTCACCTTCAAAATGAGTAGTAAGACCTTCAAAATGAGTAGTGTCACCTTCAAAATGAGTAGTGTCACCTTCAAAATGAGTAGTGTCACCTTCAAAATGAGTAGTGTCACCTTCAAAATGAGTAGTAAGACCTTCAAAATGAGTAGTGTCACCTTCAAAATGAGTAGTGTCACCTTCAAAATGAGTAGTGTCACCTTCAAAATGAGTAGTGTCACCTTCAAAATGAGTAGTGTCACCTTCAAAATGAGTAGTGTCACCTTCAAAATGAGTAGTGTCACCTTCAAAATGAGTAGTGTCACCTTCAAAATGAGTAGTGTCACCTTCAAAATGAGTAGTGTCACCTTCAAAATGAGTAGTGTCACCTTCAAAATGAGTAGTGTCACCTTCAAAATGAGTAGTGTCACCTTCAAAATGAGTAGTGTCACCTTCAAAATGAGTAGTGTCACCTTCAAAATGAGTAGTGTCACCTTCAAAATGATGAGAGTAGTGTCACCTTCAAAATGAGTAGTGTCACCTTCAAAATGAGTAGTATCACCTTCAAAATGAGTAGTGTCACCTTCAAAATGAGTAGTAAGACCTTCAAAATGAGTAGTGTCACCTTCAAAATGAGTAGTGTCACCTTCAAAATGAGTAGTACCTCACCTTCAAAATGAGTAGTATCACCTTCAAAATGAGTAGTGTCACCTTCAAAATGAGTAGTGTCACCTTCAAAATGAGTAGTAAGACCTTCAAAATGAGTAGTGTCACCTTCAAAATGAGTAGTGTCACCTTCAAAATGAGTAGTAAGACCTTCAAAATGAGTAGTGTCACCTTCAAAATGAGTAGTATCACCTTCAAAATGAGTAGTGTCACCTTCAAAATGAGTAGTATCACCTTCAAAATGAGTAGTGTTCACCCTTCAAAATGAGTAGTAAGACCTTCAAAATGAGTAGTGTCACCTTCAAAATGAGTAGTAAGACCTTCAAAATGAGTAGTAAGACCTTCAAAATGAGTAGTGTCACCTTCAAAATGAGTAGTGTCACCTTCAAAATGAGTAGTGTCACCTTCAAAATGAGTAGTATCCCTTCAAAATGAGTAGTGTCACCTTCAAAATGAGTAGTGTCACCTTCAAAATGAGTAGTGTCACCTTCAAAATGAGTAGTAAAAATGACCTTCAAAATGAGTAGTGTCACCTTCAAAATGAGTAGTAAGACCTTCAAAATGAGTAGTAAGACCTTCAAAATGAGTAGTAAGACCTTCAAAATGAGTAGTGTCACCTTCAAAATGAGTAGTGTCACCTTCAAAATGAGTAGTGTCACCTTCAAAATGAGTAGTATCACCTTCAAAATGAGTAGTAAGACCTTCAAAATGAGTAGTGTCACCTTCAAAATGAGTAGTGTCACCTTCAAAATGAGTAGTCACCTTCAAAATGAGTAGTGTCACCTTCAAAATGAGTAGTAAGACCTTCAAAATGAGTAGTGTCACCTTCAAAATGAGTAGTGTCACCTTCAAAATGAGTAGTGTCACCTTCAAAATGAGTAGTGTCACCTTCAAAATGAGTAGTAAGACCTTCAAAATGAGTAGTAAGACCTTCAAAATGAGTAGTAAGACCTTCAAAATGAGTAGTAAGACCTTCAAAATGAGTAGTAAGACCTTCAAAATGAGTAGTAAGACCTTCAAAATGAGTAGTAAGACCTTCAAAATGAGTAGTATTCAAAATGAGTAGTAAGACCTTCAAAATGAGTAGTGTCACCTTCAAAATGAGTAGTGTCACCTTCAAAATGAGTAGTATCACCTTCAAAATGAGTAGTTTTAAAGCAAAATGTGTAGTTTGGGGCAAAACATCTTTGCGCCAATCAATAATAATAATAATAATAATAATAATAATAATAATAATAAGCATTTCTTTGCGCTTACTCTTAAAAAGCCCTAAGCGCTTACAAAATAATAAGATTAATAATAATAATAATAATAAATAGCATAAATAATTCACAAAATGTAGATCACCAGCAAGAACACCACACACGCGCGCACGCACACGCACACACACACACACACACACATACACACGCGCGCACGCACACGCACACGCACACACACACACTACCACATACACACACACATACACACACGCACGCACACGCGCGCACACACACACACACATACACATACGCACACACGCACACACATACACACACATACACGCACATGCACACGCACACGCACACGCACGCACACGCACACACACACACACAGGAGAAAATTTCAGTAGAAATAGAAGGACACAAATTAGGATCGAAATAAAGTGTGTTTTAAGAGGAGACTTGAATGAAGGCAGAGAGTTTGAGCTGCGGAGAGAAAGAGGCAGTTTGCTCCAAGAGGTAAGAGCCTGGAAAGAGAAAGAACGCTCGCCAAGAGTCCTAAAAATGTAACGAGGGATCTGAAGAATATGAGAGTCAGAGGAGGAGCGTAGCTGTCACATTTAGTCACATAAATGAAATATTGTGACAATGTTGTGACATATGTAAACTAACCGCCATGACATGGTGCATAAGAAAACAGAGGGCATATGGGCAAAGATACTGTAATGGGAATAAGACAGACAACTGGAAGTCACGGCGAGCCGGGCTGATAGGGTTATCGTTCGTGATCCCGTTAACAATGGCGGCTCTATCCAAAGCCTATAATTTGAATCGACGTGGGGGGTTTTAATACCAGATTCAAATTTTAGTTCTTGGGCAAACCTTTATCTGTTTTCCTGAAAACGAAGAAAGATAAGGAAGCTGCAAATACGGCCAGAAAATATATGAAAGAGATTAATACATGTATTTTGTATGAACAATCTCACTTATTTTTAATGTTTATATTCATTGATACTTGTCTTCATGTTGATTATTCTTGGCTTGTCTTTAATGTGTATGTTTATCTGTATGTTAGTTTAGGCCTTTGTTCAGCGCTTTGAGCACCCTGCAAAGGGAGTTAAGCGCTCTATAAATAACCAGTATTATTATTATTATTATTATTATTATATGAAACAGTAATAAGAAGTGTTGGATTACTGCTGATGTTAATGGTTCAAGGGGGGCATACTCAGGGTTTCTGTCCTCACTACTCATATAGGGGAAAATGGCCGCTTGTCTGTCTTATTCCCATTACAGTGTCTTTGATATGGGTTCTTCTTTCTTCTCTCAGAACAAAGCAAACACTCATCATAGCTTAGTAAATTAATGGTTCATCGACTGTCCATTTAGTCAGGAGATGTGCTTTTCACGGGCATTTATTTTCTGTTTCATAAACAAGTAGTCAACACACTCTAAAATGCAGTCAGTCACACTCGACAATGAATAGTTGAGTAGTTTGGCAAAACATGTGTAGTTAACTGCTTTCCATGGTCAAACCATCGTGTAGGCAGGTCTGAAGCATGCACACACAATAATAATAGTAATAATAATAATAATAATAATAATAATAATAACTAGATGGCTTATATTTGTCTTTAAGACAAACATGACAGGATTCTCCCTTTTCATCAACCATCTCTCTCTCTCTCTCTTTCTGTGGCGATATTGTTGTGGCCTACCGCAATTTCATAAGCTACTATACGTCATAGCTTACCTCAAGACACCAATGACGTCAGTGTCACTTTGCGTCACTGTAACACTCTGCTATGACATGCATACTCTAAATAGCATTCTATGCATTTTGTGGAAGTGGTTTTGAGTAAATCAATTTGAAAATGTTTGTCCCCACTTCCAGTTGGCTCTTCTGGCTCAGTTTCATATCGGAAACCGGTTGGGTTTTATACCGAAAGTGTTGCAAATCTATTTTGTAGTAAATTCTGAAAATATGAACCCAATCCGGTAAAGGTAAAGATGTGCCACCCCCCATGCATTTCTCGGTTAATTGTATTTTTCCGTTTTTGCCTTTCTTACCATACATAAAGCTGTATTTTAGGAACATTTTTAGCTAATTACCTTTTTGGAATACCAACCCTAACCCTACCCCTACCCCTAAACCTAACCCTACCCCCCACTATGTACTGCAGTACACCGCGATTTGTCACAGTTGTGGTTCGTTGCGTTTTTCCGTCTTATACGGTGGGGGGTAGGGGTAGAGTTAGGGCTAGGGTTAGGGTTAGGGTTAGTATTCCAAAAAGGTTATTAGCTAAAAATGTTCCTAAAATACAGCTTTATGTATGGTAAGAAAGGCAATAACGGAAAAATACAATTAACCGAGATAGGTAGGTAGGGGGGGTGGCACATCTTGACCTTTACCCGAAATCCGTTCAGCCGTTTTTGCGATATTCAAAATTGAAATTTCGCAGATTTCGCGGTTTTTCGGCCATATTTTACCGACAATTCGGCGAAATCATTTAATATTTCAAATATCACATACCCATAAGGTCCTGCAACTTTTCTGAAAATTTCAGCCAAATCAGACGAAAAAAGGGGAAGAAAAAGACAAAGAAAAAAAGAAGAAGAAAAAGAAGAATTTTGACGAATGCAATAATATTCTCCTTTAGGGAGAATCCTAATAATAATAATAATAAATAACTAGATGGCTTATGTTTGTCTTTAAGACAAACATGACAGGATTCTCTCTTTTCATCAACCATCTTTACATCATCTTCAATCAAGTACCTCTCCCCCCTCCCCCCCTCTCTCTCTCTCTCTTTCTGTGGCGATATTGTTGTGGCCTACCGCAATTTCATAAGCTACTATACGTCACAGCTTACCTCAACAAGACACCAATGACGTCAGTGTCACTTTGCGTCATTGTAGCACTCCTATGACATGCATACTCTAAAT
>CM065701.1:45339648-45342148 GCA_017654935.2 Phymorhynchus buccinoides
GCTGACCTTCTTGAGTATGTACTGGATCCTCTGTGAGGCCTCTTTGATGCGCTCCATCTATCACACATTGCTGACCTTTTCAGGAGGTACTGGATCGCCCCTTGGATGTCATCCGTCTATCACACATTGCTGACCTTTTCAGGAGGTATTGGATCGCCCCTTGGATGTCATCCGTCTATCACACATTGCTGACCTTTTCAGGAGGTACTGGATCGCCCCTTGGATGTCATCCGTCTATCACACATTGCTGACCTTTTCAGGAGGTACTGGATCGCCCCTTGGATGTCATCCGTCTATCACACATTGCTGACCTTTTCAGGAGGTATTGGATCGCCCCTTGGATGTCATCCGTCTATCACACATTGCTGACCTTTTCAGGAGGTACTGGATCGCCCCTTGGATGTCATCCGTCTATCACACATTGCTGACCTTTTCAGGAGGTACTGGATCGCCCCTTGGATGTCATCCGTCTATCACACATTGCTGACCTTTTCAGGAGGTATTGGATCGCCCCTTGGATGTCATCCGTCTATCACACATTGCTGACCTTTTCAGGAGGTATTGGATCGCCCCTTGGATGTCATCCGTCTATCACACATTGCTGACCTTTTCAGGAGGTACTGGATCGCCCCTTGGATGTCATCCGTCTATCACACATTGCTGACCTTTTCAGGAGGTACTGGATCGCCCCTTGGATGTCATCCGTCTATCACACATTGCTGACCTTTTCAGGAGGTACTGGATCGCCCCTTGGATGTCATCCGTCTATCACACATTGCTGACCTTTTCAGGAGGTATTGGATCGCCCCTTGGATGTCATCCGTCTATCACACATTGCTGACCTTTTCAGGAGGTACTGGATCGCCCCTTGGATGTCATCCGTCTATCACACATTGCTGACCTTTTCAGGAGGTACTGGATCGCCCCTTGGATGTCATCCGTCTATCACACATTGCTGACCTTTTTCAGGAGGTACTGGATCCTCTGGGAGGCCCCTTTGATGTTCTCCAAGTTGGACAGGGAGCTGCCCAGCATCTCCGCCAGCTCAGCGTTTTCGCTGTCGTCTTTGGTGGACCTTCACACACACACACGCGCACGCACGCACGCACGCACGCACGCGCACACACACGCGCGCGCGCGCGCAACAAGTTGAGCGGAATGGCTGACGCTCTTAGCACTGCTTAAGGTTAAGACCTTAGCTCTTCTAGCACCATGGGCGGATATAATATTCGCTCAAGACATCTTCTGCACTCCACCAAAATACAAAGACAGTCACTGCCAAGCACCCTGCCATGCGCTTGTCTGCTTTTAGAGCCTTTGTCACTGTTTTTCCATTAAAGCAGTGCATGCGATTCCAAAGAATAGCTGCGTCCCTGTGTCGGTTGAGATGCAACGGACAACCAAGAACGTATACAAAAACAAACACATGGCGCTAGGGCTAAATGACCTTAACGGAAATTTGACGTGTCAAACTACCTTTGTAAGTTTGTTTGTGGTGAGGTATGACTTTGTAGAGTTGTATTATCGATGTGTTTGGCATTTGATGCGATGACAATCCTGCACAGTCCGCTGCTGTTGACGGGACTAGAGACAAGATGAAGCAACACCACTACCGCTCCAAGCAGAGAGAGAGATGCATTTATAAACAACAGCAAAACAATATGGCAGAGACATATAAACTGTACTCCCAGGTACTGATAAAGCTCAAGGGAGATACTGTATCACTCTTTGGTCACTGTGGGGTGTTTGGTATGAAAGAATGTCCTGCATCGGTATGGCAAAACAGTAATGAGATACTGAAGAACAATGAGATTGACGGCAGGATCCTTGCAAATAGAGGAACCGACCTTGTTGCTGGTGGCAGAGGGATCCTTAGTGAAGAGAAGAAATTGTGATCAGTTTCGAGCATAGCCGTCACAATTTCTTCTCATTGCCGTCACAATTTCTTCTCATAGCCGTCACAAGTTCTTCTCATAGCCGTCACAATTTCTTCTCATTGCCGTCACAATTTCTTCTCATAGCCGTCACAAGTTCTTCTCATTGCCGTCACAATTTCTTCTCATAGCCGTCACAATTTCTTCTCATAGCCGTCACAATTTCTTCTCATAGCCGTCACAATTTCTTCTCATAACCGTCACAATTTCTTCTCATAACCGTCACAATTTCTTCTCATTGCCGTCACAATTTCTTCTCATAGCCGTCACAATTTCTTCTCATAACCGTCACAATTTCTTCTCATAACCGTCACAATTTCTTCTCATTGCCGTCACAATTTCTTCTCATAGCCGTCACAATTTCTTCTCATAGCCGTCACAATTTCTTCTCATAGCCGTCACAATTTCTTCTCATTGCCGTCACAATTTCTTCTCATTGCCGTCACAATTTCTTCTCATTGCCGTCACAATTTCTTCTCATTGCCGTCACAATTTCTTCTCATTGCCGTCACAATTTCTTCTCATTGCCGTCACAATTTCTTCTCATAGCCGTCACAATTTCTTCT
>CM065701.1:45352148-45374648 GCA_017654935.2 Phymorhynchus buccinoides
AGGGGAGACGATTTAAAAGGGCACCCTGACGGATGCGTTTTTGCAAGAAACACGTCGAGATCACCAGGAAAACACCCTTTACAGAGATCGCAACACTCACCTTGCTCTGGTTTCTTAGAAATCAAACCGTCAAATCGGCGATTCCTCCTTGGCGGAGGTGCTGGAAGTCAAATTATTTCAGTGAGAGTGCCTTCTCTTTTCTAATGGCGGCCTGAGTTTAGACTCAATCGTTTGCACGAAAGTGTCACAATACAAGCCTTTTTAATTTTTATTTATTTTATTTTTTACAGTTTACCTAAAGGAGTTTCGCTCACAACAAAGGAAATAGCTCCCCCCCCCCCCTACTGCACTACAAAAAAGGAAAAAACTTCAACCACCCTCTACCCCTCCGGCATCTCTGCCAAGAAGGAATCGCCGTTTTGACGGTTTGATTTCTAGGAAACCAGAGCAAAGTGAATGTTCCTATCCTTGAAAAGGCTGTCTTTCTGGTGATCTCGACGTGTTTCTTGCAAAAAGATTATCCGTCAGGGTGCCCCTTTAAGGCAGAAAAGAGCACAGCCGATTGCTTTTCTTTCAGTCAAATGGCTTCATGTATGCTTACTGTAGGTCGTGTATAGAAATCAGTCCTAAGACGTTCTCATACTGTCCAAAGTAGTCATGTAAAACAGGCCGTGAGTTTCACACAATTAATTTGTTTCTTTTTCTGAATATTTAGCAAAAAAACTCACAATCTATGTCGCTTAACTAAATTGGGCAGACCGGGGATAACTTTTAAGTAGGCCTATCTAAAAGTTTCCGTACGCGTGAACATTTTTCACACACATAGCTACCTGCAGTACAGGACTGGGCACGGGCGGGATGTAAGGTTCCCAGGGCTCCTCGTCCCTCTCTTTATCCCTGCGCTCAGCAGCGGCCGCCACGTTCTCGGCCTCTACCCTCAAGTTCTGCTGGGAGGGCGTCTCCAGGCCCTTCTCCAGCAAGGCCTGGTTCTGCTTGTCCCTCTCCTCCTGCTTCTCCTCCTCCTCCTGCGTCTCCTTCTCCAGCTCCAGGTCGTGCAGGACCTGGGACTTGATGCTGCTGAACTTGAGCGCGCGCATCTGCACGCTGCGGAACTCCAGCGTGTCCTGCTTGTGCACCTAGGGAAGGAGGGAGGGAGGGAGGGAGGGAGGGAGGGAGGAAGAAAATAAGGAAGAAGTACTCGAAGGTTGCTAATAGTGATGGTGCAAAGAATGGTTTTTAAGCGAAAGCCAAAAATAACCAACCACCCCCAAAATATCAGTTTTCTATTATATGTCTGTTTTAATGTATCCTACCAGCATCAACAACATAAAAGACAATTTTAAACGAGTTCTTTGCTTATTTGATTGTTTTTAAATCACGTCAATAGAAATAGGCAAAAAGTATGCACAGTGTAACCCGGAGACACACAAACACCACTTGCTATGTCAGTGCGAGAGCACGCCCAAACCTGCGTTGTGTTAGCAAGGTCGTAGGCACGCATAACACGGGAATCAACGAGTGCTTATGGTAACACCCCCATGAATGTATCAGCCCGTTTTTGGTCTCTTTTTTCGTGACTGCAGAGCCCATCGGCAAACTAATCCACAAGAAAGATAGGCAGCTCTGTATCCGTAAGGGATGGAGACATTTTGTTGAGTACCTTTTACGTGTGAAGAGTTCTCCCTCTTTGTTTATTGAATTGCCTTAATAAGTTATTCTCTCCCTCACTGTCTGTGTTACCAAATGAGTTAGGGGGGGGGGGGGGGGGGGGGGGGTGGGGGGGAGTTAACGTGATCTCCACAGTTACTTTTCTTTGCGTTATCCTTGAGTGTCTTCAGATTTGCTGTTCTTAGAAAATGTTCCTTGTTCACGTTTTAGAATGACCGCAAAGGGATGTAATTATTTGATAGGCGCGTGACGAGCATCACATTGCTTTGGGTTTAAAGGGTAAGGACGGGGCTCTTTTTGCTGAAAAATCGTTTCAAATCGGCTCTCGGGGGAAATACGCTTTTGTTGACTACTGTAGTTTGAAGAATACGGTTCTCTCATCTTTTTTGGCTATGTCTGTTTCGCTTCCAAGTCACCTGAAGCCGCAATTGAAATTTCTTTTTATTTGAAGTGTGGGGTGTTTTTTGTCGTCTCGTTCATCGACTTTTAACTCGGGATGTATTCAAGTGTAGCATATCTGAAAATGTTTACAACTCTGTGATCTTTAAATGAACTTTATTGAGAAACAATCATAACAAGTGGATCGCCGAGCGGCAGATAAATTCCCGAGCGGGTGAAATTGGGCACATAACAGCAGCATGACGCATCTGCACTCAAGTGACAAGAAACTGGGAAATTGCCACACAAAAATAAATAACAGAGCGGCAGATTTGTCCTTTGGCCGTTACGCCCTGTACCTGCCCCCCTCCCCCCCCCCCCCTCCTTACATCTTAGCCCCTGTCCTCCTTGCGTCTCTTGGGTGATACACCTACTGGAGTGCACATCCTTTACCGGGGTGGACACGGAGACATGTCTACCTCTTGGTGACATTTAAACCCCATGTGGCATTATCCTCCTCACATCTTAGACCTCGTCCTCCTTGCACATCCTTTGGGTGATACACCTACACCCCCTTGACTGGAGTGCACATCCTTTACCGGGGTGGACACGGAGACATGTCTACCTCTTGGTGACATTTAAACCCCATGTGGCATTATCCTCCTCACATCTTAGACCTCGTCCTCCTTGCACATCCTTTGGGTGATACACCTACACCCCTTTGACTGGAGTGCACATCCTTTACCGGGGTGGACACGGAGACATGTCTACCTCTTGGTGACATTTAAACCCCATGTGGCATTATCCTCCTCACATCTTAGACCTCGTCCTCCTTGCACATCCTTTGGGTGATACACCTACACCCCCTTGACTGGAGTACACATCCTTTGGGTGATACACCTACACACCCTTGACTGGAGTACACATTGTTTGCCGGGATGCACACCTAAAGCGGTGGGGTGGACATCCTTAATATTGAGATAGGTCTGCTGCTCGGTAACATGTAAACCCTACATGACACATTTTGTGGTACAATGTTTTTACTCTTAATACTACACCCTGTCCTTCACTGGGATATGCATCCTTAATCAGTGGGTGTACACCCTTAACTCGGAGACATGTTTGCCGCTCGGCGACATTTAAATCCTACGTGGCATAATTTGTACTCAAATGTCTTTTACTCTTATTTTTACACACACACACCACAATATTTGGAGTGCTTCCAGGCAATAGGGAATAAAAACGGAAGCATGTCTGCCGCTCGGCGACATTTTATTCCCGAGGCATAATTTATGTACCCATGTGTTGCAGTCTTAGTCTCACACCTTCACACGAACTTTGAAGGGATTCTATCTTCTAGTTCACAAGCTCAGACAAGAAATATATAACGCAAATAAGGAAATGTTGCTTTTCAAGGTCAAACTTCAAGGTCAAGGTCAGCACACCAATAATTTAGACTCGGATGTCTTCTACTCTACGTCATACAACACCACACACAATCTGAAGTCAAGTAAAAATGTGGAATATATGGCTTAAAACCCAATTTTTTAGACCCTAACCACTTCCAAGGCCTACCGATCTTCTTGACCTTGACCTTAAACTTGATCGCTTTACCATCATCAGATTTGCCATACACCAATGTAGGCCTACCTACATGCCAAATTAGAAGCCTCTAAGTCCAATGGTGTAGAAGTTATGGCCCTTTACAGATTTTAGCTTTTCAAGGATATACGCCAAGGTCAAGGTCACGATTGCGATAATGTGCGGATGCCTTCCTCTCTTTGTGACACACCACCACACCAAATTTTAGGCGATTCTGTAAAGCGGTTCGGGAGAAAATGCGACTGGACGGACGGACGCACGCACGCATGCACGGACAGACTGACGGACGAATGAAACAAAAACGATACTTCCCGAAGCTTCGCTCGGGAACTAATTATATAGCAGCTACATTCACAAAAGCAAACGAACGCAACAACAAGCTTAAAGCTTATACAAGGGGCGGCAAACACAGAGGGATTACGCAATAATATTGGCTGCAACAAGTAAGTTAGCCTTCCACCCACACCTACTACTACACCCACCCAGCGTAGCACCCCCCCCCCCCCCCCCCCCCCCCAGGAGGCACTGACCACTCGTGGCTGCACTATCTCCATGACGACGCCGCCGTCGCAGAGCAGCAGGAGGTGGTCGCTGGTGCTGTCGTCGTGCGACCAGAGGAGGTGCCGGGGCACGCGGTTGAGGGGCACGTAGCAGTGCGGGTGGTATTGGTTGTGGGCGAACACGTTGAAGAAGAACAGGGTCTGGTCCTCGGAGCAGGTGGCCAGGGTGCACAGGCGGTCCCCTCCCGTGGTCCACTCGCTGCGGCTGTAGGCCAAGGCACTCACCGCCCCGCTGTGAGGCTGTGCACACCAGTGCAGGAGGTAAGGACGTGGTATTTTTCATATTGGGTATTCTTGTCACAGAGACAGTGGCTCTGTGAAATTCGGGCTGCTCTCACCCGGATACCGCGTCGCCGCAAGCGCAGCGCCTACCTTTTTTTCTTCTTCTTTTTTTTGGGGGGTGGGCAGGTTGAAGAGGGGATGGGGGCCGACTTGGGAAACCTAGCTATGAATTTGGTCATACCAGGCAGCGGGATTTGTCCCTGGTCTGACCGACTTTATATGTCGTGGGAATTTTACTGCGTAAAGCGCATGGGTCAGAATAACTTTACGTCCCCGTTTCAAGGACTTCGGCGTTCAGTTCGATTTTCCTGTCGAACTAGATAGAATAGTCGAGGCCGGGGTTCAAACCCGGTCACTCACGCTGCAGTCACGCATTGAAATCGGCAGGCGAACGTCTTAGCCACTCTGCCACCTTCCTTCCTATATCGGCAAATGTGTAGTTCAGCTACCTAGCCCCCTTCATGTTCACGTCTTTCAATCTCATTTGTCGTTTCCAATGTCACACATCTAACCCTATACCTTGATACTAACCCTGCTATCCTTTCCTCAAGCAAGGCTTCTCGGTGAACATTTTCAAACGAGAAACATTGAAAGGCCAAAAAGGGTCTACAGCAAACCCGAAACTTTGCCACCCCCCTAAAAACAATTCTTCTTCGTCTCCTCCTTGTTCTTCTTCTTTTAGGCCTACTTTCTCTGCGTTTCCAGAACCATAGTTACTGGCCTCGTCTTCTTCTTCCTTTTCTTCTTTTTCTTCTTCTGTGATTTATGTGCCTAAACCTTTACCCATTAAAAAGTTCAATCAATCAATCTTCTTCTTCCAAGCCATATGGTCAAAATGAGTGAAATAGGCCTACCTTTCCTATATGTCCCGTGGACAGTTTCCTGCTTTTCGTCTTCGTTGTGGTCATCCTCTGTGTTCCAATCATATTATAGCCATAATTAATGGGTGAAATACCTTTGTGTCCGGTCAGAGTTTTTCTCAGTTTCTTCTCCTTGTGTTTTCTTCGGTGTTCCCATAATGAGAGAAATACGTATGTGTCCGGTCTTCAGTTTCATTGTCTTCTTTTTCTTCTTTTATTTTTGTTTTTCCAGGCCATATACCTATACAGAATGGATGAAATACCTTACATGTCCTTCTGCAGTTTTAGGCATGGTGCTGTGTTCAATGAGTAAAGAGCCCTTGATGGTGATCAAGGGGTTCTTCCTCTCGAAGATGAAGATGTAAAACTGTTCAAAATCGAATGGAAGGGGCATCTCCTTGAGCTTAAAACCCCCTCTGACATTTGTTTTTCTAAATGCATTTTTCTCTGAATTTCTCAGAGAATTCGCTGAAAAGTACCATGCCTGGTTTTCTGCCGCATTATGATGTCCTATGGTTTCCTACTGTCCCTTTCCTTCGTCGTCGTCGTTTTCTGTTTCCAGGCTTCATGGTCACAAGGGTGTGTTTCATGTTGAAGGTGCTACATCTTGCTGCGGGTTGTCGCCTAAGACGGAGGTGGTGGTCAGAGAGAGAGAGAGAGAGAGAGAGAGAGAGAGAGAGAGAGAGAGAGAGAGAGAGAGAGAGAGAGAGAGAGAGAGAGACAGACAGACAGACAGACAGAGACAGAGAGAGAGAGAGAGAGATAGAGACACAGACAGAGAGAGAGAGAGAGAGAGAGACAGACGCAGACACAGAGAGATACAGAGCTAGAGATACACAGAGAGATAGAAAGGAACCTAAACCGTGAGCGGTTGCAGCAGTTTGAGCTGCACCTCGCTGCGCTTGACTCCGAACATTGAGGTGGTGTACACATGGACAGTGAGGCACTGACACACAGACAAACAGACAGACAGACAGACAGACAGACAGACAGATACAGACAGACAGAGACACGCTGACCAACCTATACCTTGAGCGGCTGCAGCAGTTTGAGCTGCACCTCGCTGCGGTTGACGCCGAAGGTGGTGGTGGTGGAGCCGTCGATGGCCACCCGGCGGATGACCCCGTCACTGAACCCAGCCATCACCGAGGCACACTGGTTGTCCACACACAGCGGGATCCACTCCAGGCACGACCCTTTGGCCTGCAGGGGGGCAAGGAAGAAAGGCCACAAGGCAACTGCTTTTTCAGGCGGTTAAATCTCTCGCTTCTTACTCGAAAGAAACACCCACCCACATCCGCCCAATGCAAGCACACACACACAGACACAGACACACACACACACACACACACACACACACACACACACACACACACAATGACACACACAAACAAAAAGCCCCCACTAGAAAGGCAATGCAGCCAAAATAACCCAAACGCAATCAATGCTTTTAATTTAAATAGCACAGGAGGCTGGAGAGTAGACGTTGCCTGCACGTGCAACACTGCTGAAGTGAAGTGAATCACAGTTCAACTTATTCGAGCCCAGCTTTAAAGCCGGCGACAGACTATGTGACTGCCTCATGTGACTCGATCAGGTCGTGACTTTTCACCTCATTTGCATACCATGCTGCTCGATCAGTCTGACTCAGTCGGGCCCAGTCAGGTGACAGGGCCGAATAGGGCGGGTTCTAAATTTCACTGATCGAGTCAGATGGCTTGTGACCTCTTCTGTGCGGGAAACAAAATTTGATCAACGTCAGGACCTGATCGAGTCATATGAGGCAGTCGCATAGTCTGTCTCCATATTAAAGTGAGTGACGCAAACAGTGCCAGCGCAAGAGTGAACAACTGTTCAATTTGAATTCAGTTTCTTATCAAAACTACACGAAAACAAGCGCGAAATCGCAATAGTTTGTGGCATGCGGTCTATTTTTACCACTCCAATCATGAGTTACCTCCCCTGGCTTTTCAATAATTTTAATCTGTAAACCAGAATGTTATCTCTGCACCCTTTCGTAACTTTTTATATCTTTGGGAAAACATTAAAAACTATGTATCCTACTTATACTCATCAAAAGAAGCACCGCATACTCGTCGTGTCTGTTGTAGTGTCTGTATTACGTATGTTTATTATTTTGTACGCTTTTAAAATACATCATTTTAAAGAGCGGCCTCAATTTGAAGTGTAGCCTCGATTTGAAGTGCGACAATTTTGTCAAAATGTGCGACAATTTTGGACCGACCGACCAACAAAGTGAGTTATAGGTTTGTGGCTTGAGCCACAAACAAAAACAGAGTGAAGTCCAAGCTCTCACGTACTTTTATCCTGACCCTGTTTTCCCGCCTATTTATCTTAATAAGTACAGCAGTCACAACTTCATCTTTTCAGATGTTTTTGTTTGTGGCTCAAGCCACAAACCTATAACTCACTTTGTCGGTCGGTCTGTCGGTCTGTCGCTCTGTCGGTCCAAAATTGTCGCACATTTTGACAAAATTGTCGCACTTCAAATCGAGGCCGCTCTTTAAAATGATGTATTTTAAAAGCGTACAAAATAATAAACATATGTAATACAGACACTACAACAGACACGACGAGTATGCGGTGCTTCTTTTGATGAGTATAAGTAGGATACATAGTTTTAAATGTTTTCCAAAAGATATAAAAAGTTACGAAAGAGTAACATTCTAAAGCAGAGATAACATTCTGGTTTACAGATTAAAATTATTGAAAAGCCAGGGGAGGTAACTCATGATTGGAGTGGTAAAAATAGACCGCGTGCCACAAACTATTGCGATTTCGCGCTTGTTTAACAACAAAATTATTGTTTTTAAGAATGACTGTTTCCCCTTCCTTTACCCCCCTCCCCCTCCCCCCCCCCCCTCCCCCCCGTACCCACAAACAATTTTTTTTAATTGGATCTGTGCCATCTTCGCTGTCTTCACCGTATGTAGGCCTAAGTCAGGATAGATGGATTTTAAAAAAATTGTTGTATGCACGTGTGTGTGTGTGTGTGTGTGTGTGTGTGTGTGTGTGTGTGTGTGTGTGTGCGCGCGCGCGTGCGTGTGCGTGCGTGTGCGTGTGCGTGCGCGTGTGTTTTCGCCATAACTGCCTGAAAGAGTTGAAAGAAAATGGCGCAGTCGTCAAATCCTTTGGACCGGTTGAAAGAATTTCAATCGACCAAAATTTTGCGTTTGTGATTTCGACTCACTCTGTCGAAAGAAACATTGTCCAGGTTGACAACACCAGGCTCATCCGAGCCGCCAGAGAAGAGGACATGACCAACAACTGTCATCCATCCACTGTCGTACCGAATACAAACGAAATTCATTTTTCCCTCGAACCATCCGCGACTGAGGTGGCTGTGTCTGCCACCTGTCCCAGCACCTTCCAGGCATCCATCAAACATTAGATTTGTTATTTTAATTTTTAAATAAGGTGTTCCTGTTTTGACGCGGCATCATGTTGGGGATCCACAGGGAGAACCAGCTGGCTGGGTCATTGTAGATTAGGGTTTTCTCTTTTTCCTTTGCTCTCTCCCTTTTTATTTTATTTTATGTTACTATTTTATTTTATTCTTTTGTTTCTCCGACTTCGGACCTCGACCGAAATAGTGCCAAATAGTGAAATTGTTGATTGTGGGCACTTAACCGGAAGAAGAAGAAGAACTGTGGAAAGGTGTACAACTAGTTTACTGGGTCGAATAGTCTGAGGCGGCTTTAAAAATCCTTCACGTTCTACACGCAAAGGGCGATTGCCAAGAAAGTAGTTCCACGTCTGCTGTGAAACGGTCTCACCTTGAAGTGCTTGACAGCCAGCAGCTTCTTCTTGAGGATCTCGTAGAGCCTGAGCGTGCCGTCCTCCCCCAGCGTCATGACCAGGTAGGTCCTGGGAGACACGGCACAAGCCGCGATGGGACCCGAATGCACACTGAAGGAAGGAAGGAAGGGATGGATGAAGGAAGGAAGGAAGGAAGATAGGAAGGAATCAAGGAAGGTAGAGGGAAGGGAGAAGGAAAGGAAGGAAGAAGGGAAGGAAGGAAGGAAGAACAGAATTCCGGGATGGAAGTAATATAGGAAGGATGGAAGATAGGAAGGAATCAAGGAAGGAGGAAAGGAAGTGAGAATGAAAGGAGGGAAGAAGGAAAGGAAGGAAGGAAGAAGGGAAGGAAGGATGGAAGAAATATAGGAAGGAAGGAATAAGGGAAGGAAGGAAGGAAGAAGGTAAGGTAGGAAGAAGAGAAGGAAGGAAGGAAGACGGGAAGGAAGGAAGGAAAGAAGACGGGAAGGAAGGATGGAAGGAAGAAAGGAAGGAAGGAAGAAGGAAAGGAAGGAAGAAGAGAAGGAAGGAAGAAATGAATGAAGGAAGGAAGAAGGAAAGGAAGGAAGAAGGGAAGGAAGACGGGAAGGAAGGAAGAATAGGAGGAATGAAGGAATGAAGAAGGGAATGAAAAAGGAGAAGGAAGGAAGACGGGAAGGAAGGATGGAAGGAAGATAGGAAGGAAGGAAGGAAGAAGGGAAGAAAGAAAGGAAGAAGGGAGGGAAGGAAGACGGGAAGGAAGGAAGACGGGAAGGAGGGATAGAAGGAAGAAAGGAAGGAAGGAAGACGGGAAGGAAGGAAGGACGGAATGAAGGAACAAGGGAAGGAAGGAAGATAGGAAGGAAGAAGGAAGGAAGGAAGAAGGGAAGGAAGGAAGGAAGGAAGGAAGGAAGGAAGGAAGAGGAAGGAAGGAAGGAAGGAAGGAAGGAAGGAAGGAAGGAAGGAAGGAAGGAAGGAAGGAAGAAGGAAGGAAGGAAGGAAGGAAGGAAGGAAGGGGAAGGAAAAAGGAAGGAAAGAAGAAATGAAGGAAGGAAGAAGGGAATGAAGGAAGGAAGGAAGAAAGGAAGGAAGAGGGGAAGGAAGGAAGAAGGAAGGAAGGAAGGAAGGAAAGGAAAGAAAGAGGGGAAGGAAAAAAGGAAGGAAAGAAGAAATGAATGAAGGAAGAAGGGAATGAAGGAAGGAAGGACGGAAGAAAGGAAGGAAGGAAGGAAGGAATGAATGAATGAATGAATGAATGAATGAAACAATGAATGAATGTCAGATAGGTCCTGGGCTACACGGCACAGGTCGAGATGGGCCCCCGAATGCACTTTCAATGACGGAAGGCAGGAAGGAAGGAATAAATGAAGGAAGGAAGGAAGAAAGGAGGGAAGGAAGAAAAAGAAGAAAAAACCCATAATAGAAACAATTAAACAAAGAATCAAATTATGCAACGAACATGCAAAGTAGTTAAAAAATCAAACTGAACAAATATCATTGAAAGGACACACCCACAAAAGGGCATTTGCCACGAGAGTTCGAACTCTATACAACACTACTAACTTGCCCGTGCTTGTTCTGCCCGAGTTGCGTTGACTTTTGTAATGCAGCTCTCTAAATTCAACTCAGTGAAATTCAAGGTCGCTGACACGCGGCAAATGCCCTATTAACTTTGAAATACAACAATATACAACCACAACATCATACACATACTGATATTTCCACATAGACCACAACCTCAACACGCGTAGGCTATACACAATTATGTATTTACACGTGCACGGCAAACTATTCAAAATAGATATGAGAGAGAGAGAGAGAGAGAGAGAGAGAGAGAGAGAGAGAGAGAGAGAGAGAGAGAGAGAGAGAGAGAGAGAGAGAGAGAGAGAGAGAGAGAGAGAGAGACAGAGAGAGAGAGAGAGAGAGAGAGAGAGAGAGAGAGAGAGAGAGAGAGACAGGCAGACAGACAGACAGACAGAGGAAGAGTTTGATAGAAAGACAGACAAACATAAAAAAACAGACCGGCATACACACAGAGACATACAGACAGAACCAGAGACAGACACACAGAGACATACAGACAGAACCAGAGACAGACACACAGAGACATACAGACAGAAACAGAGACAGACACACAGAGACATACAGACAGAACCAGAGACAGACACACAGAGACATACAGACAGAACCAGAGACAGACAGACAGACACACAGAGACACGAAGAGAAAGCAACACATGGGACCGTAACCATGAATGCCGTCGTAAACAGTTAACGCGGGGAGTAACACGCCAAATTAGAAGAAAACTGTCAATACGATTGGCTGTCTGCTATGCTAATTGGCAATAATTTAGTACCCGTGTTTAGTGTTTTAAGACGCCCTCACGAATGCCAAGGTTTCAAGGTTTCCAGGTTTATTTCTGAAAGCCCCTTGGAGGTACAGTGGAAGCTCCCTTATAGGACCTCCCATTATGAGACTTCCATATTTCTGAGTTATGTGGCGGTACCATAGCCGATGAGGTTTAACCGAGGTGTGGTTACTGCTACACTTATCTGTATTGTTAGAAATTCGGGACTTTACTGGCGTTGCACTGCCTCCGGGCATTGCCTCCAGTATCGTTCGCACCATCTTTGTATTTACAAATGTCCCATATGTGTCTGTTCCAGACCGAGAGGACGTAAAACACCATTTTTCATTCATTCGACTCCCTCCCATATAAGACCTACTTCTCTGAGACATTGCCCTTCTTTGTAAGTATCAAAATTACTTCCCCTATAAGACCCCTCCCATATATTATAAGACCTCATTTTGGATGATTTGCGAAGGTCTTATAAGGGAGGTTCCGCTTGTACATGGAATAAAAAGAAACCCCGTACTTGAGCAGCTGCTTGGGGCTGAGGGCGGCCAGACGAAAGCTGAGGTCGGCCTGCCAGATGCCTCCTGCCCCGTCCTGACAGTACCACATGTGGCGCATCGAACTGTCCTCGTCAGACTCGCTCGGGTTCTCAGCAGTCTCGTCCTCCGCTTTGGGCACCTTCATCTGTTAAGTGTGTGTGTGTGGTGGGGGGAGGGGGAGGGGGGCATAAGAGATGTCAGGGTGGTGGAATTAGGTGGTGGCATGGACAGACAAATAGTCAATCGATTCATCAAACCCACCCACCTTAGTGTTTTCCCCCTCCAACTGATCTCTCTCTCTCTCTCTCTCTCTCTCTCTCTCTCTCTCTCTCTCTCTCTCTCTCTCAAGCTTATCCGTTTTACCCTCAATAAAACATTCGTATTCGTATTCATAAAACATTCGCATTCTCTCTCTCTCTCTCTCTCTCTCTCTCTCTCTCTCTCTCTCTCTCTCTCTCTCTCTCTCTCTCTCTCTCTCTCTCTCTCTCTCTCTCTCCGTCTCAGTCTCCCCTCTCTCTCTCTGTCTATGTCTCATCTCTCTCTCTCTCTCTCTCTCTCTCTCTCTCTCTCTCTCTCTCTCTCTCTCTCTCTCTCTCTGTGTCTGTCTCTCTCTCTCTCTCTCTCTCTCTCTCTCTCTCTCTCTCTCTCTCTCTCTCTCTCTCTCTCTCTCTCTCTCTCTCTCTCCACTGATCACACTTCCAGACCCTACCCTGCGCGGCTGGGTGAGATTGAAGACCTGCACGGAGGCCCCGATCAGCACCTCGTTCATGGGGTCCAACTGGTGTCAACAGATGTTGATCCAAACATAACATACATAACATAGTCACACAGCAATACAAATAGAGCAGCAACAAGATCAAAGCTTATATAGCGCTCCATAAGTTTACTCTACACAACACTGCAAGCCTAAGAAAAAAACCACCATTAGAATACATGTATTTAGCTAACTTTTCATTCACTCAGCAGAGTATGGTATGCTATACTCAGTTGGTCTCTTTTTGCTTTAAATTTATAGACTTCCCTCTTCCCCTTTTTTTCTCAATGGATTAACTCTGATCTCAAAAATGACATATGGAACCTTCATAAAAGGCCCAAATCAGCCTAAAAGCTGAAAACCCCGATGCCTGCTTCTGCTTTTTCTTCTTCTTCTTCTTCTTCTTCTTCTTCTTCTTCGTCTGCGTTCCCATGCCATAAGGTCATTTTGGGGTAAAGTACGTATGTGTTTGTTTTCCGTTTTCACTGGTCTCCCCGCTGCATTCAGCCGACACATTCCGATGTCAGAATAGCTGAAAGGAGAACATTATTTGGAAAATAAAAAAGGCAGGAGAATGGACCAGTAAGTTAGAAAGATAGCAGATGACATCAAGCAAAGGACAGAGTCAAAGAGAGTGACAGATTAGAAGAAGTTACATGCACAGAAATTCCAGAAGGTGGGGAAACTATTTGTACGAAAGTATCCCCACGGGGAGAGTTTCTTCTTCAACTAGAGCACGATCTAACAAAATAACGGGCTCCTTAGCAGCCTCTACCATGTCCACCAGCAAAGGGAAAAGGCAGAGTCAAAGAGAGTAACAGATCAGAGAAAGATAGAAGCACAAAACTTCCAGAAGGTGGGGGAACTATTAACGGGCTGTACCTCCACCAGCCCTGACTCCTCGTCAGCCTCCAGCATGTCCACCAGCTCGTAGTTCCAGGAGCGCACGTAGCCGTCTGTGCCCGCGGTGATGATCTCCCCCTCCACCATCCGCATGTGCATCACCTGCCCCGTGTGACACGGCTTGCCCCCCTTACGCCCGATCTGAAACAAACAGGGACATGGGGCAGCCAACGGCTTATGGCGGTTCATCACTGTGCATCACCTGCCCCGTGTGACACGGCTTGCCCCCCTTACGCCCGATCTGAAACAAACAGGGACATGGGGCAGCCAACGGCTTATGGCGGTTCATCACTGTGCATCACCTGCCCCGTGTGACACGGCTTGCCCCCCTTACGCCCGATCTGAAACAAACAGGGACATGGGGCAGCCAACGGCTTATGGCGGTTCATCACTGTGCATCAGAAGAACGGCTGTTAGAAGAACGACTGTTAGAAGAACGGCTGTTAGAAGAAAGTTAGAAGAGTGGCTTTTAGAAGAACGACTGTTAGAAGAGTGGCTTTTAGAAGAAAGGCTGTTAGAAGAACGACTGTTCGAACTTCTAACGACTGTTAGAACTTCTAACGACTGTTAGAACTTCTAACGACTGTTAGAACTTCTAACGACTGTTAGAACTTCTAACAACTGTTAGAAGAACGACTGTTAGAAGAGTGGCTTTTAGAAGAAAGGCTGTTAGAAGAACGACTGTTCGAACTTCTAACCACTGTTAGAACTTCTAACGACTGTTAGAACTTCTAACGACTGTTATAACTTCTAACAACGGTTAGAAGAACGACTGTTAGAAGAGTGGCTTTTAGAAGAAAGGCTGTTAGAAGAGTGGCTTTTAGAAGAAAGGCTGTTAGAAGAGTGGCTTTTAGAAGAACGACTGTTAGGACTTCAAGAACGATCGTTAGAAGAGTGGCTTTTAGAAGAACGACTGTTAGGACTTCAAGAACGATCGTTAGAAGAGTGGCTTTTAGAAGAACGACTATTAGGACTTCAAGAACGATCGTTAGAAGAGTGGCTGTTTAGAAGAACGACTGTTATAAGAATGACTTTTACAAGAACGAGATTCAGCAGAACGTCTGTCAAAAGAAAGACTGTTAGCAGAACGTCTGTCAGAAGAACGACTGTTAGCAGAACGTCTGTCAGAAGAACGAGTGCTAGAAGAAAGAACGATTATCAGGAACAAAACCACCTCAGGAGATGTGAACAGAGAGGGGGGTTACGGTATGGTATCGAACTTGAGCGAAGAATTGCGACAGACGGAAACGGGGCGAACATGTCCACCGCTCTGCGTGGCAGCACCCTCGTTCTATTCTTCTTGACTGTGCATCATTGATCAAGCCTTGGTAGTGGACACTGTCCCAGCTCACCTGCACTTTGATGAGCTGCTCCTCCCACAGGAGCAGGTTTCCCCAGTCGCTGCCGGTGAGCACCTTGCCGTCAGGGAACTCCAGGAAGCCCTCGATGTCCGAGATGGGCGAGCGGCCGAAGCGGCCCACCTGACCCTGCAGCTTGAGCCCCGTGAAGGTGCGCGCCATGGTCCAGAACCTAGTCAGCGACGACGACAAATGGGACAACAGTAAGGCGAGAGAGAGAGAGAGAGAGAGAGAGAGAGAGAGAGAGAGAGAGAGAGAGAGAGAGAGAGAGAGAGAGAGAGAGAGAGAAAGAAGGGAAGGAAGGGGGGGAGTAAGGGTGAGCGAAAATTTGAACCGAACGTCCAGCCCTTCAGATATAGCAAGTCTGACCCGTGCGCTTTACGCAGGTAAAACAAAAGGACAATGAGTCCCCCGAGTCCAACCTCGTAACCCCCACTCCTTAAACAAAAATAGTTGGCGCTGCACGAGTGGTGACGCATTCTCCAGGTGGGTGCAGCCCGAATTTCACAGTAGTAGTAGTAGTAGTTCAGGGCAAGACGTGGGCCTTGCGGCCTTTTTACGCCCTTTCTCGTTTGTTACTTTGTTGTTTTCGTGGTCAGATAAGTCTTTGTGGCTAGAAAATGATACCATAGATGCCATACCCCATACATTACCGCACCAAGAAAGCAAACTTGTGATAGTACATAGGAAAAACGGACATAATGGATGTTGGCATAAATTGAGATTTTGTTTAATTACAAGATGAGTAAAGATTCTCAGTTAATTAAATGCACAGAAAACAGAAATGAGTTGTCTTGTTCAGTTTTGATTTTTATAGCCATTTGAACTTTGACATTCGAGATAGATAATTATTTTTATATATTCTGCCGGTATCCACAGCTTGAATTACAATTTTGAATCATTTCTTTGTTTATTTGATTGTTTTTATAATCAAATAATTTGCAGAAAACGGACATAAAAAACAGAATTTACCCTTCTTTGTTTCAGTTTACTTGATTAGAAAAAACCCACCAAATCAAATAAAGAAAGAAATCATTCAGAATTGTCATTCATGCTGTGGGCACTGGCAGAAAGAGATATGCCCTAAATAGAAAATTGGTATTTTGGGGGTTGTTGACTATTTTGGGGGTTTGTTGACTATTTTGGGGTTTTGCAGTAAAACATTGTGAGCGACTTATGTCTGGTTTTTCCCATGCACCAACCCTCACACCTGACTTCCTTGCACTGTGACTGACTCACTTGATGTGTCCTGATCCCGCGGTGCAGAGCATGCCCTGCAGTAAAACATTGTGAGCGACTTAGGCCATGCACCAACCCTCACACCTGACTTCCTTGCACTGTGACTGACTCACTTGATGTGTCCTGATCCCGCGGTGCAGAGCATGCCCTGCAGTAAAACATTGTGAGCGACTTAGGCCATGCACCAACCCTCACACCTGACTTCCTTGCACTGTGACTGACTCACTTGATGTGTCCTGATCCCGCGGTGCAGAGCATGCCCTGCAGTAAAACATTGTGAGCGACCTAGGCCATGCACCAACCCTCACACCTGACTTCCTTGCACTGTGACTCACTTGATGTGTCCTGATCCCGCGGTGCAGAGCTTGCCCTGCAGCTCCCTGTTGAAGGACACGTGATATACGTCCTGGGAGAACGCCTTGCAGCGCAGCAGGATGGCCTCCTGGATCCAGTTCCACACCGTCACCATGTGGTCCGGTTCGCCCCCTGTGTGCGTTGTTGTTGTTGTTGACATACCCTGGCTAAAAGACTCCAGGGATCATCCCAACAGCCGAGGCACTTGAACACAAATGCATCAGCTAGGGATGAGAACATTGCGCGTGTGACCGTTTTGTATTACCCCGCCACGTGGGCAGCCACTCTGCGTCTTCGGGGGATTTTGGAGACTGGTGATGTTATTATGCTAGGAGCTTGTCATGGCTGAAGACAATCCCTGCTTAATCATGCATAGCATAACATAATAAGAATATTTTGATGTAGCCTTGGTGTTCTAGCCTATGTCAATTGGTCTGACATAGCCTTATGCCAAGGCGATGTGTGTGTGTGTGTGTGTGTGTGTGTGTGTGTGTGTGTGTGTGTGTGTGTGTGTTAAACGCGTGATGGTAACCGTGATGGTGACCTGCAAGGGCTATTTGACAGACCATAAGGCGCGTCGTATCATAAGGCGCAACCCCCCAAATTGTACAAACTCTGTTATTGTATGGACTATAAGGCGCGTCGTATTATAAGGCGCATCCCCCAAAATTGTACAGAACATTTTATTTTTGTTCATATAGTTTCTTACCCATATCTTTAGTCATTATTATTGTAAGGAGCAGGGGTCTCGGCGTAGTAAGAATAGTGTTGTCTTACAGTCTGTGAAACACGCTGCCTATCTCGAGTTTTGGGTGCAATCCTAGAGAATCGTTACGCTTATAATTGCCTCAGTTTGACTTTAGGGAAGTAATTTGGAAGAACGTGGGACCCAAGAATGATCTTCTTCGCCTGTTGTCAAACACTTGGAGAAAATGTATGATCCAACATCGTTGCTTATTTGTTTTTATCATTATCAAATCTTAACGTGAGTGGCGCGATCGCTAACTTTCTCAAAAAACGAATACTGCAACACACACACACACACACACACACACACACACACACACACACACACACACACACACACACACACGCACGCACGCACGCACACACACACACACACACGCACACACGCACGCACGCACACACACACACACACACACACACACACACACGCACGCGCACGCACGCACACACGCACGCACACACACACACACACACACACACACACACACACACACACACACACACACACACACACACACACACACACACACACACACACGCACACACGCACACACGCACACACACACGCACACAGACTTATAGACATACGCGCGCGTGTACGCACACACACACGCACGCACAAACGCACGCACGCATGCGCGCACACGCATACACACATACAAACACACACACCACACTCCCTCACTTTCTCTCACACAGATGCACACATAAACACACACTCTCCCACCCCACCCCTTCCCCGCTCATCACCACCACCACCACAATCGCATCCTACACCCCTTCACCCACCTTGGGAAGCCAATAGATCTCCCTTCTCGTTGAAGCACAGCGAGTTGTAGGCCTTCGTCGTGGCGTTTCGCAGAATCCTGTAGAGGCGGTAGTCGTCCGCGTTGTAGATGTTCACGCTGGGACTGGAACCCTTTTCCCCGACAGCGAAGAACTTCCCTGAGGGATGGACGGTAATGGCCCCGACAGACCCTCCCCCTGTGGTCCGCATGTAGCTGGCAAGGTGACAAGCGGAGCATAACAATACCCCATCTCAAGTCGTCTTCTTCTGCCTTCCCAGTTTGTACTGCTCTCCCCATTGCGTTCAGCCGATACAGAAGCTCAAAGGATAGCCTTATTTGAAAGACTTTTTGGGAGAAAAAAAAAAGGCAGAACGGGCCAATAAGTCAGAAAGATAGTAGATGACAGAACGCAAAGGGAAAAGGCAGAGTCAAAGAGTGACAGATTAGAGGAAGTTAGGCTACAAGCACATAACCTCCAGAAGGTGGGGAACTATTTGTACGAACGACACCCCCCTCCCCCCCGGTAACCCACGGGGAGAGACATGTGGAGAGGGTGGTGTCGTCCAGCTCCCCGTATGGAGGCACGAGGCATCCACTCACTGCCCCTCGGCCACCCATTTCAAGTAATTTCAACTCGTTGCTATCTTTAACTCTCACCACCAGCATAACCCAATTCAAGGTAGGTTTTATCCTTTCGTTTGTTTTAGTACAGCACTTGTAAGGTCTTTCCATAACACTAACAAAAACTACTAGGAAAGTACTTGCCTGTGTGGAAGAAGAAACAAAACACTGGGACTAATGCTTGGTTTTGTCTACACATGGTTTTTCTCGTTGTGGGGGGGGGGGGGGGGGGGGGGGGGGATGACAAGCAGTGAGAATGTAGGGTCTTCGTGCGCTGTGAGGTGGGGGGTAATGGGAGGGAGGAGAAAGCGGAGGGGAGGAAGAGAGGAGGAGAAATACACACAATCACTCACTCACTCACTCACTCACTCCACCCTTGACAGGCTTGATAAAACGAATTTTATAACAGTTTCACTCAGCTAAAGTATAGTCTCACCTCGGAGCTTTCGGGGGCGTCGCGCTCCCTTCGTCAGCGTCGTCTGCTGAGAGGCCACTGGCGGTTCAGTGCACACGATCGTGAGTACAGCTCAAGGTTGCACCCACGGCGCATGACTGAACCAGGGAAGAATAAGCCGCGGGCAAGGTGTGTCTCCCACGGTCACGGTTCAGTGTGGGCTTGGAGTCCGCGATGTAGATGGCCTCCTTCACCCCTCTCTGGAAACATCTGCTGTCTCGGTCCAGCACATATATGTTGTCGGGTGAGAAATGGTGGTCGTAGTTGGCCATGTGGGACGCAACCGGTGACGAATCCCGTCTGTGCTCCGTTACTCTCTTCCTGAGGCTCCTTTCTGTCTCCCCAATGTAGACACCCTTGTCACAGTCTCCGCAATCGATGCGGTAGACGACTCCCGACTGTTCGAGCTTGTCGGTCTTGTCTTTGGGGGCAACAAGCTTGCTGCGGATGGTGTTGCAGGGCTTGCTGTGGACTGCGACCCGTGTCTTTCTGATCTTGCGGCTGAGAGCCTCTGTGATTCCACGGACATAAGGGATGGCAACATGCCCGCGGCGAGGTGTCTGGCGCTGGTTAGAGGGGTGGGGAGTGATCTTTTTGCTCCCTGGTTGATTCCATGTCCACTTGGGGTACCCTGAGATGGAGAGCACTTCTTTCATGTGGTGTTGTTCCTGGTTCAGGGCTTCTGGTGTGGAGCAGATGGTCTTTGCTCGGTGTCTTAAGGTTCGGATAACCCCCAATTTATCAGGCTTGTTCGTCGGGGTGCCATGCTGGATTGGGTGGTCAGCCTTCTCCACTGGTCACGATCCTCTGCCAGGCGTATGAGGATGTTGGTGTTGCAGTTGGTCCAGCTTTTGGTGTTGTCTAGCCAGGAGTTTCTTTGTCTGCTTTTCCTTGGATGGTGCCCTGGATAATTGTGTTGGCCAGTGTTGTGACGTGTCACATGACCGTACCAGTTAAGTTTGCGCCGCCTGACAACTGCTAGGAGTGGCTCTTGTCTACCTGCGAGGGTGTTCACGTTTTGCCTGACATACTCATTTGTCTTACCCTCTGTGTACGAGATGCGAAGAAGTCTCCGGAAGCACTTATGCTCAAACGTTTCTAGTCTGCGTTGGCAATCTGCTGTCAGAGTCCAGCTCTCGCATCAGTACAGGAGGACGGAGACCACAAGATATGTGTACAGTTTGATCTTTGTTGGGAAGCTGACGATGGGGCTCTTCCAGATCGTGTTCAGCTTTGTCATACACACAATAACTACAGAGAAAAGTGCGTTTGTGTTTGGATGTTGATGCATAAACTTCCCATTTCTAACCAAGGATATTTCAGGAACGTGTTGCTGTTTTCTGTTCGACATACACCCATAAATACTAAAATAAACTTCTTCTACAAAAACTACAACGTTCATATAATTATGTTTAAAGGGACACATACAGACAGACAGTCAGAGAAACTCACGTGAGATGATAGTCGGGGGCAGTGTCCAAGTGCATGATCTCGAGATAGCAGCCGGCCCCGAAGATGAGCCGACTGTTGGAGAGCGCGCGCAGGTTGTTGCGTACGTGGCACGGGTAGCCGAAGGAGTGGAACAGCATGAACAGGCCCTCGGGGAGGTCGTCGTCCGATTTGGCCGGCCGGCTCTGAAGATGCTCCACTTCGTAGTAGAAGTCGATGGGAATTTCTGGTTTTTCTGGGGGGTTATCGTTTACGGTTCTTTAGGAAGATGTGGCAGTTTGTTTATTATGAGAGAGAGGGGGGTCGAGAGAGAGAGATATATATATATATAGTATGAAAAAAAAATCTCAGTGAATAGCCAGCTCCAAAGGACTGAAAAGTTAGTGCATTTGAAATGCAGAATAGTTTGCTTTGATAAAACTGTTTATTGACAGATTGACAGATGCAGAGATACGTAGGTCTACAATCCCACCCCACCCCCACCCCCTTCACAAATATATATATATATATATTTGAAATAAAATCTCAGTATTCTGCTGTGCACCGTGCCTCTGATCTAAAGGACTTGAAAGTTGGAGCATTTGAAATGCACAACTAGTAAAATGTGATAAAACTTGTTTGCCCAAATGTCTTTAAAAAAATAAATTAATTAATGTTTTTATAATCGAACATTAGAATCAAGACCAGTTACAAGAACTTGGATTCTTGATCTATGTTCTAAAAAACATAGAGTGCTAGTTTGGCTTTTCCCCCCTGTGGGGGAGGCAGACAGAGCCCAGTCCACGACAGCTGTTTCGATCCGATGAGGATCTCGTCAGGTGAACACGGCATTGGGATCTTACCCAAGTCATGTGAAATTTTCACCTCAACACCAAGGTCCTTCCACAGTGGGAAGGGTTTCCCCTGTTGTATATTAGCAAAAATTCCAAAAAGCCAAACCAGCACTCAGATAAAACAATAGAAATAAGAATCGTATGTAAAAAGGTGAACATTACAATGTTCAAAAGTTAAAATATGAAAAGATAAACGACACGACCAGAGAGGGCCAACACCTCTGTATATATATATATATATATATATATATATATATATATATATATATATATATATATATATATATATATATATATATATATATATATATATACAGAGAGAGAGAGAGAGAGAGAGAGAGAGAGAGAGAGAGAGAGAGAGGAGAGAGAGAGAGAGATGGAGGGAGTTACACAGAGAGATAATGAGTGTGTGTGTGTGTGTGTGTGTGTGTGTGTGTGTGTGTGTGTGTGTGTGTGTGTGTGTGTGTGTGTGTGTGTGTGTGAGAGAGAGAGAGAGAGAGAGAGAGAGAGAGAGAGAGAGAGAGAGAGAGAGAGAGAGAGAGAGAGAGAGAGACTGGAAGTTTATTGTATTTATTAAGTCATGGGCCTTAACTTAATACAAACACAAAGATTCAAAGGATGAATGGGGTGGGCTGATGATAAAGAACCTTATCAAACAATCAATGTGTGTGTGAGAGAGAGAGAGAGAGAGAGAGAGAGAGAGAGAGAGAGAGAGAGAGAGAGAGAGAGAGAGAGAGAGAGAGAGAGAGAGAGGGGGGGGGAGAGAGAGAGAGAGAGAGAGAGAGAGAGAGAGAGAGAGAGAGAGAGAGAGAGAGAGAGAGAGAGAGAGAGAGCATACAATATTGATGAGAACTTACCGTTGTTCTGGGCTTTAGGAAGTGCGTGTGTGCATTAAGGGGTGGGGGGGGGGGGGGGGGGGGGGGGGGCGTGCGCGTGTGTGTGTGTACGATGGCGACG
>CM065701.1:45379648-45384648 GCA_017654935.2 Phymorhynchus buccinoides
CTCTCTTTCTCTGCCTCTCCGTCTTACTCCTGTCAAAGTTTGCCCTGCCCACTTGTCACCGCCTTTCTGTCTGTCTAACCCTGATCCCCCCCCCCCCCCTTACCCTGACCCCTCCACCTCCTCCCTGCCTCCTCTCTCTCTCTCTCTCTCTCTCTCTCTCTCTCTCTCTCTAAATAATGTTACTATTATTCTATATCATTGTTATGAAACATGGTGTGTCAATGTGTTAATTTTTAATTTATATTTTTACATGGTTTTATCAATGTTTGTAAAGCGCTGAGAGCTTGCTTTTAGCATGATTTGTATCGCGCTATATAAGTGAAATTATTATTATTATTATTATTATTATTATTATTATTATTATTATTATGATTTCTATGATGACATTTTCAAGGAAGCTGTGAGACAGTAAGGCTATGCCAAACTTGCAATGTTAAATGATTTGGCTGAATGGATCCTTTGACAAGTTCCCGAAGTAATAATTGATACAGGCCTTTTACCCCAGTGGTGGCTCTTTACCCCATGCTCTCTCAATCGACTCGTGCCTCTCAAACTCTTAATCTCATCACATACTGAAAACACGTAGATACACTTTTACCAGGGACAAAAGTGAGGGAGAAAAAGTGAGAAGGGGGGGGGGGGGGGGATGGGGGGGGGGGGGGGGAAGGGGTGAAGGGGTGCGTCAAGTACAAGATAGCCAAACATCAGGTGATCGATTCCACTTCCATCTCTCCTGTTGGGTCGGCCGTCGCCATCTTATGGGAAGTGACGTCATGGTCGTTTTTACGTTCGTGTTGATGACGGCCACTGCTGTCCACCGCACCAGAGTGTCCATAATGACTGATATAGACACGATGCAAGTCCATAGCCACCGGCAGAAAGAAAGCAAACACCAGGAATACCACACCGACCGCGCCGGTCATCTGAGCGGACATTCTACGATCAGGGGCGCTGGTTTTCTTCCGAACGGTCGACGACAGATTGCCAGTGTTCACGACCAGTTCCGATCTCATCTCCTCCACCCATTCGCTCATCTCCTCGCCCGTCATGGAGGCGTTCTGTGTCTCTGCCCGACAGACACACGCGCACGGGTTATACACGGCAGAAGCGCCTTTCGTCGATGACGACGCCGTGAATGATGACGTCACGTTTGACACGGTGGTAGCGAGCGGCTCAGGGTCTGCGCTGGTCACGTGTGACGTGACTGCGGAGAGGTCGGTGGTTATGACGGCTATCTCCGTTGTCTGTCTGTCAAGTTGTACCGTTGTTGTCTGGGGCTCGAGTGCTGCGGTTGTTGATGTTGTTGTCCCGGATACTGTTGTTTCAGGGTCATGTTGTAGAGTTGTTGGCTCAGGGTCAGTCGTCTCAGGATTATGTTGTACACTGGTTGTCTCTGACGCTGTTGTCTCAGGATCATGTTGTACCGTTGTTGTCTCTGATGCTGTTGTCTCAGGATCATGTTGTACCGTTGTTGTCTCTGACGCTGTTGTCTCAGGATCATGGTGTACCGTTGTTGTCTCTGACGCTGTTGTCTCAGGATCATGGTGTACCGTGGTTGTCTCTGATGTTGTCTCAGGATCATGTTCTAACGTTGTTGTCTCTGGAGTTGTCTCTATCAGTACCAGAGTTTCTGGAAATGATAAAGCAAGCATGGAATCAGCATCAACATGTTATTGTTTTGTAAGTCAAAATGTGGGCCTATCTATTAAGTAATATGAGCACGCACCATGACACTCACAAAAGGCAAAGTGCATAAACGTAGGCACGTACGCACTCGCATGCACACTGCGTGCGTGCGTGCGTGTGTGTATGCGTGTATGTGCGTGTGTCTGTGTCTGTGTCTGCAATCTTTGAGCTATTGGGTCTATCTATGTGTGTTGTGTGTAAGTATCACATTGCAATTATAATCTACGCGAATGTGTGCAGCAGTACGCAGCGTTACGCAGCACATACGTAGTCCTACGCAATAACCAGGCCGCGTAGCCATGAGTGCGTCTTAGACATTCAAAACGGGGATTACTATATAAATTAGGCTAATCAGCCAATCGCTTTGGGAGTTTAGTCTGACTTAGGCCTACGTACTATTCAAAGTACGTGTGTGTCCGTTTTCAGTTTCGAGCCATTCTGATTTCGGAGGAGCTCAAAGGAGACAAAAATTGGAAATTTGCTTCGGAATAAAAGACATGAGAATGGGCCAACAAGTTAGAAAGATAGCATAGATGACAGTAAGCAAAAGGGAAAAGGCCGAGTCAAAAAGAGTGGCAGATAAGAGGGAGTTACAAGCACATCACTTTTAGGAAATCGTCCATAAGGGTCTCTGACCGATTGGACGCTAATCTCATCATCATCACAGAACTTCCAGAAGGTGGGGAAACTATTTTTACGAAAGACCCCCCCCCCCCCCCCCGGTAACCCCACAGGGAGAGACTCGTGGTCGTCCAGCTCCCCGTATGGAGGCACGAGGCATCGACCCACTGCCCCAGTTCCACGTGCTACCTGCATCGCAGTCAGTATCGGTGCTGCGGCAGAGGTAGAAGGTGTCCACGGAGCAAGACTCGTCCACCAGGCCTGGCACCGTCACAGACAGGTCCAGAACCACGCAGGCCTCGGACCGGCTGGCACCGGCAGCCCACATGTCTGCCGCTACTGCCACGCCCGTGTTGGGCCACCTGTAGTCTGCACAACATCACACATGTCTGCAGCCACTGCCACGCCCGTGTTGGGCCACCTGTAGTCTGCACAACATCACACATGTCTGCAGCCACTGCCACGCCCGTGTTGGGCCACCTGTAGTCTGCACAACATCACACATGTCTGCAGCCACTGCCACGCCCGTGTTGAGCCACCTGTAGTCTGCACAACAACATCACACATGTCTGCCGCCACTGCCACGCCCGTGTTGGGCCACCTGTAGTCTGCACAACATCACACATGTCTGCAGCCACTGTCACGCCCGTGTTGGGCCACCTGTAGTCTGCACAACATCACACATGTCTGCAGCCACTGCCACGCCCGTGTTGGGCCACCTGTAGTCTGCACAACATCACACATGTCTGCCGCCACTGCCACGCCCGTGTTGGGCCACCTGTAGTCTGCACAACAACATCACACATGTCTGCAGCCACTGTCACGCCCGTGTTGGGCCACCTGTAGTCTGCACAACATCACACATGTCTGCAGCCACTGCCACGCCCGTGTTGGGCCACCTGTAGTCTGCACAACATCACACATGTCTGCAGCCACTGCCACGTGTTGGGCCACCTGTAGTCTGCACAACATCACACATGTCTGCAGCCACTGTCCACGCCCGTGTTGGGCCACCTGTAGTCTGCACAACATCACACATGTCTGCAGCCACTGCCACGCCCGTGTTGGGCCACCTGTAGTCTGCACAACATCACACATGTCTGCAGCCACTGCCACGCCCGTGTTGGGCCACCTGTAGTCTGCACAACAACATCACACATGTCTGCAGCCACTGCCACGCCCGTGTTGGGCCACCTGTAGTCTGCACAACATCACACATGTCTGCAGCCACTGTCACGCCCGTGTTGGGCCACCTGTAGTCTGCACAACATCACACATGTCTGCAGCCACTCTGTTGGGCCACCTGTAGTCTGCACAACATCACACATGTCTGCAGCCACTGCCACGCCCGTGTTGGGCCACCTGTAGTCTGCACAACATCACACATGTCTGCAGCCACTGTCACGCCCGTGTTGGGCCACCTGTAGTCTGCACAACAACATCACACATGTCTGCAGCCACTGTCACGCCCGTGTTGGGCCACCTGTAGTCTGCACAACATCACACATGTCTGCAGCCACTGTCACGCCCGTGTTGGGCCACCTGTAGTCTGCACAACATCACACATGTCTGCAGCCACTGTCACGCCCGTGTTGAGCCACCTGTAGTCTGCACAACAACATCACACATGTCTGCAGCCACTGTCACGCCCGTGTTGAGCCACCTGTAGTCTGCACAACAACATCACACATGTCTGCAGCCACTGTCACGCCCGTGTTGAGCCACCTGTAGTCTGCACAACATCACACATGTCTGCAGCCACTGTCACGCCCGTGTTGGGCCACCTGTAGTCTGCACAACATCACACATGTCTGCAGCCACTGTCACGCCCGTGTTGAGCCACCTGTAGTCTGCACAACAACATCACACATGTCTGCCGCCACTGTCACGCCCGTGTTGAGCCACCTGTAGTCTGCACAACAACATCACACATGTCTGCAGCCACTGCCACGCCCGTGTTGGGCCACCTGTAGTCTGCACAACATCACACATGTCTGCAGCCACTGTCACGCCCGTGTTGGGCCACCTGTAGTCTGCACAACATCACACATGTCTGCAGCCACTGTCACGCCCGTGTTGTGCCACCTGTAGTCTGCACAACAACATCACACATGTCTGCAGCCACTGTCACGCCCGTGTTGAGCCACCTGTAGTCTGCACAACAACATCACACATGTCTGCCGCCACTGTCACGCCCGTGTTGAGCCACCTGTAGTCTGCACAACATCACACATGTCTGCAGCCACTGTCACGCCCGTGTTGGGCCACCTGTAGTCTGCACAACATCACACATGTCTGCAGCCACTGTCACGCCCGTGTTGGGCCACCTGTAGTCTGCACAACATCACACATGTCTGCAGCCACTGTCACGCCACACTGTGTCTGCACCACTGTCACGCCCGTGTTGGGCCACCTGTAGTCTGCACAACAACATCACACATGTCTGCAGCCACTGTCACGCCCGTGTTGGGCCACCTGTAGTCTGCACGGTCCAAACACAAGTTCCACAACGTTGGGCACTCGCGCGAACACATACACACTTACGCACACATAGACACAAACACACGCGCGCGCATACAGACATATATACACACATACGCGCGCGCGCACGCACGTATGCACACTACACACACACACATGCGCGCATACACGCTTGGCAATTAAACACACACACGCGCGCGCGCGCGCGCGCG
>CM065701.1:45389648-45407148 GCA_017654935.2 Phymorhynchus buccinoides
TAGATTGTATTAAAATATGAGCAGAAGATGAAAGCGATGAAGAAAGACCACAGGATCGAAATGGAACAAGGCAAACGGTTGATGAAGATGAAACAACACGAAAAGGTTAGAACAAATTAAACAGAAGGTGAAACTAGTGGAAATAATAATACTAATGGGTGAAACAAAATGGGAAACACTGGCTGATTAAACTGAAACAAGAACTCAGCAAATGAAAATGAAACAGCATAACTATTGTAGTTTTGAAACGTGAGATAAACAGCTACACAAGTAGATGAAAACTGTTCAGTTACGCAAATACTGTAGAAGTAAATTAAACAGAACATCACATGGATAAAAAACCAAAAAAACAATGAATGAATAAATTGAAATAAAACTGTGAAGTTATTGACAGAAAATGCACTACTAACGCCAGAAAATGAAACTGAAACAGTAGGCCTAGCATTGGTGCACAGAAATAGCTGAAAATTAATGAAATGTAAATAGTGCCATGTGCAGCACAAAATAATTAATGGTCCAAGACGCACATCTATGGGCAGAGGACAAGTAACTAATCCACCGGAACGGAACATTGTTTAAATCAAATGAAATGTCATTCATTATTCACTATGGAAGCGAGCTGACAAAAGGAAACCCATCAGCGAAGGGAGTGAAGTTGAAAAAAACCCCAATGCACATAACCAGTGTAGCGTTTCACTAGAGAACGGTTGCCGCGCGAATAACTGTTGCGCCAAAAGGGGTCTAAGAAACACCCTAAACGTTTGGTAAGGTCAGATAACTCTTCAAGCTTACTCTTCACTTTTGGGAGAGAGAAAATAGTTGCTATCAAAAGGGAGGTGAATCATACCTCTCTGTCAGTTTGTACAAAGATTTTGATTTCTAGTTGTCTATTTGTGTGCAGAAAATTAAGTCTGCACTATATTATGCCATCTAACATGATGAACAATTAAGTAAGAACAGTCAAAAACACTTGCGTTGGTTTAATCTGCTAAAATAATTCTGAATAGTTTCATGACAGACAACAGAATATCTGTTTGTGACAAGCTTGTTTACTTGGTCTTCCAGTTTGAAAGTAAAAGTCACGTTCACGCGAGAAATACAAAAAGGCGGAAGTATGCAACAAGCTGCCACCAAAGGGGCCACAAAATGTTTGCCAAACTATCGGCAAACAAGGGTGATAAAAGGACCGTTTATTTGTCGATTTGAGCTAACGCTACGTAACGTTAGCCCTTTTGAAACTGACCCCAGCTTTGGTGTCCCAGCTAGTATGTAAACATTTATTCGTTGAAAATCACTGTTCATTGTTCTGACAACAATAACTAAGGTAACAGCAATGTCCCGTATGGCCTTTGTCGGAGAGGACGTCAAACAATAATATCCAGACTGTACCTTACAATAACTACAGTAACAGCAATGTCCCGTATGGCCTTTGTCGGAGAGGACGTCAAACATTAATATCCAGACTGTACCTTACAATAACTAAGGTAACAGCAATGTCCCGTATGGCCTTTGTCGGAGAGGACGTCCAACATTAATATCCAGACTGTACCTTACAATAACTAAGGTAACAGCAATGTCCCGTATGGCCTTTGTCGGAGAGGACGTCAAACATTAATATCCAGACTGTACCTTACAATAACTAAAGTAACAGCAATGTCCCGTATGGCCTTTGTCGGAGAGGACGTCAAACATTAATATCCAGACTGTACCTTACAATAACTAAGGTAACAGCAATGTCCCGTATGGCCTTTGTCGGAGAGGACGTCCAACATTAATATCCAGACTGTACCTTACAATAACTAAGGTAACAGCAATGTCCCGTATGGCCTTTGTCGGAGAGGACGTCAAACAATAATATCCAGACTGTACCTTACAATAACTAAAGTAACAGCAATGTCCCGTATGGCCTTTGGCCGGAGAGGACGTCAAACATTAATATCCAGACTGTACCTTACAATAACTAAGGTAACAGCAATGTCCCGTATGGCCTTTGTCGGAGAGGACGTCCAAACATTAATATCCAGACTGTACCTTACAATAACTAAGGTAACAGCAATGTCCCGTATGGCCTTTGTCGGAGAGGACGTCAAACATTAATATCCAGACTGTACCTTACAATAACTAAGGTAACAGCAATGTCCCGTATGGCCTTTGTCGGAGAGGACGTCAAACATTAATATCCAGACTGTACCTTACAATAACTAAGGTAACAGCAATGTCCCGTATGGCCTTTGTCGGAGAGGACGTCAAACATTAATATCCAGACTGTACCTTACAATAACTAAAGTAACAGCAATGTCCCGTATGGCCTTTGTCGGAGAGGACGTCAAACATTAATATCCAGACTGTACCTTACAATAACTAAAGTAACAGCAATGTCCCGTATGGCCTTTGTCGGAGAGGACGTCCAACATTAATATCCAGACTGTACCTTACAATAACTAAGGTAACAGCAATGTCCCGTATGGCCTTTGTCGGAGAGGACGTCAAACAATAATATCCAGACTGTACCTTACAATAACTACAGTAACAGCAATGTCCCGTATGGCCTTTGTCGGAGAGGACGTCAAACATTAATATCCAGACTGTACCTTACAATAACTAAGGTAACAGCAATGTCCCGTATGGCCTTTGTCGGAGAGGACGTCCAACATTAATATCCAGACTGTACCTTACAATAACTAAGGTAACAGCAATGTCCCGTATGGCCTTTGTCGGAGAGGACGTCAAACATTAATATCCAGACTGTACCTTACAATAACTAAGGTAACAGCAATGTCCCGTATGGCCTTTGTCGGAGAGGACGTCAAACATTAATATCCAGACTGTACCTTACAATAACTAAGGTAACAGCAATGTCCCGTATGGCCTTTGTCGGAGAGGACGTCAAACATTAATATCCAGACTGTACCTTACAATAACTAAGGTAACAGCAATGTCCCGTATGGCCTTTGTCGGAGAGGACGTCAAACATTAATATCCAGACTGTACCTTACAATAACTAAGGTAACAGCAATGTCCCATATGGCCTTTGTCGGAGAGGACGTCAAACAATAATATCCAGACTGTACCTTACAATAACTACAGTAACAGCAATGTCCCGTATGGCCTTTGTCGGAGAGGACGTCAAACATTAATAACATTCGTTCGAAAATCACTGACACTGAACACACCTCCTTGTCAAGGGAGACAACTCAATTGAACTTTGTTTGGATAACCTTTCCTTAGTGTTTGACGTTTCCATTCTTAGGCAGAACAAAACGCGAGGGATCAAATCGATAAGTCCTACATTTCTATTACATTTATCGATGTCTCCAGAGTTACTGTTCTTTGCGTTTTCCCTTTTTTTTTTATAGAGTGATTGCTATTTGAAACTGTTCTTTCTTATTGTTCTTAGGGAGACGCACAGCGATAAAGGGGAACGCAAAGGGGTGTAATTAATAGGCGCCATTAAAGATTGTATTATTAACTTAAACTATCTTGATTTTTTTTTTTCAAACTTCGGACCTTCATAGTATTGCAGTACCTCCAGGATCGTCCCACTATCTTTATAGTTATTAATGTCCCATATGTGCCTGTTCCAGACCAGAGGACGTTAAACGAACTTTCATCATCATTAATAGGAGTGTGACGTCATCACAATACTTCCCATAATATGTGTATTTAAGAAGCCATTGTCAAGTTTGTGTGTGTGTGAAAACGAGTTGAAACTTCGAATAGCAAAATGAAAGGAAAGAAAATACTTAATTTGTTGATCTTTTCTGTAATCCACTGATCGTATTTGCTTTGTTCATCTATACTACTATTTATTTTAGAATTATCTCTCTTTCTCTCTCTCCTTTCCTTCTTTTAAGTGACCACAGTAACAATTGACTATTCTCTCTCTCTCTCTCTCTCTCTCTCTCTCTCTCTCTCTCTCTCTTCCTTCTTTTAACCTCTTCGCTGCCCGCGACATCCTCTATAGCGCTTCAGTACTTGCCACCGACGTAAGTTGTATAGAATGTTGACCCGCGTAGAATGTATACATTCTATGATGAGATTGTAGAATGTATACATTATACGACTGGTTCATAGAATGTATACATTCTACAAAAATGAAGCACAGAATGTATACTTTCTACAAAGAAATTGTAGAATATGTACATTCAATGGACAAAGTTATGGAATGTTGACGGGAATCTGATGTGTTGACGGTTGTACCTACCTTTACTAGTGGTTTGATACCTTGTCATCATGCATTGACTGTTGGAGAACCACTCAGGAACAAGGCGCTCATACGGTTGAAAAGCACGAAGCGCCATCGATTTTTCAAAATAATATTTGTTTAACTGTTCACTGGCTGGTATGCTGAATTCTTGGATGTTGTCAGACAGGCAAGGACCAAAGCCTACAACAAATCCGACAAAGAAAGGATGCCCTCAGGAGATTGGATCTGATGACAGTTGGTGGGGTGGATGTTGTTAGACAGGCAGGGACCAAAGCCAACAACAAATCTGACAAAGAAAGGATGCCCTCAGGAGATTGGATCTGATGACAGTTGGTGGGGTGGAGATCGAAGCTCATCAACAAGAGAAAGAACGATGACGAGCCCATGATTGATTTGTCGTCTATATTTACAAATGTGGCTACTATGTAATGTTGAGAGACGCCCCTCTAGGCTTGGTTATTTTTCTTAAACTGTTCACAACATTTACGCGACGCATTCACTTACTTTTCTGTAAGCTAGTTGAGGCGTGTGTGTGTGTGTGTGTGTGCGTGTGCGTGTGTGTGTGTGTGTGTGTGTGTGTGTGTGTGTGTGTGTGTGTGTGTGTGTGTGTGTGTGTGTGTGTGTGTGTGTGTGTGTGTGTGTGTGTGTGTGTGTGTGTGTGTGTGTGTGTGTGTGTATGTGTGTGTGTGTGTGTGTGTATGTGCGCGAGCGCGTGCGCGTGTGTGCATGTGTGTGTGTGTGTTCGTTCCTTCTTTAATTTAACGTCTATCCACCTTACATAGGTCTTAGACAAAAAATGTGGAGGTCGTGAAGGTGGAGTTTCTCCCATGTTTCGTCTTTACACTTTAAAATTTGAAACTGTGAGTGAGAATACGCTTAGACCTCTAAACAGGGGGTGAGCGTACCCCTTAGGCAAGGAGAAAATCAGAAACCCTGTGGTCTTGTGGTTGATCACTGTCTTCTGTGTTTTTAATCAGCTGGGCATTAATAAAGTATCGAGTTTTGCTCTGTATGTGTTTGTTTATTTGTCGTCTATATTTACAAATGTGGCTATGTAATGTTGAGAGACGCCCCTCTTTCGAATATAGTCTACTTTCTACACTTTTGGCCGTGTAATGTTGACGGGTTCCATTTCAGCCCGTGTAATGCATACATTCTACGACAACACCCATAGAAAGTATACCGACGTTAACTTTCTACAAGAATTCCATAGAATGTACACTCTACATTTTAGGCCGTGGAATGTATATGTCACGGGAAATATTGGAATCCGGGAAAATTCCGATTTTTCCTGGGAAAATTCCGAATTGTCCCGAGTTTGGGAAAATTCCGAATCTTCCCGGGAAATTTTGGAATTCTGATTTTTGCCCGGATTGGTCTCGGTAAAATTCCGAATTCTGGTTTTTCCCGGGAAAATTCGGAATTTTCCCAAGTTTACATCGAAGTTACAAGAATTGTGTGTGACAGAGAAAAACTTAAACTTAAAATGTTGAATGTGGATGAACTGAACAAGTATTACATCATCGAAAATGAGGACAGGAATATTAACAAACAAAAGTAAAAGCATACTTTGAGTGTCATGGACAGGCTTGAGTCTGACCATTTGCCCATAGCATTTAAGGTTAGGGGTAGAGGTATTAACAATGACTCTAATGTAAACCACCGTCAGTTTATTATGAAATATTGTTGGAACACTGATTACATTCAAGATTTTAGCAGTAGTATGTCTTCACAAGTGGTTCAAAGGAAGCTAGCAATGGCTGAAGATCTTATTCATGAGGATGTTAATAAAGCTTTGTGTATGTTTAATGCTATTGTCAAAGATGAAGCAGAAATTATGAAGAAAACCATTTCATTAAATAAAGATACATTTAAAAATAGGTGGTATGATGATGAGTGTAAAACTGCTGGTATTAAGATGTGGAATCAATGGGAAACATTTAAAGTTACGTCTGATAAAAATGATCGAGTAGATGTTTGTATTGCAAGGCGTGAGTACAAGAATGTGAACATAACAAAGACAACAGACCATAATGATGCATTACTGAATAAGTTAGTGGATTCTCTAAATGATCAGCAGGCTTTTGGGGAAACTGTGCATAGGATTTCAAGGAAAAAATCTCCATCAGGCAATAACATTACTTTATTCGAATGGTTTGACCACTTTAAGGACCTATTAGATAAAGGGAACGAGGATGGTGTAGAAGAGGGTGTTGATGAGGACAACGATAATTTAGACTTTCCATTTGACAGACCGATTACAAAGGAAGAAATTTTACGAGCTATCAGAAAATTAAAGAATGGGAAATCTGCTGGCCCAGATGGATTAATAGGAGAGTGTTTCAAAAATGCAGACATGTGTGTTATAAATTTTCTGGTAAAGCTATTTAACTATCTCTTTGGTTCTGGAATTTATCCAGATAGCTGGAAAGAATCCATCATTTTACCCTTGTTCAAAAAAGGTGAAATAAATAATGTTAATAACTATAGAGGCATATCTTTAAGTAATATATGCAGCAAAATTTATAGTTCTATTATTAATAATAGATTACAGGAATGGGTAAGTCAAAACAATATAACCGGAGAACATCAAGCTGGTTTTAAGAAAGGTTATTCGACTATTGACCACATATTTGCGCTCCTTGCTGCTGCACAGAAACAATTCTCAAATAATCAGAAACTTTATGTAGCCTTCGTGGACTTTGAGAAGGCCTTTGATTCCATTTCTCGTAAGTTATTGTGGCCAGTTTTGTTAAAAAATGGAATTAAAGGCAAACTATTCAGATGTGTAAAGAACATGTATAATGATGTAAAAGCAAGAGTAAGATCAGGGGTAAAGTTATCAGATAGCATTAGGTGTACAAGTGGAGTCAAACAGGGGGACGTTTGTAGTCCTGTTTTGTTTTCATTATTTATCAATGAATTGGCATTATAAATTATTGAATATGGCAGACATGGAGTAACATAGAACTGTTTATCTTACTCTTTGCAGATGATATTAGTCTATTGTCAACAACTGTTGTGGGCCTGCAAAGACAAATTAAATACCTTACACTCTGCAGCAATTAGATACGAGCTAAAAGTTAATATGAGCAAGACCAATATTATAGTGTTTAGAAAAGGAGGATATTTAGCCCGTTCTGAAAAATGGAAATATGGTGGTGAGAAAATCGTTGTTATTAATGCCTATAAGTATCTTGGTATATGTTTAACAACCAAGGTTAGTTTCAGTTATGCTTGTGAGGACATTACAAATAGAGCAAAGAAAGCAGTATTTGCTATTTTCCATATTTTGTATAAGTTGAATTGCAGCTCTTTTAAAATTTTCACAAGACTATTTGACTCACAGGTTCAGCCAATCTTACAGTATGGAGCAGAAATCTGGGCTTTTGAAAAAGGTGGAATAATTGAGAAAGTACATTTATACGCCATGAAGCGTTTTCTAAATGTTGACAGTAAAACACCTAATGATTTGATTTATGGTGAGCTCGGACGATACCCGATTTATCTTAATTCGTATGTTAAATGAATAAAATACTGGCTACATTTAACTAGGATGGGTAATAATAGGATACCATATAAAAGTTATAAAACATTATTAAAGTTAGATAAAAATGGAAAAAACACATAGGCTACAAATGTTCGTAAATTTCTAAATTCATATGGGTTTGGATATGTTTGGGATAACCAGGGTGTAGAAAATTTATCAGGCTTTTTTAAATGTTTGAAGCAAAGAATTATTGATTGTAGGTGGCAAGACTGGCATAATCATATATATGAAAGCGACAGGTTTGCTCAGTATAGATTATTTAAACCAGATCATACTTTAGAATATTATATTGAATTAAACTTGAATAGATATGCTAAAGCTGCGTTAACAAAATTCAGATTTGGTGTTTCAATAATTGCATGCCATCGTTTAAGATTCAGACATGTAAATGTTATGATTTGATTTGTAGTCTGTGTAACTCAGCAAGAGAAGACGAAGTGCATTTTTTGTTCTGCTGTACGGTCTTGAACGATCTTAGAATGAAATTCATAAAGCCAAAGTTCTATTCTGACCCATGCAACTTTCGGATGATTCTATTGCTGGCATCAAAACATGAAAAAACTCAGTTGGATTTAGCTTTGTACATCTACGAAGCTAGCAAGAGAATTCATAATGCATTGTTCTAGGCATATATACTTTGATTTAGTAGTACTGCGTTGTGCTGCATTTTTGTATGCACTATTTCAATTATGATGTGCTTGCTTGTTGTTGGCTTCTTCCTTCTTTTTCTTATACAAATTTGTTTATGTGAACTTCATCAGTATGGGGGCTATGGCCTTGACCTGATTAAACATTCGTATTCGTATTCGTATTCTCTCTCTCTCTCTCTCTCTCTCTCTCTCTCTCTCTCTCTCTCTCTCTCTCTCTCTCTCTCTCTCTCTCTCTCTCTCTTCCCCTGTGCAGACTTACCATCCCAATTCTAGGCACAATTCGCGCGCTAAATAACTTATCGGCTCACGTGATCGATTAGTTGTTATGCATAGTCTGCGTACGAATAACCCGGAAGCAATTACTCTCAGCGAGCAACTGACTGACTAGACCAGCGTGAATAGTTCAAAGCCAAGGGGGGCCTGTTAACAGTACCATAATGACCTCTTTCATATCATCCGGCACAGTACTCCATGATTGTTTTAACGGTTTAGCAGACATGGACTCTTTCACCCACCCCTGCCCTTTCTGTGTATTGAATTTATTGTTGAATGTATTTAAACAAACAAAAAAGTGATTGAAAACTGAAAGTTCCCAGTGTGGGTGAATAAAAGTTAATTGTTATTGAGGGTTTGACTGATCGTGTCAGGGATTGATAGATCGTGTGTGTGTGTGTGTGTGTGCGTGTGCGTGTGCGTGTGCGTGTGCGTGTGCGTGTGTGCGTGCGTGCGCGCGCGCGCGCGAGTGTGTGTGTATGGTTGTGTGTGTGTGTGTGTGTGTGTGTGTGTGTGTGTGTGTGTGTGTGTCCGTGTGTGTTTGTGTGTGTGTTTGTGTATGTGTATGTGCATGTGTGTACGTGCTAGTATGTGTGTTTGCTTGTGTGAGATATATATATTAAATGCGCGCGCGTATGTGTGTGTGTGCGCGCGCGCGTGCGTGCGCGAGTCACGGCTTTTCTTGATTACAGTTAGTAGGGAACTATGCCAACCAACATCCCGTCAGCCACGCGCGACTGCGTTTTCATAGATATATGCGCGCGCTCGCACACCTAAGCTTAAATGGGCCATTTATTCCTGTGAGACCTGGTATATAATACTGTTTAGGGTTTTGTCCACTAGACAACCCAGTATTTGAGCCACGCGCTTAGGCAGGGTTCCTGAAAACGTAGAGATCGTGTGTATTTACGCAATCTCGCATAGGGGGTGATATAACGCATTCAAAATGCACAGTCATTACATTTCAAGCGAATAACGTTGCTCACGTTTCAATCGTCTGCTAGCTAGGTCTGTCTTGGCAGCTGCCACAAGCTGGAGTTGCTCGCTTGCCTAGATCTAACATGCTAATAAGATCGTGCAGAAATCGTTGAAAGTTCAATGCTCATTGGCAGAACCTTTTCTCAGCATCCAATAAAATTGTTTCATACACTTAAACTTGTTTTTGATCAGTTTGCAAGCGTGTGTCTTATTAGCGCGCCTGTGGTAAGTTGGGTAAGTTTCTCATGTTTTCGTCTTGACCATTTGAAATTTGAAACTAGGGGTGAAAACACCCCATGAGACGGTGAACAGGGGGTGAGCAGGGGGTGAACAGGGGGTGAGCGTACCCCGTAAGAGAAGCAACATCAGGAACCGTGTGTGTCAAGTTGGTATTGACGCGGACTTTCATAAACGGCTTCCATGTTTTTCAATCAAATCAAATCAAAAGAACGTTATTGCCCATAACGGACATTTGTATTCAGTTCCACATCAAATCAAATCGAATCAAATCAAATCAAATCAAACGAACATCATTGTCCATAACTGAAATTTGAATTCGGCTCCCGCATAAAAATGTGATATGCCCCAAGAGGCAGAAAAACAGACAGAACATGGCAGGAAACCATTAAACATAGTTTGCTGCCTCAAGTCCTAGCAGAGAGTTTCACCAGTCCAATAACACAGCACGCATCGCATCTGGAGTGGATCTTAAATTTATTGAGAGGATGCGAGACATCACTGGAACAAGGTGAAGAACTGAAAACAGACAACAAATAATCACTACTAAGAGACTGCTTGGCTCCAATAAAAAATAAACCAAATAAATCAGGTGCAACATCTCCTTTAACATTATTGGTCAAATGACGACACAAGATTACCTACCCCAAAATACCCATTTGTCTTGCTTAGACAAAATGAAACCGCCATGCAAACTTGTGGGAAAATCACCCGCTTCTAAGAAAGAAAGAAGGAAAAAAATAAACGCACGTGTCCGTATTTCCCCTAACCCGTATATTTTTTATTTATTTATTTTACTTACTTAGGCCGTGTACACATATACGTATGAGGAGATTCCGTGCGGAAACCCATGCACAATCCGCAAATAAGTAAAAGAAAGAAGGGAAAAGATTTGCGCACGTGTCCGAATTTCCCTAATCCGTAAACTTTTACTCTTCTTTCTTCCTCTTATTTATGAATTGCGCATGGGATTTCTGCATAAACTGTGTACGAGGCCTAATCCTTTTTTTCACCCTTGTTTTACTTATTTATGGGGTTACGTGCGTAGCTTCCGCGTCTAATGTGTCCGAGGCTTAATCATTTTGTTGGGAACATTTTGACTCCTAACGGGCAGAAAACATTGCCACAGCTGTGTGCTGCAGACTTGGGGGCTGGTTGTTTTTTGAGGGGGGAGTTATCCGTCCCCCTGCCTCGTCGCCATCCATCTATCTGCCCTCTTGTTCCCTTAGTAGGTCGAGAGCAGAAGACATTGGAACTTGGGGATGGAACTTGGGCAAGGAATTTCTTCAGTTATCGATTTTTGTTGTTGCTTGTCCAGTCTTCCGGGTTAGCAGTTATATCCCGTGCTGTCTGATGGTCGTACAATTAAGTCATAATTGATAATTAAGTCATAATTGATAATTAAGTTATAATTGATAATTAAGTCATAATTGATAAATAAGTCATTATTGACAATTAAATTATAATTAATAATGAAGCCATAATGAAGTCAGATATGACTGACGAACGTATTAACGCGCAAGCGCGCACACACACACACACACACACAGACACACACACAGTAAAACATAGTAAACCACTGATAGTAGGTTTCATATACAGAAATCCAGCAGAAACTTCAGATTGGTACGATAGCTTTAACTCTTTAATGGATGATATTACAATGCTAGATCGTGAAACAATAATATTGGGAGATTTTAACATCGACTTATTAAAAGCAAAACCAACATGGCATAACCTCTGTAGTTTACATGGCTTTGAACAATTAATTAACCAACCGACCCGCATAACCGAAACAAGTAAGACTTTAATTGATCATATCTATACAAACAATAAACAGTCCATCGTTGAAGTATGCACTCCTCCCTCTGAATGTAGCGATCACAATGTCATCTGTCTTACCTGGTATAAAACCCATGTAAAAATTCCAAAGGTAGGACATAAGACCATATACTATAGAAGCTTTAAGAATTTTAATGAACAAGATTTCCTAGCAGACTTAGTCAATTCTCAATTAAATGTTATATATTAAATTAGAGATCCTAATGAAGCAGCTGATTATTGGTTAAATACTTTTATGGTAGTGTATAATAAACATGCTCCCTTTATAAAGAAAAGAGTTAAACAAGAAACTAAACCACCCTGGATTACCAAAGATATCCATGATGAAAGAAATACACGAACTCACTTAAAGAACTCAGGGACGCAGCAAGAAATTAGACAACAAAGAAATAAGGTAACTAATATGAAACGTAAATCTAAACGCGATTATTTTTGGTAAATGTTAATTTCCACGAAAGATTCCCGCCAGATATGGAAAGCCATAAACATGCTAACTAACAAACAAGTATCAAGAAGTCAGCAAATTGTTTCAGATATCTCTGCTGATCAGTTAAATAACCATTTTGCTAGCATAAAATAAAAAGTTATAACATGTGATAGATCGAATGAAAATGATTTATCCTATTTAAAACAGTTCCTCAGTTCAAAAGATATCAATTTTCCTTTGAATCTCCAGCCTATGACAGTATTTGAAGTCAGCAGAAATCTTTTATCTTTAAAGCATTCAAAGACACGCGATATAGATGGTTTGGATATTAACATACTACAGATTGCGTGCCCAGTTATATGTGACTCACTAACTTATTTATATAACTTATGTATAGAAAAACAATGTTTTCCGTTAAATTTTAAACAAGCCAAGGTAATCCCTATCCATAAATCAGGCGATACATCTAACCCTTCTAACTATCGACCTATTTCTATTTTATCAGCTTTATCTAAGTCTCTAGAAAAGCACATACAAAAATCCCTATACTCTTATTTAGATAAAAATAATTTACTTCATGATGATCAGTCTGGATTTAGAAAGAATCATTCATGCCACACTTCACTAATACAGCTTGTTGACAGTCTGCTATGTAATATAAATGAAAATAAGTTTACTGGTATGCTTTTCCTTGACTTTGAAAAAGCGTTCGATGTTATTAATCATTCACTCCTTCTGCGTAAGCTAGAACTGTATAACCTTCCTCCTGAATTTTTAAATATTATGTCATCTTTTTTGTGTGACAGAAAACAACTGGTTTCAATTAATAGCAAAATGTCTTAATTGCTTCCAATCCACTATGGAGTACCGCAAGGGTCTATTGTTCACTGTTTATATAAACGGCCTGCCATGCTTTGTCAATAGTAAATGTGAAATGTTTGCAGATGACTCATCCCTTCATACTAGTGATACGAATGCTAACAGGCTAGTAAGCAAACTTCAAAATGATGCTCAAAATGTTTTTTAACTGGACACAATTAAATCACATGTCAATTAATGCCAATAAAACTAAATGCATGTACGTATCAACCCGACAAAAAAGACAAAAGATGAACTCCCAATTTCCACCACTATTTATTTGCAGCAACAAAATTGAAGAAGTTGATTCACATAAAACATTAGGTGTTGTCATTGACAAAGATCTGTCTTGGACAGACCATATAAAGTCTTTAGGGAAAGGTCTGTCTAGAAAAATACTCCAGCTATCTAAGATTAAACATTTCCTTGATAACCATTCTCGTAAACTCTTCTTTAATGCTCACATACTCTCAATGATCGATTATGCTTCAACATTATGGGATAGCTGTAGTGATACGAATTTAAAGATTATCAATCGTATGTACAAAAAAGCAATTAAAATAATTTTATTAAAATCAAGTTCACTTACCTATGAAGACTACAAACAACTGGATATACTAACTTTTCAAGACAGACTTTTCCTCAAAAAGCAATCTGCATGCATAATATTGTCAACGGAAATGCTCCAAAAAAGATAACAGATAAATTTAGGACAAACACAAGCAGACACACCCATTTACTCTCATTCCCTCGACCAAATAATAATCTATTCAAATCTAGTCTCCTCTATTCGGGTGGGGATTTATGGAACAAACTACCCTCCATTTTAAAAAACATGAAAAACAAGAACTACTTCAAGAAAAAAATGAAAATTTATCTCTTTAACAGGACATAATTGATAACTTTATTCCAATTATTTGAAATAATGGAAACGTAGCCTACATAGCATATTTTGGTAAGCAAATGTGATGTTTTAAATGTTTCGTTGTTGATGTTGATGTATATATTGTACATAATATGCTATTCGCCCAGTCCCCATCCTTTTTCCTGTGTTTGTTGTGGTTGGAATATTTGCTTGTTTCTTTAATTAATTGTTTACTTGTATTATTTTCCTTTTCTTGTTCGCGACTTTGGAATGTTTAGTTCTTTATTTTTTCTTTACATCATTTTTTATGGATGGCTTGTTGAAAAAATACATGTTTTGCTTATACAATCTTCCCATCTGGAAATAAAATTTTGACTTGACTTGACTTGACTTGACACGTACACGCACACACACACGTACGCACGCGCACGCACGCACACGCACGCACGCGCGCACACACACACACACACACACACACACACGTTCGCACGTACACACGCACATGCGCACGCACGCACCCCCATCACCACCACCCACACATGCACACACACGTACGCACGCACACAGACACACGCGCACGCACGCACACCCACACACAGAACACGCACACACACACGCGCACGCATGCACACACACAAACACACACGCGCGCGCGCGCACGCGCACACACACACACACAGTGACGTGGGAAACAGTACACGCGCGGCTGAGCACGTGCGCTACGGTTAACAGAGCACAGGTAGACCCTGCCTGGTTGATCAAGTTACGAACGGTAACAATGGATTCCCTCTATCTTCCGATCAGCATTTTCACAACGCTTCCCAAGCGCTCTACCCTCTCTAAGTATCCTCGTCCCCACTCTCTGTCTCTGTCTGTCCCTGTCTATCTATCTCTCATTTTCTCTTTTCTAAAACTGTGTGTCTGTGTGTGCGTCTCTCTCTGTGTGTCTCTCTCTCTGTCTCTCTCTCTCTGTCTCTCTCTCTGTCTGCCTGTCTCTCTCTCGCTCTCTCGCTCTCTCTGTCTCTCCCTGTGTCTCTCTGTCTCTCTCTCTCTAGCTCTCTCTGTCTGCCTGTCTCTCTGTCTCTCTCTCTCTGTCTCTCTCTCTGTCTGCCTGTCTCTCTCTCTCTCTCTCTCTCTCTCTCTCGCTCTCTCTGTCTCTCCCTGTCTCTCTCTCTCTCTCTCTCTCTCTCTCTCTCTCTCTCGCTCTCTCTCTCTCTCTCTCTCGCTCGCTCTCTCTCTCTCTCTCTCTCTCTCTCTCTCTCTCTCTCTCTCTCTCTCTCTCTCTCTCTCTCTCTCTCGCTCGCTCGCTCTCTCTCTCTCTCTCTCTCTCTCTCTCTCTCTCTCTCTCTCTCTCTCTCTCTCTCTCTCTCTCTCTCTCTCTCTGTCTCTCCCTGTGTCTCTCTGTCTCTCTCTCTCTCTAGCTCTCTCTGTCTCTCCCTGTGTCTCTCTGTCTCTCTCTCTCTAGCTCTCTCTCTCTCTCGCTCTCTCTCTCTCTCTCTCGCTCGCTCTCTCTCTCTCTCTCTCTCTCTCTCTCTCTCTCTCCTCTCTCTCTCTCTCTCTCTCTCTCTCTCTCTCTCTCTCTCCCTCTGTCTCTCTGTCTCTCTCTCTCTAGCTCTCTCTCTCTCTCTCGCTCTCTCGGGTCTCTCTCTCTCTCTCTAGCTCTCTCTCTGTCTCTCCCTGTGTCTCTCTGTCTCTCTCTCTCTCTAGCTCTCTCTGTCTCTCCCTGTGTCTCTCTGTCTCTCTCTCTCTAGCTCTCTCTCTCTCTCGCTCTCTCTCTCTCTCTCTCTCTCTCTAGCTCTCTCTGTCTCTCCCTGTGTCTCTCTGTCTCTCTCTCTCTAGCTCTCTCTCTCTCTCTATCTTTCTGTGTCTCTCTGTCTCTCTCTCTCTCTAGCTCTCTCTCTCTCTCTCCGCTCTCTCTCTCTCTCTCTCTCGCTCTCTCGCTCTCTCTCTCTCTCTCTCTCTCTCTCTCTCTCTCTCTCTCTCTCTCTCTCTCCCCCCCCCCCTCTCTCTCTCTTATGTAGCATTTTTTTCCTAGTCCATAGACTCGTTTCTCTGTCTCTGTATGTGTGTGTGTCTCTCTCTCTCTGTCTCTCTCTCTGTCTCTCTCTGTCTCTCTCTCTCTCTCTCTCTCTCTCTCTCTCTCTCTCTCTCTCTCCTCTCTCTCTCTCTCTCTCTCTCTCTCTTTCTCTCTTATGTAATAATTTTTTTCCCTAGTCATAGAGACTCGTCTCTCTTTCTTTCTGTGTAAAATAAAAATCAATATACCGATCTCCAAAAGAGTGAAAGACGCCCGCCAAGCGTGGGATATAAAACAATATCTTGACATATCATTTGCATATATTAACCCATAGGCTTAGTGTAAACGCGCGTGAGAAAAGGTGTAAGAATACACCGTTGCTATTAGAAACTTGATGTCACAGTTATTTATCTTGACATATCATTAGGCCAGCTGTTCCTACCAAAGCCAGAATTTGACAAGCTGTACAGTGTTACCTCTAGGATTCATTTAGCGCTGACGACAACATTTAATGCTGGTACACAACGAAGATTGATGGTACGACTCAATCAACAGTGCCAGCTGTCACAGATCTACACTTAACACGTCTCTAGCCGTGGATCTAGGCCTAGGCTACTCAACTCCATGACCGTCGATATTAGCAGACGATTCGAGCTATGCAATTTTGGCACAGGGAGAGTCCATGTTGATAATGTAGACGCAGTACTGTCGCAAAACAGCTCGAATTCATCTTCAGTCCGGAAATAAAAATGAGCCGACTGAACCTCCGAAGAGCTACTGCACCTCCGTTAAAAAAGAAGAAAAAAGAAATGTGTTTTCGGGGCCTGTGATCGTTCTTGTCAAAGCTGACTCCCCTCTTTTTCACGGTGTGTTGAAATTGACTCGCTCTCGTTAAGTGTGTACGTTTTATTGTTGGTGTTTACAAGTTAAATTAACGGCAATTGTCGTTAGTGTTTCAGTTCGTTGCTTCTGTTTGTGTTTATCTTTAAACGTTACATTTTGTCACCACATCTTATGAAGTACATTTGTGTTAAAAATTCCTATTTTGTTGAACTATATTCTTTGCGCCAGAATGCATGTTACAGTGTGTGTGCTGCGACCACTGTTGTAAAAAATGGATGCGTTTTCATTTCGCTGCAGATCTCAGCCTGTTTCTTTTTCTTGCTTTTCTGTTGATACATATCGGTATATATCCGTTATTAGGATTTTGAAGTGAGATAGGGGAAGACGGGGTAAAAAGCGCATGGGCGGGTAAGAAGCCCACCCCAATTATCTCATGAAATAAAGAAAATTTCAGTCAAATTTGCCCATGAGACGAATGCTAGACATTAACGCTCGTCTCATGGGCAAAATGAGACTGAAATGTGCTTCATTTCATGAGATAATTGGGGTGGGCTTCTTACCCGCCCATGCGCTTTTTACCCCGTCTTCCCCTATTGCTTTTATCCTATATCGAGAGGCGTGCTGTTTATCACACGAGGTCGGAGAGTGTGATAAACAGCAAGGCTCGAGAGATAGGATAATAGGATAAAAGCAATATCTAACTCCAAACAAAATCCTAATAACTGATAATAACAATGTACCTTGCCATAGGAT
>CM065701.1:45414648-45429648 GCA_017654935.2 Phymorhynchus buccinoides
ATTAGATACTGACTACATGAATCTGGTGAAATCCCACTCGTTTCGTTCACAATACTTGTAGATCCACTGGCCACTGCCAACAGGGACACTACTGGGGCCAAACGCTGGTCAAATACATCAAATGCAATGTGTTTTTATGCTTTTGTACAGGAAACACAAAAACTGATTTTTCCAATTTCAGAAAATAAATGAAGCAGAAAAGCAATGGTATTAGGCATTGAGGTATTAGGCATTAGGTACTTTATAGTCACAGAGGCATCTCTGTGAAATCCGGGTTGCTCTCACCTAGAGAGTGCGTCGCAGCCAGAGGCGCGCCACCCATTTTATTTGGGGGGGGGGCATGCGATTTTGTGTGTGTTTGTTTGTTTGTTTGTCGATCGCCGATCACACTTGGAGTCTAGATCTTGAGACGAAATTGGCGGTCCTCTGCAGAGGAAAGAAGGGGTGGTGGTAAATGTTGACAACTTTTTCGTTGTCACTGGGTTCAACGTGTGCTAAGTGCATGGGCACACGGGACCTCGGTTTATCGTCTTATCCGAAAGACTCCACATTCAGACTGTAAGGCCTAGTGCAAAGTGAGAGGAAAAATCCCCTGTACCCAGGTTCGAACTCGGGTTTACCTGACACGAAGCGAACGCGTTACCACTGTGCCACTCTACAATACTTGCCCCAATGTTTCATGATTGATGTGATACATACGTTTTGAAGTTCCTTAAGGTCCGGTGTAATATCTTTATGATAGACGATCGAATTTAAAAAACAACAACACAATAGCAAGATCATTTTCTTTCACTTTGATTGTTCTAAGATTTGTTCAAAACAATGTTGATTTCTCAGTGGCATAACTTAAATGAAATATTTCTAGGTGCTGGCTGAAGGGCCTGCCACACTACATACGATTTGCTTTCAATGCGATGCGATTTTGACGATGTGAGTCATGATTCGAGTGAAATTCGTGTATTTTGAGTATATAGAGCGAAAGTAGTAGAATTATTTTTAGACGGAAGTATTTCACGTGAATCATGACTCACATGCGTGCGTGCGTGCGTGTGTGTGTGTGTGTGTGTGTGTGTGTGTGTGTGTGTGCGTGTGCGTGTGCGTGTGTGTGTGCGTGTGTGTGCGTGTGTGCGTGCGTGCGCGTGTGCGTGCGTGTGCGTGCGTGTGTGTATGTGTGTGCGTGTATGTGTGTTTGTGTGTGTATGAGTGCATGTGTTTGTGTGTGCGAATGCATGTGGTGTGTGTGTGTGTGTGTGTGTGTGTGTGTGTGTGTGTGTGTGTGTGGTGTGTGTGTGTGTGAATGCATGTGTTAGTGTGTGTGGGGGGGGGGGGGGGGGGGCGCACGCGTGGGTATGTGTTTGCGCGCGCGCGCGTGTTTGAATGTGTGCATACGTGGGTGCGTGTATGCGTGCGCTTTTGTGTGTGTGAGTGTATGTGTGCGAGCGTGCGCATACTCGCTTGTACGTGTGTGTGCGTGCACGTGTGTGTGTGCGTGCATATGGGATTGTGTGTGTATATTTATGTGTTTGTGTTTGCGTGCCAAATGTCACAAGTCAATGCAGAAATTGGATGTTAGTTCTCTTGTGTCCTGCTCGAGTGGGCTATGCCATAAAAAAAAAGGATTAACAAAATAACTATGGACTACTGTGATGAATTTCCTAACAGCGTGGCGATTTGATCCATCTCTGAGTCTCCACTGTGGATAGGTATTGATTTATAAAAGACTTTTTTTCCGCGCGTGTCGGTGTGTGTGTGTGTGCGCGCGCGCGCGCACGCGTGTGTGTATGTGTATGTATGCGCGCGTATATACGTGCTGAATAGAAGTGGGGGGAGGGGAGGGCGGCATTAAGAATGAGAGTAATCATATAATAAAAAGGCAAGTGTGTGTGTGTGTGTGTGTGTGTCTGTGTGTCTGAAACACAAAACGGGCCTTATAACTCCGCCGTTTTTCGACCGAATCGCTTCAAATTTGCTGTGAGCCCTAACGGGGCGATGGCAACGGCAACCGAGGCGGCCGTATCATTTGCGCGGTTTGGCAAATGCGCGAAACGCGTATCCGCCGGCCTCACGGCGCCCGCATCTCCGGTATTTCAGGACGGATTGCCTTCGAATTTGGAAGGTAGATGACCGGGGACGGTGACTATCGATTTGCCAAACCGGAAGCGAATCGATTACTTTGGCGCTAACAGCAGCATGATGCAAAACGGGCCTTATAACTCCGCCGTTTTTCAACCGAATCGCGTCAAATTTGCTGTCAGGCTTGCTGTGGCCGGGGCAAAGCCTGGCAGCAAATTTAAAGAGAATCGGGAGAGCGCGTCACTCTCAGAGCAGCGCCAACGGGAAACGGGGCCTTTTAACTCCGCCGTTTCTTAACCGAATCGCTTCAAATTTGCTGTGCTCAGCGTTACCAGTACTTGGCGTTACCGTTACTAGGCGTTACCGTTACTAGGCGTTACTGGTACTCAGCGTTGCGCTAGTATTACTAATAAAATAATTGGGTGCGGTCTATCCAACCCTTCATTGTCTTCCATTAAAAATAAAGTTGTTGCTTTGTAACTTTCTTTAAACAACTTTTCAGTAGCCTAGATCATGTTTTATGAACACCTATCCTTAAATCATATTGTAGTTGGGTAAAGGTCAAGATGTGGGGGGCCCCCCCCCCCCCCCCTACCTATCTCGGTTAATTGTATTTTTCCGTTATTGCCTTTCTTACCATACATAAAGCTGTATTTTAGGAACATCTTTAGCTAATAACCTTTTTTGAATACTAACCCTAACCCTAACCCTAGCCCTAACCCTACCCCTACCCCCCACCGTATAAGACGGAAAAACGCAACGAACCACAACTGTGACAAATCGCGGTGTACTGCAGTACATAGTGGGGCCAAAGCAAACACACACACACACACACACACGCGCGCGCGCGCGAAATATATTTCTAATTTGAGTGATTTCAGGAGAAGTGAAGAGTGACCCTAATTGTGTAGAAAACAGTAATTAACCGTTAGATTAATGTCCGTTGTGCCGTGTGGAAGGCGTGTTTACAGCAACACTTTAAGTCAAGGATCAAAGAATTGACGGTGAAAAACGGGCATAGATTAAATCGGGAAGACAAGCCTTGAGTTCGGTAGACAATGGCCTTTCGCTTCCTGTCATGCGCGTTCGAATGAGCGCTTTATGTAGATGTATTGCTTTTTCAGATAGGATTTATACTTAAAATACTCTGCACACGACTCGTATACTGACTCGCGCGCGTCACCTACGTAAAATTGCGCGTCGCAAAAAAGCAGCATATAAAGCAACTGACAATGATCTGCCCCCTTTCCCGGAATCTTTATAATTTCAAATGCCCCAAATGGTCTTTTGACCCAGAAGGCGTAAAAACTCTAATTTTCTCTCTCTGCCCCCCAATCACAGCTGTGGCGGTACCATAGCCGATGAGGTTTAACCCTTTCACCGCCAGCCACATTTCAGCCAACATTTTCCATTAAATTTACCTGGGTAGAGAACAAAATCCATCTGCAGTATTGGAGATTCTTCTGTGACTTATATCTAAAATAAGGTCTATCCTTACTTCCAGAAACTAAGACAATAGGGTATTTGGATAATAGACCCCAATTTGATGCCTTTTAGTGACATAGGTGTTACATCATTGTGGTGCTAAAATGCGACTTTGGCGGTGAAAGGGTTAACCGAGGCGTGGTTACTGCTACACATATCTGTATTGTTTTTTTAATCGGGACTTTACTGGTGTTGCACTGCCTCCGGGCATTGCCTCCAGTATTGTTCCCACCATCTTTGTATTTAAAAATGCCCCACATGGTCGAAAGACCGCAGAGGGCGTAAAATCCTATTTTCACTCTGCTCCTGGCTCGGGATACTGACTCGCGGGCGCCACCTACCTAAAATTATTGCCCTTAGCATCGTGAAGAAGCAGCATGAATCCTCTATGAAGGCATTATGCCAGAGAAGGGAAGCTTAATCTCTTTTTGTTGTTGTTTCTCTCATGCGTGCGAGCGGCGGCACAGATACATTAATATATAATTATGCTTTCTATTTGATGGAGGGGAATAAAATGACCCAGGAGAGTTGTCTGCCATATGACTACCTGAATCGCTCTTATAGTGAGTTGGCTACATAACAAAAACAGTGTGTTTGACACCCCACATTGTTTTGACGACAAAACAACGGAGAAAGTGTGAAGTGCAATGGTAGTGCACGCGAACTACTAGGCACTTTAGATCCCACTGGCTCTAGGCCTAACAACCGTGTACAGGTGTACTATCCGGGACAGAATATATTGGTCGGATTTATGGACGGAAAAAGGGATACATGCATTCTTAAAATCCCCTATAGAGAGAGACTGCACTTTGTCCGTTTTTGATGGTAAAGATACTGTTTTTGTCAAAACAACGCGGGGAAACCCAGTATGTGTGTGTGTGTGTGTGTGTGTGTGTGTGTGTGGTGTGTGTGTGTGTGTGTGTGTGTGTGTGTGTGTGTGTGTGTGTGTGTGTGTGTGTGTGTGTGTGTGTGTGTGTGTGTGTGTGTGTGTGTGTGTGTGTGTGTGTGTGTGTGTGTGTGTGTGTGTGTGTGTGTGTGTGTGTGTGTGTGTGTGTGTGTGTGTGTGTGTGTGTGTGTGTGTGTGTGTGTGTGTGTGTGTGTGTGTGTGTGTGTGTGTGTGTGTGTGTGTGTGTGTGTGTGTGTGTGTGTGTGTGTGTGTGTGTGTGTGTGTGTGTGTGTGTGTTGTGTGTGTGTATGTGTGTGTGTGTGTGTGTGTGTGTGTGTGTGTGTGTGTGTGTGTGTGTGAAAGGAGAGTTGGGAGGTGCGACTATTTTAATTATCCTTACATTCAGTTGCGCCTGTGTCTCTCTCTCTCTCTCTCTCTCTCTCTCTCTCTCTTTCTCTCTCTCTTCTCCCCTTTTCTACACTTATCTATTGTGCATGTTATAATTATAGTAAATGCGCATGTCTGTAGCTTATGCTCCTATTATCTGATATTGTAAAATTGTCAATTGATTACTTGTCTAACTATGATTTATGTGTGTGAAAGGAATTGTGAGAATGTTGATTTACATTTTATGTTGTCCTTGTTCTTTGGATTTGTTACATTTGATTGTATTTATACTTTTGAACCATTTGAGTTTGTTTTGTAATTTATTTATTTATTTATTTATTCACTTCATATGTCATTATTTTAGAGGACCTGATGAAAATAAGCTGTTATTTCTGCTTACTCAGTTTATCCTCATTAAAAATTTCGAGTTCGAGTTCTCTCTCTCTCTCTCTCTGTGCCTACGTGCGCGCGCGCGCGCGCGTGCGTGTGTGTGTGTGTGTGTGTGTGTGTGTGTGTGTGTGTGTGTGTGTGTGTGTGTGTGTGTGTGTGTGTGTGCGTGTGTGTGCGTGTGCGTGCGTGCGTGTGTGTCTATGTGTGTGTATGTGTGCGTATGTCTGTGTGCGTGGTTGTGTGTGTGTGTGTGAGTGTGTGAGAGAGAGATAGATAGATAGTGCGCACGCGCGCGCGTGTTGTATGTGCGCGTGTGTGCGTGCGCGCGTGTGTGAGTGATATTTAGGCCTATCCTATCCGTATCTGCAAGAACAGCACAAATTTTCGCCATGATGACGCCGACTTACCTATTCATGCAGTCACACTCGCGACCGCATAACCTAAGCATTGAGAGACAGAGACAGACAAACAGACAGACAGACAATGAGACAGAGTAACAGAAAGAGCGGAGGCGGGGGGAGGAATGGATATAGGATATAGGGTCTACAAACGGATTCAGGAGTGGGGAGGAATACTTAGGAATACGTTTTAATTGTCTGAAATAAACAATATAATCTTCCTTTGTCTCCCAGCTGACATCCAAAGTCAAGTTAATATAAAGCAGAATGCGGAGTGTTGCTGTTTTAGTCTGATTCTATTGATTTCCCTTTCAAAATAACTTTATAACGAAATAATAGACTAATCCTGAAATAATAAAAGTCGTATATTCCACCCATTTAATCACGTGCCACTAAAATACAGGTAAAATGTATTAATTTTAAATATATTGTATTGTGTTGTATCAATCGACGAGTCACAGATATTTATTTATTACAGAGCCAAAACTGAACTGAACATAGGGGGCTGGGGGCGGGGGGTCTCAAAACAGTATGCAGATCGAACAAATAAAACTAAACAGACTACAACGCCACTGCACCAAACACCGTGCAAACAAATACACAAGGGGGCCTCACTTTATTGACAAAACACAAAATAATATAACTGGTAAATTTTCGGTAAATATGTCTCTATCAAATATAAAATATACAACACAAACAACAAAAAAGCTTCTGCTCTTCACATCCAATCTGCTAAGTCTGCAAGACAGCTAGCATACAAATGGAGTCAAGTCGCTTTGCATCATTTTGAATATGGTCAGTACATGCTGAGTTTATTAACAATTAGTTTCCTATATTCGTATCATAATGTGGAGTCACACACACACACACACACACACACATTTTAAAGGTTAGCCTTAAGCTAAACTGAACATAAGAAAATGTATCGGGACAACAACTTTACACCCAAGTCACCTTGGCAGATATTTGCACTCTCTTATGACTGATTAATTATATTTTCTTCGCAGTAGAGATCAATCTTCTATTGATTAATTAATCTTTTTCGTTAGAATAATGAGGTATCCAACAGATCTCTTCTTCATGGCATAGCTCAATGGAACGTAAGCGAAGGTCTTTGAACAAAGGAAACACCAAGCCCAATCTTGACTGATATTAATTGGCACTTAATTAATACCAGTTAATTATCGTCTTCGTTCAATCAGTGAAATACAGCTATCGTCTGTGTGGTATGGCTCAGTTGAACGGTAAAGGAAGGTCTCTACACAACAGAAATATGTTTACACCTTGGCGGAGGTTTGCAGTTTGTCGATATCAATTAATCAATTGTTTTCATTCACCTACTGAGGCATATATCTCTTCGTGGTAGAGTTCAGCTGAACGCAAAAGAAGGTCTCTCCACAACAGAAATATCTGTTTTCACCAAACCACGCCTTGGCGAAGGTTTTCTCTTTGTCAATACCAATCAAAAGCCAAGCTAATTTCTGATTTGCATTTCTCACCACATTTCTTTGAAATTTGTTATATCTTTTATCATTTTTATGTTCTTGTTAATCTTCTTTTTTTTTTTAATGTTTATTATTAATTAATGTAGAAAACCTTTTTTTCATAAATTAAGATAGCGTCTCATTACTCTGTTTAGCCGTCCGTAACAATTCAGTCTGTGTACTTTTTTCTTTAAGATATGGCTTTATATAAATTTTCTAGTTGCCCTATCTATTGAACTTGTTTGTAACATTGAAAAAATACAAATGCTATTTCAACCACTAGCAACCAATCAATTCTTTTCGCTAAGCCAGTGAGGCACGGATCTCTTCTTCATGGCGTAGCTCAGCTGGACGAAAGGGAAGGTCTCGGGACAGCAGGCATATCTGTTTTCTCCCAGCCACGCCTTGGCGGAGGTTGCCATCCACAGTCCGGCTGGCTGGTAGTTGTCCAGGCGAGACTGACTGAGAGAGGTCAGGCTGAACCGGACTTCTTCACCGTTGTAAGTCCACGAACCCATTCTGTAGAGAGGAGAAAGAAAAAGACTCACGCTATCGCATGGCAAGTATTGGGCCAGCCACACTTCATACGATTTGACCTCAATACGATCCGATTGTGGCGATGTCTGTCAGTCGAGATTCACGTGAAATATTGCCGTCTATAAAAACAATGCTACTATTTTCGCTCACTATGCTCAAGTAGACCCCAATACGCGAATCAAAACAAATGTCTGCCACAAAACTATGAGATATTTGATCAGATTCCTGTACTACAGATATAGTGAATATAATTAGTAGGATTTCATCATGTTTGTGTAGACAGTAGAACTGCACATGCATCATGCGTCACAAATGTCAACATCAGGTCGCAGTGAATGGAATCGTCCGTAGTGTAGCTAGGAGAAACGTGCAAGTGAACACAAACTCAAGACAGGTAGAGTAGGACTGTGTAAACTGCACGTGTCCATTGAACTTTTTATTACACTTTACAAAATGCTATTTAAATATATAAAAAAAATGTCTGAAAGTCACAAATGAAAATCAACAATGCTCATTAGATAGGGCAACAAGAGAACTTATATAAAGCCCTTTTCTTATTATTTGACTTTTTGGTTTAAATAGGTTTTTAAATAAAAATGCTATTTAAATAGGGCAACAAGAAAATATTAAAAAAATAAGAAAAGAAAAAGCAGTCGAAGAGAGTGATGCATTAGAGGAAGTTGCTAGCACAGAACTTCCAGAAGGTGGGTGAACTATTTGTACAGACTGGTCCCCCCCCCCCCCCCCCCCCGAGGGAGACTCACTTCACGGTACAGTTGAGAACGTCTCCGCTGGACAGCTGGCCGATGACGTCACAGGGGCTACGTAATCGGGCCTGGAAGGAGAAAAACACGTCACCGGAGCGGCTGACCACTGCAGGGGGCTGGCTGGTCACTACCTGAACACCGGGGGCCATCCTGGAGGTTCATTTAAAAAAGACAACAAGCACAACAGTTGAGATTTTCACACAAAGCTGAAATTTAATGAAAGAAAACGGCAAACAAAAAGTATCATGCACAAAAACTGACAAGGACAAACCCATAACCTACTCTCTCTCTCTCTCTCTCTCTCTCTCTGTGTATGTGCTTAATACTTCTTAAATTTTGCATGCTAAAAATAGGTATGGTTAATAGCAGTAAATGTGATTTTGTTTTTGTTGTATTACTATTGGATTATATTTTGCATGCTTTGTAATGTTTTGCGCTCATTTTCCCTCCTTTTTCATGTTTAAGTTTATATAATTATGGGGTTTTTTCTTCCAGAGGGCTGGATGTAAAAAAGCATGTAATTGCTTATTCTATTACAATCAATAAATATAAAATCTCTCTCTCTCTCTCTCTCTCTCTCCCTCTCTCTCTCTGTGTACAGTACACACCTGAATGCACGAGAAAGGGGAGCAACTCCCACAAGCTTCAATAAACGTCCACGCATTATGTCCTTTTAGTCACCTTTTGCAGATAAAACGAATTAACTAACAGTAATAATAAAATATTCGCACATAATGGCATTCACACACACAGACAAACAACTCCTTAGCCCTATATACTGACCCACATTCACTTCAATATCAGGGATCCAGATGGTCTTGGGGTTGACTCTCACTGTTACAATCTCTGTTCTTACTGACCCACGATACACTTCAATATCAGGGGTCCAGATGGTCTTGGGGTTGACCCTCACTGTTACAATCTCTGTTCTTACTGACCCACGATACACTTCAATATCAGGGGTCCAGATGGTCTTGGGGTTGACTCTCACTGTTACAATCTCTGTTCTTACTGACCCACGATACACTTCAATATCAGGGGTCCAGATGGTCTTGGGGTTGACTCTCACTGTTACAATCTCTGTTCTTACTGACCCACGATACACTTCAATATCAGGGGTCCAGATGGTCTTGGGGTTGACCCTCACTGTTACAATCTCTGTTCTTACTGATCCACGATACACTTCAATATCAGGGGTCCAGATGGTCTTGGGGTTGACCCTCACTGTTACAATCTCTGTTCTTACTGACCCACGATACACTTCAATATCAGGGGTCCAGATGGTCTTGGGGTTGACCCTCACTGTTACAATCTCTGTTCTTACTGACCCACGATACACTTCAATATCAGGGGTCCAGATGGTCTTGGGGTTGACCCTCACTGTTACAATCTCTGTTCTTACTGACCCACGATACACTTCAATATCAGGGGTCCAGATGGTCTTGGGGTTGACCCTCACTGTTACAATCTCTGTTCTTACTGATCCACGATACACTTCAATATCAGGGGACCAGATGGTCTTGGGGTTGACCCTCACTGTTACAATCTCTGTTCTTACTGACCCACGAAACACTTCAATATCAGGGGTCCAGATGGTCTTGGGGTTGACCCTCACTGTTACAATCTCTGTTCTTACTGACCCACGATACACTTCAATATCAGGGGTCCAGATGGTCTTGGGGTTGACCCTCACTGTTACAATCTCTGTTCTTACTGACCCACGAAACACTTCAATATCAGGGGTCCAGATGGTCTTGGGGTTGACCCTCACTGTTAAAATCTCTGTTCTTACTGATCCACGATACACTTCAATATCAGGGGTCCAGATGGTCTTGGGGTTGACCCTCACTGTTACAATCTCTGTTCTTACTGACCCACGATACACTTCAATATCAGGGGTCCAGATGGTCTTGGGGTTGACCCTCACTGTTACAATCTCTGTTCTTACTGACCCACGATACACTTCAATATCAGGGGTCCAGATGGTCTTGGGGTTGACCCTCACTGTTACAATCTCTGTTCTTACTGACCCACGAAACACTTCAATATCAGGGGTCCAGATGGTCTTGGGGTTGACCCTCACTGTTACAATCTCTGTTCTTACTGACCCACGATACACTTCAATATCAGGGGTCCAGATGGTCTTGGGGTTGACCCTCACTGTTAAAATCTCTGTTCTTACTGACCCACGATACACTTCAATTTCAGGGGTCCAGATGGTCTTGGGGTTGACCCTCACTGTTACAATCTCTGTTCTTACTGACCCACGATACACTTCAATATCAGGGGTCCAGATGGTCTTGGGGTTGACTCTCACTGTTACAATCTCTGTTCTTACTGACCCACGATACACTTCAATATCAGGGGTCCAGATGGTCTTGGGGTTGACCCTCACTGTTACAATCTCTGTTCTTACTGACCCACGATACACTTCAATTTCAGGGGTCCAGATGGTCTTGGGGTTGACCCTCACTGTTACAATCTCTGTTCTTACTGACCCACGATACACTTCAATATCAGGGGTCCAGATGGTCTTGGGGTTGACCCTCACTGTTACAATCTCTGTTCTTACTGACCCACGATACACTTCAATATCAGGGGTCCAGATGGTCTTGGGGTTGACCCTCACTGTTACAATCTCTGTTCTTACTGATCCACGATACACTTCAATATCAGGGGTCCAGATGGTCTTGGGGTTGACCCTCACTGTTACAATCTCTGTTCTTACTGACCCACGAAACACTTCAATATCAGGGGTCCAGATGGTCTTGGGGTTGACCCTCACTGTTACAATCTCTGTTCTTACTGACCCACGATACACTTCAATATCAGGGGTCCAGATGGTCTTGGGGTTGACCCTCACTGTTACAATCTCTGTTCTTACTGATCCACGATACACTTCAATATCAGGGGTCCAGATGGTCTTGGGGTTGACCCTCACTGTTACAATCTCTGTTCTTACTGACCCACGAAACACTTCAATATCAGGGGTCCAGATGGTCTTGGGGTTGACCCTCACTGTTACAATCTCTGTTCTTACTTACCCACGAAACACTTCAATATCAGGGGTCCAGATGGTCTTGGGGTTGACCCTCACTGTTACAATCTCTGTTCTTACTGACCCACGATACACTTCAATATCAGGGGTCCAGATGGTCTTGGGGTTGACCCTCACTGTTAAAATCTCTGTTCTTACTGACCCACGATACACTTCAATTTCAGGGGTCCAGATGGTCTTGGGGTTGACCCTCACTGTTACAATCTCTGTTCTTACTGACCCACGATACACTTCAATATCAGGGGTCCAGATGGTCTTGGGGTTGACCCTCACTGTTACAATCTCTGTTCTTACTTACCCACGAAACACTTCAATATCAGGGGTCCAGATGGTCTTGGGGTTGACCCTCACTGTTAAAATCTCTGTTCTTACTGACCCACGATACACTTCAATTTCAGGGGTCCAGATGGTCTGGGGGTTGACCCTCACTGTTACAATCTCTGTTCTTACTGACCCACGATACACTTCAATATCAGGGGTCCAGATGGTCTTGGGGTTGACCCTCACTGTTACAATCTCTGTTCTTACTGATCCACGATACACTTCAATATCAGGGGACCAGATGGTCTTGGGGTTGACCCTCACTGTTAAAATCTCTGTTCTTACTGACCCACGAAACACTTCAATATCAGGGGTCCAGATGGTCTTGGGGTTGACCCTCACTGTTAAAATCTCTGTTCTTACTGACCCACGAAACACTTCAATATCAGGGGTCCAGATGGTCTTGGGGTTGACCCTCACTGTTAAAATCTCTGTTCTTACTGACCCACGAAACACTTCAATTTCAGGGGTCCAGATGGTCTGGGGGTTGACCCTCACTGTTACAATCTCTGTTCTTACTGACCCACGATACACTTCAATATCAGGGGTCCAGATGGTCTTGGGGTTGACCCTCACTGTTAAAATCTCTGTTCTTACTGATCCACGATACACTTCAATATCAGGGGACCAGATGGTCTTGGGGTTGACCCTCACTGTTAAAATCTCTGTTCTTACTGACCCACGAAACACTTCAATATCAGGGGTCCAGATGGTCTTGGGGTTGACCCTCACTGTTACAATCTCTGTTCTTACTGACCCACGATACACTTCAATATCAGGGGTCCAGATGGTCTTGGGGTTGACCCTCACTGTTAAAATCTCTGTTCTTACTGACCCACGATACACTTCAATATCAGGGGTCCAGATGGTCTTGGGGTTGACCCTCACTGTTACAATCTCTGTTCTTACTGACCCACGATACACTTCAATATCAGGGGTCCAGATGGTCTGGGGGTTGACCCTCACTGTTACAATCTCTGTTCTTACTGACCCACGAAACACTTCAATATCAGGGGTCCAGATGGTCTTGGGGTTGACCCTCACTGTTACAATCTCTGTTCTTACTGATCCACGATACACTTCAATATCAGGGGTCCAGATGGTCTTGGGGTTGACCCTCACTGTTAAAATCTCTGTTCTTACTGACCCACGATACACTTCAATATCAGGAGTCCATATCGTCTTGGGATTGACTGTTCCAACGTGAGCACTGGAAGGTCGAACTTACAGATAGACAGACAGACACAGACAGACAGACGGGGACAGATAAATCCTAAACCCTACTGATCCACGATGCACGTCAACATCAGGAGTCCAGATGGTTTTGGGATTGACTCTCGCTGTTCCAATGTGAGCACTGGATTTGGGAAGGTCGAACTTACAGACAAAGACAGAGAGTCCTAGGGAGACATGTGCAGAGACACAGACAGACATAAAAAATCTCTATTCTTACTCACCCACGATACACTTCAATATCAGGGGTCCAGATGGCTTTGAGGTTGACTCTCACTGTCCCAATCTCTGCACTGGACTTAGGAAGGTCGAAGTTACAGATAAAGACGGAGAGACTAAGGGAGATTCAGAGACAGAAAAACGAAAAAAAATACTTCCATCAAAAACTAATTCTGCTATTTTCGCTGACTATACTCAAGTAAACCCAATGCATACATTTCACGCGATTCGTGACTCACATCGTCAAAATCTCATCGCATCCCCATACGATTTGTATGTGTGTGGCTGTCCCTTAAGTGAGACTCAGAGAGACATAAAAAAAACCCGTTAAAATCTCTGTTCTTACTGACCCACGAAACACTTCAATGTTAGGGGTCCAGATGGTCTTGGAGTTGACCCTCACTGTCCCGATGTGTGCGCTGGACTTGGGAAGGTCGAAGGTCAGTCTGGGGTCCACCCACATCAGGCTTAAAAGGCCTTCCAAGTCCACGTAACCCCCGTTGACGTTCTGAACGAGAAGAAGGAGGAGGAGGTGGAAGAGGAGGATAGGAGAAGAAGAAGGAGAAGAAGGAGAAGAAGAAGGAGGATAGGAGAAGGAGAAGAAGAAGGAGGAGTAGAAGGAGGAGGAGGAGGAGAAGGAGAAGAAGAAGGAGAAGAGGAGGAGGAGGAGGAAGAGAAGAAGGAGAAGGTGGAAGAGGGGGGGGGGGCAGTAGGGGGGGGAGAGAAAAATAAGGAGGTGGAAGAAGAGGAGGATGAGAAACAAACAAAGAATGGAAGAGGAAAAGAGGGAAAATGAGGAGAAGGAGGAGGAGAAGAAGAAGAAGGAAGAAGAGAAGAAGAAGATGAAGAAGAAGATGAAGAAGAAGATGAAGAAGAAGAAGAAGAAGAAGATGAAGAAGAAGAAGAAGAAGGAGGAGAAGAAGAAAAAGAAGAAGAAGAAGAAGAAAGAAGAAGAAGAAGAAGAAGAAGAAGAAGAAGAAGAAGAAGAAGAAGAAGAAGAAGAAGAAGAAGAAGAAGAAGAAGAAGAAGAAGAAGAAGAAGAAGAAGAAAGAGGAGGTGGGGCAGGAGGAAAAGGAGGAGGAAGAGGAGAAGAAGACAAAGAAAAATATACAATTGTTTGGAAATATAATCGTGCACAGTCCTTCTGGCTTTTAGCTGGAACATAATAATAATAATATTGTTTTCGTTAACGACAGCTCTTGACTCCAGTGACCTTTATCATTGGTCAACATTAGCCAGCACTAGAGGGGCCAACAGTAAACAGAGTGCTGTGCAACATTTTGTTACACTAATGGAAATTCGTTAATACGGGTTAGTCTTTCGTGGAAGACCATGACTCTCAAACCAGGGGGTAACTGTACTGGCCCTTTGTGCTGCAGCCAAAGAGACTAGTTGGCCTTTGAGGACCTTCCCCAACACCATCTGTTCAAAAATAATATTTTTGGCCGAGAGAGTGGGGATGTACCCTGGGCAAGGCATCTCCATTATAAGCAGAATGTGTCGGGTGAAAACCAGAAAGTATTTGATCAACCTCCTTAACTGAGGCCTATTCCCTGTTGTAATAGTACGTTCTGGAGTTCACCTGAGGCAATTTGAATAGAGCTGGTGGTATGAACCGGTACTAATACCGAAAACACCTGTATGAGTTAAGAACGGTACGGTATACCGGTATGGCTGTACCGTCCGGCGGTACGTACCGAAGTTGGCAAGGGAGATAAACGTTGTTAACACTGTATCAAAAGTGTAGCAATGTTTTCAATAC
>CM065701.1:45434648-45534648 GCA_017654935.2 Phymorhynchus buccinoides
ACAAGCACAACACAGTAGAGCTCTTTACTCGGGCAAAACGTTTTGGTTAGGCAACTGGCCCCTGGTGCTGGCATCATTGCCAGGGGTGTGTTGGGGTTCCCCCCCCCCCCCCCTCCGTCAGAGCTACAGGAGTGGGCAAGGGGGTGGGGGTGTTTGGGAGGAGAGGGTGAAAGGAAGGATGGGAGGTTGTAGAACAAATGATGCTGAACACTACTACACTTCTCAAAACATTTCTTTCTTCCTGGATGTGTTTTTTCCGCCAATTTTTTTAATTGAATAAAGAGAACCCGTAAAATGACTCAAAACTGACGTTGGTATATCCTTAAAAATCTCTTTCTTGCTTTTAATTTATACTTCTCCACTTTAGAATGCCACAATTTTTTTTTACACTTTTCTATAATAGTAAATGTTTATTTCTTCTTCAAAGTTTCAGGCGGAAAACGGCAAAACAAAACTGACCCTTTCGGAGGGGTAGGGTGGGGGTGTTCTTCAGTGTCTTTGGTGGAAGCACCCAACTACACGGGCAATAAAATAATGGCCACTGCAACGACCACCTTTTGCAAGAGTGAATGCCCTTGGTGGGTGAGGTAAGATGCTTGAGTACTGACCAAACAAGGGAATAACTCTTGCCAATAACCCTATTTGAGGCCACGGAATGGCTGCCTTTCGCCTTTTGGATACTGATCAACAAGGGCTTAGCTCTTGCCGTCAATAACCCTAGTTGCAGTGGCCATGGGATAGGGCTACGTTCAAAAGTAGGCTACATGTACTACTCTTCTTTTTTTTAACGGTTTGCCTGTTTCACGTCGGGGGACATAAAACGAATTAAGCGGCAACAGCTAGGGTGTGCCCATAGGCCAACAATGTTCGCCTCAACAAACATAAGTGCAAATAGGACATTTTAACCAAAAATGGGCCATGGCATAATGACCCTTGACGTTTTGTGACTAGCATAATTATGAGTCATATTTTGCACTCCCCTACTGGGATTGCTACTTTGACCTCTGACCTTTAATTTCCAAACCAGGCGTGGATCTGTTACTATCCCTGGTGTCCCGGAGTAGTGGTGTCGACTATGGTTGGGATTAGTTTCAAGTTGGGGCCAATGACACAGTGAGGGTGAGAGCAGCGAGATAATTGATTTTCCTCAGCAACGGAGAATCATTTGACAGACCTAAATTGAACAAAGGGGGAAAGCTCTCTTCCTAATGGAGGGGAGTCAATTAAAAAGAGTTTCCCCCCTTTGTTCAATTTCGTGATCTCCTCTCTTGGCCTCACTATTTCATTATTTTAGTTGACAGACCACTGTTTGGCCAAGTTGAACTTTAGATTAAACTTCACCATGATCATTATACTATACTTGTGGCGGCACCATAGCCGATGAGGTTTAACCCTTTCACCGCCAGCCATATTTCAGCCAAAACTTTCCATTAAATTTACCTGGGTAGAGAACAAAATCCATCTGCAGTATTGGTGATTCTTCTGTGTATTTAATCATACTACTTGTGGCGGTGCCATAGCCGATGAGGTTTAACTGAGGCGTGGTCACCGCTACAGCTATCTGTATTAATTTTTAAAAATCGGGACTTTACTGGTTTCGTACTGCCTCCGGGCATTGCCTCCAGTATTGTTCCCACCATATTTGTATTTACAAATGTCCCATATGTGTCTGATTCAGACCAAGAGGACATAAAACTCCATTTTCTCTCTCTCTCGGTGATTCTTCTGTGAAATATATAAAATAAGGTCTGTCCTTACTTCCTAAAACTAAGACAATATGGTCTTTAGATAATAGACCCCAGTTTGATGCCTTTCAGTAACATAGGTATTGTAATCACTGTGGGGCTAAAATGCGACTTTGGCGGTGAAAGGGTTAACCGAGGCGTGGTTAAAAATCGGGACTTTACTGGTGTTGCACTGCCTCCGGGCATTGTCTGTTCCAGACCGAGAGGACATAAAACACCATTTTTCGTTCATTGAAGTTTAATTTTTTGCTGAGAAGCAACATTCTGCTGTTTTCGGGAAAGGGATAGGGTAGGATCAGCCTAGGGGTATTATCATGAATCTGAAAGAAACAGACTTTGACATGAATCATAAACGTGAGGGTGTGTGTGTGTGTGTGAAAACCCCCACTTTGCCCACTCTTTTTCTGAATTACTATGACTAAACTAAAACTAGAGGCATTTGTGCTGGGTCTTAGTGCTACATCCGTGAGGATGACTTCATTTGGCCTTTGGGGACCTTCCTCACCAGGGTGTAGCCCAAAAGGGCGCATTTTGGCAAATGACGATTTGGGCGCATAGCCCAAATGAGCGCGGGTGGTCGTATCCCATATGAGCGCGTACCTATCCTACAAGGCCGATATACGTATGTCCCAAAAGAGCGCATCTCAATCATAATTCTGTAGCCCTTTCACCACCAATGTCGCATTTATGCACACCAATGGTTTAACACCCACGTCACTAACAGGCATCAAACCAGAGCCTGTTATCCAAAGACCCTATTTTCTTAGGCCTAATGTTATAGGGGAAGACGGGGTAAAAAGCGCATGGGCGGGTAAGAAGCCCACCCCAATTATCTCATGAAATAAAGAAAATTTCAGTCAAATTTGCCAATGAGACGAATGCTAGACATTAACGCTCGTGTCATGGGCAAAATGAGACTGAAATTTGCTTCATTTCATGAGATAATTGGGGTGGGCTTCTTACCCGCCAATGCGCTTTTTACCCCGTCTTCCCCTATATGTCACAAAGGAATTAGCAATATTGGAGTTTTTTTGTTTTTGTACCCAGTTAAGTTTAATGTTATTTTTTGGCTGAAAAATGGCTGGCGGCGAAAGGGTTAATTTCAAAAATCTACGAGAAAACAGCACATAAAAGAATTCCTTTTCATGAAATCAACACACATATGCACTTTTTCTTTAACGCCTGACGCATTGACGTGAGTGTGTATGATTTCCCTTAAATTTCCTTTCCAGTACATTCCCTAACCCTAACCCAAGAAAAATTGTTTGCATTGACGTGAGTGTTATTTCCCTAATGTGGTGATGTGTTGAATCGTGGACACGCGCACTTATGGGATACGAGAATCTGCTACTATCTGCAAATAGACTAGAAAACACGCGCTCATATGGGCCATCAAAAACACGCCTATATGGGCTATAAAACGCGCTCATATGGGCCATCAAAAACACGCCTATATGGGCTATAAAACGCGCTATATGGGCTATATGGGCTATAAAACGCGCTCATATGGGCCATCAAAAACGCGCCTATATGGGCTATAAAACGCGCTCATATGGGCCATCAAAAACGCGCCTATATGGGCTATAAAACGCGCTCATATGGGCCATCAAAAACGCGCCTATATGGGCTATAAAACGCGCTCATATGGGCCATCAAAAACGCGCCTATATGGGCTATAAAACGCGCTCATATGGGCCATCAAAAACGCGCCTATATGGGCTATAAAACGCGCTCATATGGGCCATCAAAAACGCGCCTATATGGGCTATAAAACGCGCTCATATGGGCCATCAAAAACGCGCCTATATGGGCTATGAAACGCGCTCATATGGGCCATCAAAAACGCGCCTATATGGGCTATAAAACGCGCTCATATGGGCCATCAAAAACGCGCCTATATGGGCTATGAAACGCGCTCATATGGGCCATCAAAAAAAACGCGCCTATATGGGCTATGAAACGCGCTCATATGGGCCATCAAAAACACGCCTATATGGGCTATGAAACGCGCTCATATGGGCCATCAAAAACGCGCCTATATGGGCTATGAAACGCGCTCATATGGGCTATAAAACACGCCTATATGGGCTATGAAACGCGCTCATATGGGCCATCAAAAACGCGCCTATATGGGCTATAAAACGCGCTCATATGGGCCATCAAAAACACGCCTATATGGGCTATAAAACGCGCTCATATGGGCCATCAAAAACACGCCTATATGGGCTATAAAACGCGCTCATATGGGCCATCAAAAACGCGCCTATATGGGCTATAAAACGCGCTCATATGGGCCATCAAAAACACGCCTATATGGGCTATAAAACGCGCTCATATGGGCCATCAAAAACACGCCTATATGGGCTATAAAACGCGCTCATATGGGCCATCAAAAACGCGCCTATATGGGCTATAAAACGCGCTCATATGGGCCATCAAAAACACGCCTATATGGGCTATAACACGAGCTCATATGGGCCATCAAAAACACGCCTATATGGGCTATAAAACGCGCTCATATGGGCCATCAAAAACGCGCCTATATGGGCTATAAAACGCGCTCATATGGGCCATCAAAAACACGCCTATATGGGCTATAAAACGCGCTCATATGGGCCATCAAAAACACGCCTATATGGGCTATAAAACGCGCTCATATGGGCCATCAAAAACGCGCCTATATGGGCTATGAAACGCGCTCATATGGGCCATCAAAAACACGCCTATATGGGCTATGAAACGCGCTCATATGGGCTATAAAACACGCCTATATGGGCTATGAAACGCGCTCATAGGGGCTATAAAACACGCCTATATGGGCTATGAAACGCGCTCATAGGGGCTATAAAACACGCCTATATGGGCTATGAAACGCGCTCATATGGGCTATAAAACGCGCCTATATGGGCTATGAAACGCGCTCATATGGGCTATAAAACACGCCTATATGGGCTATGAAACGCGCTCATATGGGCAACGCGCTGTGTTGGGAAGCTCCGCCTCACTAGTTATATGATATTCTTCATGGTCAAGAGATGGGGGTGTACCTTGAGCAGGGCATAGACAAAAAGATTATTCAGCCCAGCTTTTCAGAATACTTCAATAGCTGTTGTCTCTTCTGCTATTTTTAGGGGTCGTAGATGGACACAATGCTAACATGTACATGTTAGGTTTTACGTGTGCTTGTGTGTGCATATTGCTTGCAACAAAATTGTAGGATGTATGTGTTATGTCAGTTTTACTGTTTGGAAGGTCTCTTATTGAGTGTGTGTGCACGTGTTTGTGTGTATGTTTGTGTGTGTGTGTGAGAGAGAGAGAGAGAGAGAGAGAGAGAGAGAGAGAGAGAGAGAGAGAGAGAGAGAGACACACACACACACCACAGAGAGAGAGAGAGAGAGAGAGAGAGAGAGAGAGAGAGAGAGAGAGAGAGAGAGAGAGAGAGAGAGAGAGAGAGTGTCATAAAAAAATGTTAAACTTAAGACTCCTTTGCCAATCATAGATGGGGCAAAGAAGTATCAGAACAGACACAATGAAGAACCAAGGAAACACAACATGCACTAACAGACAACACAACATGCACTAACAGACAACACAACATGCACTAACAGGCAACACAGCATGCACTAACAGACAACACAGCATGCACTAACAGACAACACAGCATGCACTAACAGACAACACAACATGCACTAACAGACAACACAACATGCACTAACAGACAACACAACATGCACTAACAGACAACACAGCATGCACTAACAGACAACACAACATGCACTAACAGACAACACAACATGCACTAACAGACAACACACTACATGCACTAACAGCACAACACAACATGCACTAACAGACAACACAGCATGCACTAACAGACAACACAACATGCACTAACAGACAACACAACATGCACTAACAGACAACACACTAACAGACATGCACTAACAGACAACACAGCATGCACTAACAGACAACACACATGCACTAACAGACAACACAGCATGCACAACAGACAACACACATGCATGCACTAACAGACAACACAGCATGCACTAACAGACAACACATGCATGCACAGACAACACAGCATGCACTAACAGACAACACAACATGCACTAACAGACAACACAACATGCACTAACAACAGACAACACAACATGCACTAACAGACAACACAGCATGCACTAACAGACAACACAGCATGCACTAACAGACAACACAGCATGCACTAACAGACAACACAACATGCACTAACAGACAACACAACATGCACTAACAGACAACACAACATGCACTAACAGACAACACAACATGCACTAACATGCACTAACAGACAACACAACATGCACAACAGACATGCACTAACAGACAACACAACATGCACTAACAGACAACACAACATGCACTAACAGACAACACAACATGCACTAACAGACAACACAACATGCACTAACAGACAACACAGCATGCACTAACAGACAACACAGCATGCACTAACAGACAACACACTAACAGCATGCACTAACAGACAACACAATGCACTAACAGACAACTAACAGCACTAACAGACAACACAACATGCACTAACAGACAACACAACATGACAACACAACATGCACTAACAGACAACACAACAGACAACACAACATGCACTAACAGACACACACAGACATGCACACTAACAGACAACACAACATGCACTAACAGACAACACACTAACAGACATGCACTAACAGACAACACAACATGCACTAACAGACAACACAGCATGCACTAACAGACAACACAACATGCACTAACAGACAACACAACATGCACTACTAACAGACAACACAGCATGCACAACACAACACAACACAACATGCACTAACAGACAACACAACATGCACTAACAGACAACACAACACAACATGCACTAACATGCACTAACAGACAACACAGCATGCACTAACAGACAACACACACATGCACTAACAGACAACACAACATGCACTAACAGACAACACACACATGCACTAACAGACAACACAACATGCACACAACACAACATGCACTAACAGACAACACAACATGCACTAACAGACAACACAACATGCACTAACAGACAACACAACATGCACTAACAGACAACACACTAACAGACAACATGCACTAACAGACAACACAACATGCACTAACAGACAACACAACATGCACTAACAGACAACACAACATGCACTAACAGACAACACAACATGCACTAACAGACAACACAACATGCACTAACAGACAACACAGCATGCACTAACAGACAACACAGCATGCACTAACAGACAACACAGCATGCACTAACAGACAACACAGCATGCACTAACAGACAACACAACATGCACTAACAGACAACACAACATGCACTAACAGACAACACAACATGCACTAACAGACAACACAACATGCACTAACAGACAACACAACATGCACTAACAGACAACACAGCATGCACTAACAGACAACACACACACTAACAGACAACACACTAACAGACAACACAGCATGCACTGCACTAACAGACAACACAACATGCACTAACAGACAACACAACATGCACTAACAGACAACACAGCATGCACTAACAGACAACACAGCATGCACTAACATGCACTAACAGACAACACAACATGCACTAACAGACAACACAATGCATGCACTAACAGACAACACAACATGCACTAACAGACAACACAACATGCACTAACAGACAACACAACATGCACTAACAGACAACACAACATGCACTAACAGACAACACAGCATGCACTAACAGACAACACAACATGCACTAACAGACAACACAACATGCACTAACAGACAACACAGCATGCACTAACAGACAACACAGACAACACATGCACTAACATGCACAGACAACAGCACTAACACACTAACATGCACTAACAGACAACACAACATGCACTAACAGACAACACAACATGCACTAACAGACAACACAACATGCACTAACAGACAACACAGCATGCACTAACAGACAACACAGCATGCACTAACAGACAACACAACATGCACTAACAGACAACACAACATGCACTAACAGACAACACAACATGCACTAACAGACAACACAACATGCACTAACAGACAACACAACATGCACTAACAGACAACACAGCATGCACTAACAACAGACAACATAACAGACAACACAACATGACAACACAACATGCACTAACAGACATGCACTAACAGACAACACAGCATGCACTAACAGACAACACACTAACAGACATGCACTAACAGACAACACAACATGCACTAACAGACAACACAAACATGCACTAACAGACAACACAACTAACATGCACTAACAGACAACACAACATGCACACAACATGCACTAACAGACAACACAACATGCACTAACAGACAACACAACATGCACTAACAGACAACACAACATGCACTAACAGACAACACAACATGCACTAACAGACAACACAGCATGCACTAACAGACAACACAGCATGCACTAACAGACAACACAGCATGCACTAACAGACAACACACAGACAACACAACATGCACTAACAGACAACACAGCATGCACTAACAGACAACATGCACAACACAACATGCACTACTAACAGACAACACAACATGCACTAACAGACAACACAGCACTGCACACAACAGACAACACAGCACAGCACTAACAGACAACACACAACATGCACTACACAGATGCACTAACAGACAACACAACATGCACTAACACAACACAACATGCACTAACAGACAACAACAGACAACACATCATGCACTAACAGACAACACAGCATGCACTAACAGACAACACAACATGCACTAACAGACAACACAGCATGCACTAACAGACAACACATCATGCACTAACAGACAACACAACATGCACTAACAGACAACACAGCAGACAACACAGCACACTAACAGACAACACAGCATGCACTAACAGACAACATGCACTAACAGACAACACAACATGCACTAACAGACAACACAACATGCACTAACAGACAACACACAACAGACAACACAACATGCACTAACAGACAACACAACATGCACTAACAGACAACACAACATGCACTAACAGACAACACAACATGCACTAACAGACAACACACTAACATGCACTAACAGACAACACAACATGCACTAACAGACAACACAACATGCACTAACAGACAACACAACATGCACTAACAGACAACACAACATGCACTAACAGACAACACAACATGCAAACAGACAACACAGCATGCACTAACAGACAACACAACATGCACTAACAGACAACACAGCATGCACTAACAGACAACATGCACTAACAGACAACACAACATGCACTAACAGACATGCACACTAACAGACAACACAACATAACAGACAACACAACATGCACTAACAGACAACACAACATGCACTAACAGACAACACAACATGCACTAACAGACAACACAACATGCACTAACAACACAACATGCACTAACACTACACATTCATGCACTAACAGACAACACAGCACTAACAGACAACACAACATGCACTAACAGACAACACAACATGCATGCACTAACAGACAACACAAAACAATTCCATGCATGCACTAACAGACAACACATGCACAACAGACAACACAACATGCACTAACAGACAACACACTAACATGCACTAACAGACAACACAACATGCACTAACAGACAACACACATGCACATGCACTAACACTACCAGACAACACAGATGCACTAACAGACAACACAACATGCACAGACAACAGACAACACAACATGCACTGCACTACAGACTAACAGACAACAACACTAACAGACAACACACATGCACTAACAGACAACACAACATGCACTAACAGACATGCACTAACAGACAACACAGCAACACAACATGCACTAACAGACAACACATGCATGCACTAACAGACAACACAACATGCACTAACAGACAACAAGACAACACACAACAGACTACACAGGCGTGAGAACAGACAACACAACATGCACTAACAACAGACACAACACAACATGGACCATGGCCAACACAGCACAGCAGACAACACATCATGAAACACAGCAGTGACAACACAACAGACAACCAACTGCACTAACAGACAACACAACATGCAGGATTTGTTTCTATTTATTTGCACTTCTTAACGTAACACAACATCCTCTTCTCTGTCTTCTGTGTCGGACAACAGTTCCACACAACATGCACTACATGTCTTGCATACACACATCATCATTCCAATAAAACAACACATCATGTTCTTTTAAGGTGTTCGTCAATGCACTAACAGACACACAGATATCAGACATCCTTCTCATACTACAACACAATAAAATAACAAGCACACACAAGTATGACAACACAGCATGCACTAACAGACAACTGCATTTACGCTACAGCAGTGAAACACAGCAGTCACCACTCACTTTAGGATTTTTATTTCTTCTTTCGTAAAACATGTAAATCATCATTCCAATAAAACGTTCTTTTAAGGTGTTCGTCAATTTATCTCCTTCTCATACTACCAGTAAAATAACAAGCACACACAAGTATGGCCTCATTTACGCTAATCATTTTGAAAACATGTAAATCATTTCATAAAAACCCACCATACCATATCATTTAGCACATTCGAAGCAAGCAAGTCTTGTGGATGTACAAGTATAAAAACAAACCCTGCAATTTGCGATCAGATACAGATGAAAATGGGGCGCACTCACTTCAAAGCTTTTCAATCATAGTTTTTCGGTTCATTTGGGCAAACATTTGCATAAAGCACAATGTTGCGCTCACTCACATACTGTAAAAACCTGCAATTATCTTTGTTTCATGGTTTTCCTTTTTCATTAAAAATGGTAATTGTTTTTAAGAGGATACAATGGTAAAGGAAAGACATAGCGTTAACATATTCTGTCAGATTAAGAACCGTTTTCACTGGTCCGTGGAAAGCCAGATATATGCCTTCCATAGAAATGTATAAAATGTTATTGATTTTTAAAGAAAAATATCTCTTACAGACACTTATGTTTATGACTGTTTAGTTTTGTTTCCAAGTGATCTGTTTTTGTTGTTGTTGTTGCTGTTAGTTTGTTTCTTGTTATTCATTCTTGCTTCTTTTGAAAAAGAAAAAAACATGACATTTTGCTAATAGTAATACCAATGGCTGGTACCCACGTGTCGTCATATCCGGCCACAAGGAGCGCCATATTATGGGAGACCGCCATCTTAGTCCTTACTTTTTTTTGAAAAATGCCAGATCGATGCTGCGTATTTGGCTGTTCCAATTCGAAACTTATCTAAACTGTATTTATAACATCTGGATGTTTTCTTTACACATTTAGATAACATTTTCACTTTGTTTACACACAAATAAGGACTAAGATGGCGACACTTCCGTTGGAATGGTCGAGATGCGCATGCAGGTGGGTTGGAGCCATAGCAGAGAAAGGTGGCTATTCCACAGAGATGACATATTTATTACTGTTCTTTTTATCATTCAAAATTCACAGTTGATTTCTTATCTATGTGCATTGCCCTCAGCAATGCAGGTACAGTACATTTCGTCAAACACATGTCTTTTGTGTTGTTTTATTGGGTGTTCCTGTGTTCAATAGTGGTTGCGGAGGTACTATATTCTTTGGATGCTGTTGGTAATATTGGTCTGATATCAAATTCTGTGTAACCTAATAATAAATATCATGATTATTTTCTGGTCTGCGATTCAAGAACAAAAAACAGGAATAAAAGGAAATTTGAGGTTTCCCAACCAAAACTGCCTCTTTGCCTTCTTTCAAAATAAGGACTGTGTCAACAAGCAACCCTTGAAACAGCTTTTAAAACTTGCACTTTTTTTCCTTTTTGATAAGTGGTTGTTCAAATTCGTAAAAAAGTTAATGAAACTTTGTAGTAATCTTGCTATGATATTGTTTTCTGTGTTCAACTGTTGACAATGTTATTTTTGCCAATTTGACATTTTGTGTTTGTTTATTTTTTTTTATTGATTATTACGAAAATCGAATTATATAAAAAAAAAGGTGTGTTCAACAAAGATGTTAAAAAAAAATGTGTGGTGTGTTTATTATTAAAACATTGCAGACACAAGTCACTTACATGATCAGAGAAACACTAAAAGCTCAAAATAAAATTAGTACAGACAAACCCCTATTTTACGACCCTCTGTTAAGCGACCACCTCTCATTTGAGACCGGATTTGTTGGCACGGATGCATTTTACTATGTAAACGACCTCTCTTAAACGACTTCCTCTAAAACGCGACTTACGACCGCCATTTTGTTGGTTTTTACGACCGTTGTTGTCGTCTGCATAGACTTCGAGCAAAGGGAAACAACCACGGTCAAGGGCCTGAAAGCGGAGTCGCTTCCCTTGTTGTAGAAAAGATGGCGGAAAGCGTAGGAAAAGCACGAAAAACACTGACTTTGAAAAAGAAAAACACTGACTTTGGACGAGAGTGGAGGTAATTAACATAAGTCGGCGAAGTGAAACTGTAATACATCGATTGCACAATCCTATGGAGTTGGAAAGACCCAAATCCAGTTTTAATATGTCATTGTATGTGTGCATGAAGAAGAGAGTATGAACTGTGCTGAACTTTTTCTTTCTACGGCTGCCAGTGAAAACCTCCGTCATACGACCCCTCCAATTTACGACCGATTTTTCCGGACATTTTGGAAGTCTTAAAATAGAGGTTTGTCTGTACTTGCCTTTCTATAGGGGTTATTTTAGTAATGCAATTAACAGGTAAATATGATGTTCGGATACGCACACCTGTCGGTCTCATTGCCGATCATTCGCGATCGATGTTTTCATGTGAAAAGTATCTCTATGCTTTGTATAAAGTGTTAAACCACTCTAAGCCCGATAAAAATCAATGAGACTATCTAATTCACTGTCTAAAATAGTGTCCGAATTCTCGGCAGATGACCGGTCGATCGATAGTCAAACTAGCAATGTAGCATGAGTCTCAACAGTCACTTCACTCTGGCCCCTATAACCAAGTCCAAAAGCATGATTGGCACACAATTTATCGGTAAAATCATCAATAACATCGCCGTCTATCGCTTGGAACGCCGCCATTTTGATGGAAAAAGATTGTCCAAAACAATCGCTAAGAAAATCGTTCAAAATTAGCCTTCAATCGACCTCCATTGAAATGGCAGCCATTGCAACAGGAAGTTGAACGCTTTCCGGATGTCGTTAGGAACTTCCTCTCTGCACTGGAGAGCTCTCACTTCCTTAGCAATATGACTAAACAACGTTGCTTGACGGCTCTCAAAATATCGGAGTTTCGGCTATCGCGATCGGAGAGCGGGTTGAAGCCCAAAAAATCGGAGTTTGCCCGCTGAAATCGGGGTGAACGGCAGGTCTGCACCTACCCCAATTTTTGATTTTCACGAACAGAAAAACCCAACACCCGCAATTTACTATGATCTTCCTGACCTAAACATGGCAAGATAATGTAGCTTACTTGTTACATCGTGATGTGGTTTCTCTTGCTATGCCGATTAGCAAGAGCAAAGTTCATAATGTGTAAGAAATTCGATCTTTCGCATTCTTTCATAGCATGATGAACGGCCCATTTGTGTGTTAAAGGCACAACTGGGCTATAAAAGAGCCGATCCCAGGAATCGGGTAGTCAGTTGTGAGTGGGAGAGAGAGAGAGAAACAAGCCAGCGGCTCTCCTAGCTGCGGGCTTTCGCCGGCGCGTTTAGTTTTCCCCTCCTTTTGCGTTTGAAAAGGGATGCTTTTGCTGCAAGCGCCAAGCAGAAACTGACATTTTTAGCCTACTGCTTGCTTATATAGTACCGCGCTGGCTTTAAGGATCATTTGACAGCTTCTTCTTTTGCGCGGGAAAACAAATGGTCAAACAGTCAAAACTGACCCTCGCTTCACGCTATGGGGCCTGTGCCCCCATTATTTTCAAGCAAGGAATTGACGTCGGCCACTCAAAATGGTTGCCGTCCACAGTATCGGCATTTTGAAATTTCTCCAGTCAGCAATTTCCGATAACCGGAACAGGCGGCTGAAAATCGTGTTTTCGGAACAACGCGACCAATAGGGCATTTGCCACGAGTGTTTGTTCTCTATACCAGACTACTAATTTGCCCGCACTCTTTCTGCCTGAGTTACGCTGACCTTTCTAATTCAACTCTCTAAATTCAACTCAGTGAATTTCAAGGTCGTTCTCACGTGGCAAATGCCCTATTATCTAATTTTCTGTGGAAAATACGGACAATACATGGCGATAGGCATCCTTGCTTAGACATCCTTAACATTACATTTGTAATCTCTTGACAAATCTTAACATTAAAAAAGACACTTAACAGCATGGAACTTAAAATATATTTAACCCCCCCCCCCAAAAAAAAAAACCTTAGTGAAAAGACTGGAATAACAGTTGTTCATTATTTTTAGCCTGAAGGTAAAAGCTGAACAAAATGCCAACATGCTTTTTTCATTCGCCTCTAAATCATCTTCCTCTTTCCTATTTCAGTCAAAACATTTTCGAAAAAATTCTTATTTCCATGTTAACAATTCTAAACAATTTAAATTTCAGTACAAATGTTTGCAAGGAATTTCAAGAAGCGTTCTCTACCATAAGCATTAAAAAATGCATCGATTTACACCCAAAAAAACCCAAAGCACATGCGTTCTTTTAATTTAAAATATTCAATTTTCGAATTCAAGGAAATAAAAAATGTTTCATCTCGAAATATTAAAAAAATGTCATTGACCTGCAATTTCATCACAATCTTTCCACTCCTTTATCATCCGAAGTACTGACAATTGCACAGGTACATGATGAAAAAATAATATGCATGCTCACACCCGACTAATCAAAACTCGAGACCTTCCATTCTTCCCCCCACCTCCAAGTCCAATGCTCTCTTTCCTCCCACTCACACCCAACAATGCAACGTATAAAAATTAAGACAGATATGAAAAACCAAACCACACGAATCATTCAAACCACCCTGTAGAGAGAAAAACCACCCCCCTAGAATCATTCAAACCACCCTGTAGAGAGAAAAACCACACCCCCCTAGAATCATTCAAACCACCCTGTAGAGAGAAAAACCACACACCCCTAGAATCATTCAAACCACCCTGTAGAGAGAAAAACCACACCCCTAGAATCATTCAAACCACCCTGTAGAGAGAAAAACCACACACCCCTAGAATCATTCAAACCACCCTGTAGAGAGAAAAACCACACACCTAGAATCATTCAAACCACCCTGTAGAGAGAAAAACCACACACCCCTAGAATCATTCAAACCACCCTGTAGAGAGAAAAACCACACCCCTAGAATCATTCAAACCACACCCCTAGAATCATTCAAACCACCGTGTGTGTAGAGAGAAAAACCACACCCCTAGAATCATTCAAACCACCCTGTAGAGAGAAAAACCACACACCCCTAGAATCATTCAAACCACCCTGTAGAGAGAAAAACCACACACCCCTAGAATCATTCAAACCACACCCCTAGAATCATTCAAACCACCGTGTGTGTAGAGAGAAAAACCACACCCCTAGAATCATTCAAACCACCCTGTAGAGAGAAAAACCACACACCCCTAGAATCATTCAAACCACACCCCTAGAATCATTCAAACCACCGTGTGTGTAGAGAGAAAAACCACACCCCTAGAATCATTCAAACCACCCTGTAGAGAGAAAAACCACACCCCTAGAATCATTCAAACCACCCTGTAGAGAGAAAAACCACACCCCTAGAATCATTCAAACCACCCTGTAGAGAGAAAAACCACACACCCCTAGAATCATTCAAACCACCCTGTAGAGAGAAAAACCACACACCCCTAGAATCATTCAAACCACCCTGTAGAGAGAAAAACCACACACCTAGAATCATTCAAACCACCCTGTAGAGAGAAAAACCACACACCCTAGAATCATTCAAACCACCCTGTAGAGAGAAAAACCACACACCTAGAATCATTCAAACCACCCTGTAGAGAGAAAAACCACACACCTAGAATCATTCAAACCACCCTGTAGAGAGAACAACCACACACCCCTAGAATCATTCAAACCACCCTGTAGAGAGAAAAACCACACCCCTAGAATCATTCAAACCACCCTGTAGAGAGAAAAACCACACCCCTAGAATCATTCAAACCACCCTGTAGAGAGAAAAACCACACACCCCTAGAATCATTCAAACCACCCTGTAGAGAGAAAAACCACACACCCCTAGAATCATTCAAACCACCCTGTAGAGAGAAAAACCACACACCTAGAATCATTCAAACCACCCTGTAGAGAGAAAAACCACACACCCCTAGAATCATTCAAACCACCCTGTAGAGAGAAAAACCACACACCCCTAGAATCATTCAAACCACCCTGTAGAGAGAAAAACCACACACCTAGAATCATTCAAACCACCCTGTAGAGAGAAAAACCACACACCTAGAATCATTCAAACCACCCTGTAGAGAGAAAAACCACACACCCTAGAATCATTCAAACCACCCTGTAGAGAGAAAAACCACACACCCCTAGAATCATTCAAACCACCCTGTAGAGAGAAAAACCACACACCCCTAGAATCATTCAAACCACCCTGTAGAGAGAAAAACCACACACCCCTAGAATCATTCAAACCACCCTGTAGAGAGAAAAACCACACACCCCTAGAATCATTCAAACCACCCTGTAGAGAGAAAAACCACACACCCCTAGAATCATTCAAACCACCCTGTAGAGAGAAAAACCACCCCCCTAGAATCATTCAAACCACCCTGTAGAGAGAACAACCACACACCCCTAGAATCATTCAAACCACCCTGTAGAGAGAAAAACCACACCCCTAGAATCATTCAAACCACCCTGTAGAGAGAAAAACCACACCCCTAGAATCATTCAAACCACCCTGTAGAGAGAAAAACCACACACCCCTAGAATCATTCAAACCACCCTGTAGAGAGAAAAACCACACACCCCTAGAATCATTCAAACCACCCTGTAGAGAGAAAAACCACACCCCCCTAGAATCATTCAAACCACCCTGTAGAGAGAAAAACCACACACCCCTAGAATCTACGAAATAAAGAAACAAACAACCAAGAGTTGACTACAACGGCCAACATCATCCTAAAATATCGACATCTTCATCTTGAGTTGACTACAACACCCAACATCATCCTAAAATATCGACATCTTCATCTTGAGTTGACTACAACACCCAACATCATTCTAAAATGTCGACATCTTCATCTTCGTCGTCATCCTCATCCTGGCCAGGGGTGGGTTCTGGAAGGACCTGAACGCGCTGTTCGAAGTTGAAGTAGCCGCTCCGCTGTTCCTTCAGTTTCTGCGTCAGAGTCTTGGACTTGCGTGGCTGGATGTAGTTGATCTGTCTGGGTGGCTGCTGCTGCTGTCTGCTGGACACGGGCTGCGCTGATGCGGGTCGCGGTGGCTGCCAGGTGGAGGGGGGGGGGGTCGACTTCCTGCGATAGCTGCCCCGCCCTTTCTTTTTCTGCGTCTGCAAGAAGAGAAGGATATAAAGTGGAGTATTCAATACAAAACATGAAGTGTCGGTTAGCGCACACAGCCATGGGTGCTCCTGGGAAATGTCAAAAATCCTGCAAGGGGGCGGCCCCGGCGGAGTGCACACACATCTACTGCTCTTTTTTCACCCCTCTAGACTAGTACAAGTGCTATATTCCTTTGAATACAGACAAACCCCTATTTTACGACCCTCTGTTAAGCGACCACCTCTCATTTGAGACCGGATTTGTTGGCATGGATGCATTTTACTATGTAAACGACCTCTCTTAACCCTCTTGTGCCTGACGCTCTGTGCTCTCAATCACCTCTGAAATCCTAACCCAAGGGAAGTCACTCCGTACAAAAGGCGGGGTAGCGTCAGAAAAATAATAAAATAAAATATACCCTAGCAGATTTTTGGGGTTTTTTGTTTTCAATGTGTTGCCGAGATGTATGTCTGAGTTGCAAAAGGAATTCCAAGATGTTATGGGGATGCATGGCTCCACAAAAAAAATCAAAATGCCAAAGTGTATTCGCAAACTGCATTCACTAGACATTCACTGCCTACTTTTGCAGACTGTTGAAGCCTAAGACGACTGAAATGGAAATGTAGATCAAAACCATTCACTTACCCTTTCACTTCACGATCTTATAATTCCTATCTTTCACAAAAAAGGGAATTTTCATCGCTGTCATCACTCAGTGGATGCAATAACGATTCATCATCCATGATGTAAAAGTCGGGAAAATGCCGATGTCAGTAACACGACTTCAAAAATTCGCATCGATCGAACAAACACAAGCTCGCTGCCAAAATAGGTCAGAATACACTCCTTACTCATCACTTCGCGATCTCATAAGTCCCATCTTTCACAAAAATAGGACTATTCATCGCTTTCCTCAGTCAATGGACGCCATAACTGTTCGTCATCCATATTGGAAATATCGCGAAAATGCCGAAGTCGGTCACTAATTTTCAAAAATTCATATCTTTCAAACCAATCAGCCTATAAGCCATTGCAAGCAACAGGACGGAAGTGTAATTTATAGTGAAAGCGAGGCTGAAGCGCTCACGTGACTGCCATGTGATAGAAACAAAATGGAAGCGCCCAAACCGGCCACGTGGAATCCGTACGTTCCCGAACGTTCTAGACGTTTCCGATCCGATTTTTTTTATAACGTTCACGACCGTTCACCGCACAAGAGAGTTAAACGACTTCCTCTAAAACGCGACTTACGACCGCCATTTTGTCGGTTTTTACGACCGTTGTTGTCGTCTGCATAGACTTCGAGCAAAGGGAAACAACCACGGTCAAGGGCCTGAAAGCAGTCACTTCCCTTGTTGTAGAAAAGATGGCGGAAAGCGTAGGAAAAGCACGAAAACCACTGACTTTGAAAAAGAAAACCACTGACTTTGGACGAGAGTGGAGGTGATTAACAGAAGTCGGCGAAGTGAAACTGTAATACATCGATTGCACAATCCTATGGAGTTGGAAAGACCCAAATCCAGTTTTAATATGTCATTGTATGTGTGCATGAAGAAGAGAGTATGAACTGTGCTGAACTTTTTCTTTCTACGGCTGCCAGTGAAAACCTCCGTCATACGACCCCTCCAATTTACGACCGATTTTTCCGGACATTTTGGAAGTCTTAAAATAGAGGTTTGTCTGTATAGCAAATGCTTATATTGGCCCTTTTCATTGTACAAGTTTGTGTGTGTGTGTGCGTAAGAAAATCGTTTCTCAAATTCTCATAATCCGGCAATGCCGGCTCTGGGCAATTTAAAAATCTTGCAGTTCAGGACATCCTGAAAGAAGGAGCATCCATGCATAACCAAACTGACAAAAACCTTCTTTATTATTACTTAATGCTTAAGGCCGGGTTCACATTAGACGCGTAAGTTCCGTACAGAAAACCCTAAATAAGAGGAAGAAAGAAGGATAAAAGTTTACGCATATAGGGGAAATTCGGACACGTGTTTACACGGCCCAACACAAAATACTGGTTAACACACAAATCTTTGTCCCCTGAATTACCATAATTTTTGGATTATAAGGCGATACTTTTCCCCCAGACTGAGACCCCTGCGCCTTATAACATGACTAATAAAATAGTAAGAAAAAATAACAACAGTCTGAATTTTGTGTAAAATTTCGGGGGTGCGCCTTATAATCCGAAAAATACGGTATGTGTCAAGTGTACTCCACTGTAACGAGTGTGCTTTGAGAGTTAACACACATGCAGTAGGCCCAGTAGCAGCGAGTCACACAATGCAGTATCATGAGTATGCCGCTCCAGGCATATCAATCTTTCAACACCATTCCCGACCATCGCTGCCCTTTCCATTAATTCACTGTCACTTGTTTCTGATGCCCTCCCAACCTCTATAACCCACAAACAATCTCTTTATTAGTCTGTCGGTGGAGGCATTGTTCGACCATGCTTACTCAGATTTAACTTTCGGTGATGGCGGCCAAGGGAGGGTAGATAACTCTCGGCGCCCTAATGACTGCTTGGGCCCGAGTCCACAGATTGAATTTTGGTAAGACTATCCGAAAGGTGTCAGAGAGGTGCAAGATTGTGATAAAACAGAGATTTATGGATGTCTACCGCCAAAATATTTTCTTCCGGCAAGCTGACTGCCGGAACAGGTTAGAAATTGAAGGAATTCGGGCTTACGGCAGCCCCACATGCACCACCTACATAAATTAAAACAATTGCCCTTACATGTCACGAAGAAGCAGTTGGCTGCTGAAAATCAACTGCCCCTGATCGCAACTAGGTAGCGCATTTGTTTCAGTAATACAATTATCCCCCTTGCGCATGGTCAAGAAGTAGCACAAAGCCCTGTTACTGCATTATACAGACTATAAGGTGATATTTGTTTCTCAGACTAAGGTAAGAAACTATTATAACAAAATCATGGGGCAGTGGATGGATGCCTTGTGCCTCCATATGGGGAGCTGGATGACCTCGCCCCCTCCACGAGTCTCTCCCCATGGGGATATCGGGGGAGTGGGTGGGGTGTGTCTTTCGTAAAAAACCCACTTTCTGGAAGTTCTGTGCTTGTAACTTCCTCTAATCTGCCACTCTCTGACTCTGCCTTTTCCCTTTGCTTTCTATCATCTGCTATCTTTCTGACTTATTGGCCCATTCTCCTACCTTTTTACAAAAACATCTTCCAAATAATTTGTTTCCTTTGAGCTCCTCCAAAATCGGAATGTGTCAGCTGAAAACTGAAAACCGGACACATACGTACTTTGCCCATTAAGGCCACATGGAACGCAGAATAATAATAATAACAAAATCATAATTTTGCATAAAATTTGGGGGTTTGCGGCCTTACGGTCCATAAAACATGGTGCATTAACCCTTTCACCGCCGATGCCACATTCATGCACCACAATGACTTAACACCCATGTCACTAAAAGGCATTAACCCTTTCACCGCCGATGTCGCATTCATGCACCACAATGACTTAACACCCATGTCACTAAAAGGCATTAACCCTTTCACCGCCGATGCCACATTCATGCACCACAATGACTTAACACCCATGTCACTAAAAGGCATTAACCCTTTCACCGCCGATGCCGCATTCATGCACCACAATGACTTAACACCCATGTCACTAAAAGGCATTAACCCTTTCACCGCCGATGCCGCATTCATGCACCACAATGACTTAACACCCATGTCACTAAAAGGCATTAACCCTTTCACCGCCGATGCCGCATTCATGCACCACAATGACTTAACACCCATGTCACTAAAAGGCATTAACCCTTTCACCGCCGATGCCGCATTCATGCACCACAATGACTTAACACCCATGTCACTAAAAGGCATTAACCCTTTCACCGCCGATGCCGCATTCATGCACCACAATGACTTAACACCCATGTCACTAAAAGGCATCAAACCAGGGTCTGTTATCCAACGTCGCATTCATGCACCACAATGACTTAACACCCATGTCACTAAAAGGCCTCAAACCAGGGTCTGTTATCCAACGTCGCATTCATGCACCACAATGACTTAACACCCATGTCACTAAAAGGCCTCAAACCAGGGTCTGTTATCCAACGTCCATATTTTCATTATTTGGGGAAGTACGGATAGGCCTTACTTAACACATCACAGATGAATCCCCAATACTGCAGACATTTTTTTCTACCCAGGTAAGTTGATTGGAATTGTTTTTTGGTGAAAAGTGGCTGGCGGTGAAAGGGTTAAGTAAGTGATGACGCTAGCGTAATTAGAAATAGTTCATCGCAGCGTTGTTTTCAGAATCTTATGCCAGTGAGGTAAAGGCAGAGACTTCACTGGTAGTCGTCCTGAAGTTACTGTGGCACCATTGTGAAAGAGAGAATCCATTTCAACAGGACACGCTCTATTCAGAGACCTGGTGCGCCATAAACAAGCTCTTTAGGGCATTTATATCACCAGCTGCAGGCTCAAACGCATTTCTACAGCTTTAGAGGCAATATCAAAATTATCATAATAATTCAAATTCAAAAACTTGAAAAAATAAAACAGCAGTAGTTCATAGTTTTCAGTACATACTTAGCTTTGTAAACCATACTTCATATGTAACTACAGTGGACCCTCCCTTATAAGACCTTAAAAAATGAGGTCTTACAAGGGAGGGGTCTTATAAGGGATGGAAGTTCAGTTTAACGTCGCGTATCGGCTTTCGCCATGTACGACGGTAAAATTATAAGGGAGGAAATTTTAATACTTACAATGAAGGGCAATATCTCAGGTCTTATGTGGGAGGGAGTCTTATAATGGGAGGTCTTAAAGGGAGGTTCCACTGTACATCAACAACGGTCTGCTGGCAATTGGAAAATCATGGAACAGCTTAGCCTTTCACCGTGTTTATTGTTTATTTCACCTTCATGTGCTTGTGTGAGTGTAGCGTTTTGATGTTTTTAGTTCAGTTAAACAGCTTAGTCTTTGTGAAAAAGTATTTCCCAAATTCGGGTGCATTTGAACTGGCTCTAGTGCTACAGCAGACCATAAACAATGGTTAACATGGGCATGGAAGGGAAAAACGAAAACACACACACACACACAAATGTGTTTGAAATGATGCGATTTCAACATCATGTCCAAGCTGCAGTGTTTTCAGAATCCTGTGCCAGTGAGATATAGACAAATAATAAATGATCCTCTAGCTGGTAGTTGTTCTAAAGTCACTGTTACACCATAATGAATGAGAGAGCCTGTTAAAACTGAACACACTCACAAACATGGTGCTTGGGTAAACAACTCCGATTAACATAAATAAACAGTATTAGTTGTAAGCACAATGTGTAGTACTAAAAGCACTAATAAGGCATTTGCCACGAGTGTTTGTATTCTATACTAAACTACTAAATCGCGCGAGCTCATTCTGCCCGAGTTACGCTGACCTTTCTAGTTCATCTCTCTAATTTCAACTCAGTGAATTTGAAGGTGGCCTGCACGCAACAAATGCCTTATTGAGTAATAACAGGGTAGTGTCAGTGACGTCCCCAGACACAGGACCTTTTAGTGTCAGTGACGTCCCCAGACACAGGACCTTTTAGTGTCAGTGACGTCCCCAGACACAGGACCTTTTAGTGTCAGTGACGTCCCCAGACACAGGACCTTTTAGTGTCAGTGACGTCCCCAGACATAGGACCTTTTAGTGTCAGTGATGTCCCAGACATAGGACCTTTTAGTGTCAGTGATGTCCCAGACATAGGACCTTTTAGTGTCAGTGATGTCCCAGACACAGGACCTTCTGTTAACCCTTTCACCGCCAACGTCCCAGTTTGGCACCACAATGATTTAGCACCCGACATTAAAAGGCATCAAATCAGGGTCTGTTATCCAAAGACCCTATTCTCTTCATTTTGGGAGGTAAGGATAGACCTTACTTTAAATATGTCACAGAGGAATTCCCAATATTACAGACAGATTTTTTCCCGACCCAGGAAAGATTAATGGAAATTTTTGGGTAAAAAATCGCTGGCGGCGAAAGGGTTAAAATTTTAAATGCCCATCGTGTTCCCCCTAGTCAGGACAATTGTCCTGTGGCATCACTGTACTATATTCAAGTCTGTGAAAGAAATGCCCATCGTGTTCCCCCTAGTCAGGACAATTGTCCTGTGGCATCACTGTACTATATTCAAGTCTGTGAAAGAAATGCCCATCGTGTTCCCCCTAGTCAGGACAATTGTCCTGTGGCATCACTGTACTATATTCAAGTCTGTGAAAGAAATGCCCATCGTGTTCCCCCTAGTCAGGACAATTGTCCTGTGGCATCACTGTACTATATTCAAGTCTGTGAAAGAAATGCCCATCGTGTTCCCCCTAGTCAGGACAATTGTCCTGTGGCATCACTGTACTATATTCAAGTCTGTGAAAGAAATGCCCATCGTGTTCCCCCTAGTCAGGACAATTGTCCTGTGGCATCACTGTACTATATTCAAGTCTGTGAAAGAAATGCCCATCGTGTTCCCCCTAGTCAGGACAATTGTCCTGTGGCATCACTGTACTATATTCAAGTCTGTGAAAGAAATGCCCATCGTGTTCCCCCTAGTCAGGACAATTGTCCTGTGGCATCACTGTACTATATTCAAGTCTGTGAAAGAAATGCCCATCGTGTTCCCCCTAGTCAGGACAATTGTCCTGTGGCATCACTGTACTATATTCAAGTCTGTGAAAGAAATGCCCATCGTGTTCCCCCTAGTCAGGACAATTGTCCTGTGGCATCACTGTACTATATTCAAGTCTGTGAAAGAAATGCCCATCGTGTTCCCCCTAGTCAGGACAATTGTCCTGTGGCATCACTGTACTATATTCAAGTCTGTGAAAGAAATGCAGTATTATCACAAAATAATATTAGGAATATGGCTAAGGACAGAAAAACATATCTTCAGAATGTTAACATAACATCAGACCTGCCTACTTGGAATTTTCCCAATCAGTAGCCCAGCCATCAATTTTCAGTAGCATGGCAAATTTTTTCCGTAGCATCCACAAACAACGTCAATCGATTTGTTCTCTTCCTGAAACGCACTGCTTAATATGTTTCGCCGATTGAACGTGTTGACGGCAATCGTCTCTACCGCCATGATTCACAGAGAAGTCCGCATGGCAGAGGTTGCACTGCAGCGAGCATGGTTCGCACAGAGTCGACTTCTGACGATGCAAGGCCACTCCTCCGTGTAAGCTATTTTAAAAACTTGTGCGGCAGGCCGATGTTTTTTCTTAGAACAACACGGTGTGCCAGATGATTTTCGTTTTCTGGTTTGCGTTCGTTTTTCTGCGTTTGAAACATCTCCCGAATTGCTACTGCTGCTGGAGTCCGCCATTTTTTTCAGAGAAAGTAATAAGAACGCATGCGCAGTCACTTTGATAAAAACGGAAGTGACTAGGTTATCGCGCATGACACGGCGTCTGCTCTTAGAAACCGACAAAACCGGGAACGGAAAAATAAGATGCGGCGGCAATTTGTTTTTTCCGTAGCAACGTTAAGGTTGCCGTAGCTCCGTAGCAAAGCTTTATTTTTCGTAGCTGCTACGGCCAAATCGTAGCAGTAGGCAGGTCTGTAACATTAACACCAAAGTAAAATGCATAGTTGTCTTCAGAATCTTATGCCAGAGAGCTACAGACAGACACATCTCTGGTAGTCGTTCTGAAGTTACTGTGGCACCATTACGAATTAATGAATTCATGACAAAGGATTCATTCTCAGACATGGTGCATATAGTGATTATCATGTACAGAACTCTTTCAAAATCAAAATTAAACTTAGCTGTAAGCACAAAATGTTGCATTACCAGCAACATCATAGTTTTTTTAAAACGTTTACCGGTATATACGATCCTAAATTGTGTTCTGCACTAAATAAGAGCACAGAATAACAGAAATATTGTGGATATACACTGAAAATACAAGTCTAATGTTAACAATAAGCTGCCGCATTGTTTTCAGAATCTTATGCCAGAGAACTACAGAAGTTCACTGGTAGTCGTTCTGAAGTTACTGTGGCACCGTTGCGAATGAATGAATCCATGACAAAGGATTCACTTTCAGACATGGTGCTTGCCTAAACATTACAACAATCAAAGTTAAATCAACGCTACAAGCTGTAGTGGAAGCAAAAGAGATTGTAGCATTACTGCCAATATCAATGGGATTACGCAAAACAAAAAATCTGAATCTCCAGTAAGATTGTAAAAGAAAAGATCTTTATGGGAAAACAAACCTATGCTAAGAATGTAAATGCAATCTTACACCATACTTTGTTGCAGTGTTGTTTTCAGAATCTTATGCCAGAGAAATATCCAGTACATTTCCCTGGTAGTCGTTCCGAAGTTACTGTGGCACCGTTACGAATGAATGAATCCATGACAAAGGATTCGCTCTCAGACATGGTGCTTGCCTACAAAATACACCAATCAAAGTTAAACCAACGCTACAAGCTGTACTGTTAGCAAACAATGAAGCAATGCGACAGTAAAACACAAAATCTGAATATCCAGTAAGATTGCAAAAGAAAAGATCTTTATTAAAAAAAATATATGCTCAGAACGTAAATGTAACCTTAACATCATTACTTAGTTGCAGCGTTGTTTTCAGAATCTTATGCCACAGAGATATAGAACAAAATCTCAGTGGTAGTCGTTCTGAAATTACTGTTGCACCATTACGAACGAATGTATTCATTGACAAAGGATACACTCTCAGACATGGTGCAGAACTTAACCTTCACTTTACAAAATGTTGGATCACAAGAGATGTTCATAACAAACCTAGAACAGTTCCTTACAGAACCAGCCTAAGGCATCCCTAGAAGATAGAGATAGGGATGCTATTTCTTTACAACAATCCGATAGTCAAGTTTGTTTGCTTTTTTCATATATTGGAATCTTAATACCTTTGCTTTAAAAAATACATACGAGTATCAGAATTAATCTTCCAAAACTACTATTTCACCAGTTTTCAGAATCTTGCATTATTGCAATTATTAACCAAAACCTACGTTTAGCAGAATGACCTAAAATCAAGCAATTCTAATGCATGGGCTTTACTACTGATAGAACAAAATATGAACAGAATAGAGTCCTGTGCAGTTACCTCTCATTATCAGTATCACTGTCCATGTTGACTGCATCTTAAAAGACAGCAACAACAAACAACAAACATGTACTGTATTTTTCAGACTGTAAGGCGCACCCCCAAATTTAACACAGATTTCAGATGTTATTACTACACTTTCTTGCTACATTATACCCATGTCATAAGGCGCAGGGGCCTCAGTCACAAGGCGCAGGGGCCTCAGTCATAAGGCGCAGGGGCCTCAGTCATAAGGCGCAGGGGCCTCAGTCATAAGGCGCAGGGGCCTCAGTCATAAGGCGCAGGGGCCTCAGTCATAAGGTGCAGGGGCCTCAGTCATAAGGCGCAGGGGCCTCAGTCATAAGGCGCAGGGGCCTCAGTCTGGGGAAATACAGTATCACCTAAAATACAGTAGACAGCAACCGAGGCATAACATACAAGATGTTTAAGCAATATACAAGAAATGAACTCACCGCTCCTGCCTTGCTTTGGGTACAATCTGTTGTGTCGTCCGATCTTTGTGCTGTGGAGGGTGCCATCTACATGGGGCAAGACATAAAACAGATTTTTTAAAAACAAAGTCCAGATTGAGCCACTTCGAAAATGCTTACAATGGGAAAATAACAAGCCATTCATACATAGCTATTTCAGTTTGGTGAATATTCCTTCCTTGCAACAACAAAAATATGCAAAAGTACATGCACATCAGCGCAAAACATTGGCAGTAATTACCGGTAAACAGAAGCGTGTTCAAAGCTGCTTAATATTGAGAAGAAAAATCAGCACCCTATACATTCTTTCTTAAAGTTTGATCAAAGACAAACAAATGAACGGTACTTAACTGACAAAAACAAAATCAAGCTTGCTGCTGGTTACATAATTCAAGGAAAGCATATGCGCAAAACACCAGAACTCCTATTGTCCGCACATGTCGTGTCTATGACAAAAATTATCATGAAATTATACCATTACTAACAACAGGAATAAAACAAATTCTCAGACAAAATGAGGCGAAACATTGATGATCTTTTAGCCTGTTTAAAAAAAAGCATTATAGAATCTTGCCAATCCAGAAAAATATCTTGGTTGATTTTTCAAAATTGTCGTTTAAAAACAGTAGCAACACCATGGGTGCATGCAGTGACCCGAACTTTGGCCTGAACTTTCCGGCCCAGACCCAGAGAACAAGAGCATGGCTTCATCCTCACTCTTCAAGCGCCGTGCAGTTTTGTTAACATTCTTGGTTGTCTGGATGCATCTCATCCACTGCATCTCAGTCGACAAGAGTGAAATATTTTTTCGAGTGTGCATGCACATGGGTGAAGGTGACAGATTTTGAAAATAAGGAAAAGGCGGGGGTGTGGGTGGGGGGTGTTCAGGGGCCGCTTGGGGGATCTTTGGGGCAAACATCCCGGAAGCTGACAAGAATTTACAGATAAATGCCAATTTTGTGAGCTCTCCTGAGGTCTTTCATTCACATTTATGAAATGCTTTGAACTCTAAAATGACATTTAAGTTAAAACTTCTAAGGAGCAGACACACTTTGTGGCCTTTGGTTGCTCAAATCGGTCTATTTCTAGTTTTTTTGCCCTTGAAAATTTTTAAATAAGGAATTCCTTTTCTGATTTTAAAATTAAGGAAATCCTTGCTGAGAAGGAAAACTTTCACCCATGCATGCATTGCTTTAACTTTTTAAGCCCCTTATAGCCTGATTCCGCCCATGACATCCATTACTTTCTCCTACCAAGCAGTCTAAAACCGCCCCTGTACACCCACCTTGTTATGTATTTTGGAGTTAAAATTGCAATATCAAAAAATCTAAAATATCACATAACAAATATCACATTGCAGGTTAAACATTCTTCATTTATACAGAAACCCTGAACATCTGAAGTCAATCCATCAAGTAGTTATTTTTTAATATTTTTTTTTAAGCAAAGTACCCCATTTGGGGCCCAGTTTACCAACATTTGGTGGTTACAGGGAGTAGAGTCGTCATTTTAATCGGGGTTACAAGTGTTAATGGCAGATATATTCGCCCATGGTACTAGAAGAGTTAAAATCTTGAGCCCTTTCTTCAGGTAGTCAGTTCGCTGCTTGAAGCTGCACTCACTCACTCAGGACGAATGAGCCGCAGCCGGCTCATGGCTCGCACAACCGGTCAGGACGCATGAGCCTGATCCGGCTCATAAGCGTTTTCAAGAGGTTTTGATTTCTGGCGTGTAGCTAGCTTTCAAGCGCGACGTCATAGTATACTTTCAGCTTGCTTTGACCTTGCCTCACTTGAAATCAACCAATGATTGCAGACTTTACATTCATGTTTGGCTGTAGGGGGGGTTCAAAAATCAGAATGTGAAATTTTCCTTCTTTTTATGTGTTAGCTGTTTTCGTTAATAGGAGACAAACAACGAAGGTCTGGAATCTGATATTTTACGATCATTTAGTGCATGGTGTTGCAAATCTTTTCTGAAAATATCTTGATAACTTGGTTTTGGTGAATGTTTTCCAAACCTAGTCAAATGCCCAGTCCCAACAGAACAAGGGGAAATAATTCAGCCAGTCCCGAGTGAGTTCCTTTCCTTTCCTTTAGTCCCTTGACCGCTGTGGTCGTTGGGGGGATTGATGGGCAGCAGCAGCAGACAACATTCTCCAGTTCTGCCTCTGGTGGGCGGCCAGGATCAGGTCATTCATGTTCATGTTGGTCCATTCTTTGATATTGTCGACCCAGTTCTTCTTTTGTCGGCCGCGACGGCGGCCCCCTTCCACGGTTCCCTGGAGAATGGTCTTTGACAAGGATTCGTGACGGTTGACGTGGCCAAATCAGATGAGCTTGCGACGTTTAACTGTCGTCAAAAGGTGTTCTTGTGGCCCAACCAGCTCAGCAATATTGTTGCGGACATATTCATTTGTCTTGCGTTCTAGGTATGTAATGCCCAGCAGTTTTCTTAGGCATTTTGCTTCAAAAGCTTGAATTTTTCTCTCGGAGTCAGCCAGCAGAGTCCATGTTTCACACCCGCAGAGAAAGATGGTGATTACGAGTGAGTTAAACAGCCTCAATACAGGCTTCAGGCACACTCACTCTCACCCCTGTGCCTGACTCATGTACCCCTGTGCCTGACTCACATGCACCCTGTGTCTGACTCATGTACCCCTGTGTCTGACTCTGTGCTGTACCCCTGTGCCTGACTCACATGCACACACACCCCTGTGCCTGACTCATGTACCCCTGTGCCTGACTCACATGCACCCCTGTGTCTGACTCATGCACCCCTGTGTCTGACTCACACACACCCCTGTGCCTGACTCATGCACCCCTGTGTCTGACTCACACACACCCCTGTGCTTGACTCATGTACCCCTGTGCCTGACTCACATGCACCCCTGTGTCTGACTCACATGCACCCCTGTGTCTGACTCACATGCACCCCTGTGTCTGACTCACATGCACCCCTGTGTCTGACTCACATGCACCCCTGTGTCTGACTCACATGCACCCCTGTGTCTGACTCACATGACTCACTCACATGCACCCCTGTGTCTGACTCACATGCACCCCTGTGTCTGACTCACATGCACCCCTGTGTGACTCACATGACTCACATGCACCCCTGTGTGACTCACATGCACCCCTGTGTCTGACTCACATGCACCCCTGTGTCTGACTCACATGCACCCCTGTTCACTCATGCACCCCTGTGTCTGACTCACATGCACCCCTGTGCTCTGACTCACATGCACCCCTGTGTGACTCACATGCACCCCTGTGTCTGACTCACATGCACCCCTGTGCCTGACTCACATGCACCCCTGTGTCTGACTCACATGCACCCCTGTGTCTGACTCACATGCACCCCTGTGTCTGACTCACATGCACCCCTGTGTCTGACTCACATGCACCCCTGTGCCTGACTCACATGCACCCCTGAAACACTGACCTGTGTGCGTTTTGCTTCTGCGGCTTTGTTGAGGTAGTATTCCTCGGCGTGCACCCTGACAAACCGCTGCAGTTTGGCAAAGCGGGTGTTGTTGATCTGCCGGGTGTCTGTGACAACCACACATCATTCACAACAGTATTAAAAGTGTTCCATGGTCTTGTGTGCATATAAAGAAAAAAAAGGGATGGTGACAAGAGTGGCGAGGACGCTCACCTGCCAATTTCAATGCATGAGTAACCTGGGTTGGAATCGCAGACCCACCTTGTCTTTCTAGTTTGACGGGAAAATCGAACTGAACACAGTTCTTCGGATGGGGACTTAAAGCAAGTCTGACTCATGTACTTTGCGCAAAATCCCACAGCAGTTGTAAGAGTAGGGAGAAATCCCACTGCCTGGTATGACCAAATTGACAGCTAGGTTTCTCAAGTCACCCCCTAAAAAAAGAAGAAAAAAAAAAGGGTGACCATGTGACATGCTCTCCAAGCAGGAGCAGCCCAAATTTCACAGAGACAAGTCTCTGATTATAATACAGTCGACCCCCTCACGAACGGCCCTCTGATTTACGACCTCCCCTCTTTTAAGACCGAAATATGAATGATGGATCGTTTTTCTTCAAAACTTGCTTCCTCATTTACGACTCCCCCTCTAACGCGTTTTACGACCGTAAATCTTGTTGATTTTACGACCGATGCAACACATTCTGACAATTATCAGTCGCAAAAACGTATGATATCTATCCTTCTCGGCCTCAGTTCGAGCCGACGCACAGCTGGGGTACCACTGTTGTTAGCCAATGTCAATCTCGCGAGGGTCCGATCTCGCGAGGGTCTGATCTCGTGAGATTTCTTTGCGCTAATTCAAGCCGCGCTACTCCGGATGTTTCATTCAAGAATGCACAGTGTAGCGATGTGAGTAAAAAAAGGAAACGTGTGACGCTCACTCTTGAGCAAAGAGTGAAAGTAGTGAGGAGACATATGCTTGTGCTGTGCGTCATATACGGTGTAGTGAGTGCATTGTTTTGGTCACCCCTGATTTAAGACCCCCATCTTTTACAACCGATTTTTCAAGACTTTTTGAAGGTCTTAAAAGAGGGGGTCGACTGTATACCAAATAAAAAACAACAAAAAACAATCCCCACACAAGAAGCACGTTATGTTCTTGTTGGAGCACACAAAGTTCATGACATTGCATTGGTTTTGTTGTGCTTAAGCTGGACTTACCCCACAAGTCAATTCAACATCATTCAGTCACATCCGGTGCCAAGCCACACATTTTCACACATAATTTTAAATGAAAAGAGGTAAGTTTATGGTTGATTTTGGTGATACAAATTCAGGTACAAGGGCATGCACTCGCTACGCATTGTTAGTGTACCCAATTTTGCACTTGAAATATCACAGAGAAACTCTGAGAATGCTGTGCACACCTACATTCAAGTCAAGTAAATAATACAACTTTACTTGTTTCTCTAGTACTCAACGAGGAGTCAAATCTAATTCCATGAAGGGCTACAGAGAGAAATGTCACCCCTCCATACATGCACTGGAAGACAGCAGCCAACCAGAGCCATCAGCGGAGGGGTGGGGGTTGATGTAGCATCCATTATTCACCCCTTGGTCCATGGAGGGGGGTCCAAGAGGCAAACTTTGAATGCATGGCTCTTCTTCTTCTGCGTTCCCAGGCCATATGGCCATAATGGGTAAGGTACGTATGTGTACGGTTTTCAGTTTTCACTGGTCTCCCTGCTGCGTACAGCCGACATATTCTGATATCGGAGGAGCTCAAACGATAAACATTACTTCGAAGAATTTTTTTTTTAAGGCAGGAGAATGGGCCAATAAGTCAGAAAGATAGTAGATGATAGAAAACAAAGGGAAAAGGCAGACTCAAAGAGAGTGACAGATTAGAGGAAGTTACAAGCACAGAACTTCCAGAAGGTAGGGGAACTATTTTTACGAAAGACCCCCCGGTATCCCCACAGGGAAGAATGCATGGTTTAAAAACTAACATTTACACAATCTTCTAAAAGAAAAAAATTGATAAAGAGGCTTTATACCGAAAATTCTCTGCCCCTGTCTTGTGCACTGAAACGTGTGCATAAGATTATTTCCCTTGCCTGTCATGAAGTAGTGGTATACAGCCACAGAAAATTCTCTGCCTGATTCGTTACTAGGTGGCATGGTCGATTCAGTCATAAAATTATTGCCCGTTTGTGTCGCCAAGAAGCACCGTATTTTATGGATTATAAGGCGACACTTTCTCTCTCCTAGACTACACCTTTTAATGTGGCTGAAAATATAGCACGAAACTAACAAAATCTGAATTTTGTGTCAAACTTGGGGGCAGCGCCTTATATTAATGAGGTGCGCTTATACAGTTATAGTCCGTAAAGTATGGTACTCGACGAGGGGTCAAATCTAATTCCATGAAGGGCTACAGAGAGAAATGTCACCCCTCCATACATGCACTGGAAGACAGCAGCCAACCAGAGCCATCAGCGGAGGGGTGGGAGTTGATGTAGCATCCATTATTCACCCCTTGGTCCATGGAGGGGGGTCCAAGAGGCAAACTTTGAATGCATGACTAAAACTAATATTTACAGGAAGGTTTTTTTTAAACGAAATTGTATTAAATTAATTAACAACACACACAAAATTGCAGCTACAAAATAAGAGGCAGACTTTGATTAGGAATGTTCACCACAAGCATAATATATTTAGATATCTACAAATTACTCTATTATGTATACCTAAGGTCTGTGTGTCTGCTATTGAAATCTGTCCCTGGCAGACCTTGTCCCATTGATTTATACAATTATATAAATGCAAGAGCGAGGACATTTTGTCCCATTGATTTACACAATTATATAAATGCAAGAGCGAGGACATTTTGTCCCATTGATCTTTATGTTTCAGGACACTTTGTCTTATCACTTTTCTATCCTCGGTGCATCACACTGCACACGTGCAAGTTTGTGATGTCAGTGTGTGGTTCTGCTAGTGGAGCATACTTGTTGCATGGTTTTCATTGTCGCTCCTGAGACATCGAAGTGTCAAACAGTATGACGTACACACTCAGGACAAACTGTCAATACCTAGGACAAACTTTACATACTGCAGGGACAAACTTGACATATCAGGACAAACTTGATACACCCAGGACAAAATAGACATACCCAGGACAAACTTGACATATCCAGGACAAACTTGATACACCCAGGACAAAATAGACATACCCAGGACAAACTTGACATATCCAGGACAAACTTGATACACCCAGGACAAAATAGACATACCAAGGACAAACTTGACATATCCAGGACAAACATAGATACCCAGGACAAACTTGACATATCCAGGACAAACGTAGATACCCAGGACAAACGTGACATATTCAGGACAAACGTTGATACCCAGGACAAACTTGACATATCCAGGACAAACATAGATACCCAGGACAAACCTGACATATCCAGGACAAACGTAGATACACAGGACAAACTTGGCATATCCAGGCCAAACGTAGATACCCAGGACAAACTTGACATATCCAGGACAAACGTAGATACACAGGACAAACTTGACATATCCAGGACAAATGTAGATACCCAGGACAAACTTGGGCAAAGATGCAGATTAACACACCCCTCTCAATTTCTCGTTTTCTACTATTTTTTTCAGACTTGCCTTTCTTACTGCAGACTCAGCACTTAAACCTCAATCGCTTGCTATACTGAAAGTTAATTCTTATAGATTTAAACAATTAAATAAATGCATTCGCTAACACTAACAGTAGAATACAAAGGAAAGACTGAAAAAAACGTTAAGAACCGGACCTGCTACAATTAATGTGCGCTGTATCTTCATCGTAAAACGGGGATATAAAATGCTTGTTGGACAGCTTTCAAACCATCGGAAGGTGGTAAGGTCGTGATCGGAGCTCGGAGCATAGCTTAAAATAGCGGAGCTGCTCCGGCAAAATCGAGGGCAAGTATTAATCCGCAAACTTAGCCCGAACTTGCCATACCCAGCTTTCAAACCATCGGAAGGTGGTAAGGTCGTGATCGGAGCTCGGAGCATAGCTTAAAATAGCGGAGCTGCTCTGGTCGGTGGGGGCCACTGTGGAGGTCGGTGGGCAAGTCACACACTTGACCTATACCCAGGACAAACTGCTGGTCGGTGGGGGCCACTGTGGAGGTGGGGTGGATGATGTCACACACTATGACCTACATACCCAGGACAAACTGCTGGTCGGTGGGGGCCACTGTGGAGGTGGGTGGATAATGTCACACAGTATGACCTACATACCCAGGACAAACTGCTGGTCGGTGGGGGCCACTGTGGAGGTGGGGTGGATGATGTCACACAGTATGACCTACATACCCAGGACAAACTGCTGGTCGGTGGGGGCCACTGTGGAGGTGGGGTGGATAATGTCACACAGTATGACCTACATACCCAGGACAAACTGCTGGTCGGTGGGGGCCACTGTGGAGGTGGGGTGGGTGATGTCACACACTATGACCTACATACCCAGGACAAACTGCTGGTCGGTGGGGGCCACTGTGGAGGTGGGGTGGATGATGTCACACACTATGACCTACATACCCAGGACAAACTGCTGGTCGGTGGGGGCCACTGTGGAGGTGGGGTGGATGATGTCACACACTATGACCTACATACCCAGGACAAACTGCTGGTCGGTGGGGGCCACTGTGGAGGTGGGGTGGATAATGTCACACAGTATGACCTACATACCCAGGACAAACTGCTGGTCGGTGGGGGCCACTGTGGAGGTGGGGTCGATGATGCGGATGGCCTCCAGTCTCTCCCGCACACCCAGGTGAGTGCTGATGATGTGGGTCAACTCCGTGATGCTCTCCATCTGCTCCTCCACGTTCAGACCGTGCCTGTGAATGCATGAATGAATGAATGAATAAATCATGGGTGCTACTCCCCAATAAAAAAAACTGAAAGGCAGAGTCCCATTCCACTTCGCGCTGCGAAACGATGACATTAACATAATCATGAGTGCTACTCCCCAATAAAAAAACAACTGAAAGCCAGGGGTTCAGGGACCCATGGCCCCGTCGGACCATTCAGGGGGGCAACTTAAGAGAGAGATACAATGAGACAGACAGACAGTTAAAATGAGAGAGAGACAGTTTGAGTGCGATAAGCCTTGTAAAATTATTACATTGCCTTTGTAAACTTCCAAGATAGAACAACTAGACTAAGTTCAAAACGCCCTAAATCGCTTGTGGTCAAAAACATTTTTGGATGAGTTACAAAAAAACTGAAGTTCAGTTTCTGGTAAAATTAAAAATACTGAAATCAGTGTAAAAATGAAAGAGTAGCACCCATGATAAATGAATCGATCAATCAAACCACAGCGCTGATGATGTGTGTCAACTCCGTAATGCTCTCCATCTGCTCCTCCACATTCAGACCGTGCCTGTGAATGCACGGATGAATGAATGAATGAATGAATGAATGAACGAATAAATAAATGATCAATACATGAATGAAAACATGAACAAACGAATAAATTAATCGATCAATACATGAATGAATGAATAAACGAATAACGATCAAAACATGAATGAATAAAAGAACCAATCAATCAATCCACAGTGCTGTTGATGTGTGTCAGCTCCAAGATACTTTCCATCTGTTCCTCTGCGTTCAGGCAGTGCCTGTGAATGTATTAAATGAATGAACAAACAAATAAATAAAGAATCAATACATCAGTGCTGTTGATGTGCGTCAACTCTGCGTTGCTTTCCATCTGTTCCTCTCAGTCTGCGTTCAGACAGTGCCTGTGAATGCATGAATCAATAATAAAAATGATAAAGAATCCTTCCTTCCATTCTAATAATCAACTGTCAACATCATGGGTGAAAGTAAAACATTCTCAGCCCTGAAATGACACGTTTCAACGTTCTCTGAATCTTCCCAAGTGGTGACCGCATTAAAACAAAAGTCCAGTATGTATACATGTGTGTGTCTCTGTATACATGATGGATGAGCATATTGTTAGAATTGCACATCTATCATCTTGTTTAAATCTGCCATCAATTTGGCAGAAATGCTTGATTCTACAACACTAGTTCCAGATGACAATATGGCCAATCCTGAAGACTCTATCAGGTTTTTCAATCCTGATTTCAGGAGCATGCCTGAACTACTTTCACCCATGACAGTATGGCCAATCCTGAAGACTATTTCAGGAGCATGCCTGGACTTTTCACCCATGACAGTATGGCCAATCAATCCTGATTTCAGGAGCATGCCTGGACTACTTTCACCCATGACAGTATGGCCAATCCTGAAGACTCTATCAGGTTTTTCAATCCTGATTTCAGGAGCATGCCTGGACTACTTTCACCCATGCAACGGGTAGTTTGCCAAATCCATGATACTCACCAGCTGATAGCGATACAAAAATGTAATTTGAATGTTATTTAAAAAAGGAATACAAAAATGAATAGCCAAACATATGGCCATCAAAATGTTGAATTAATGGGGCGTAGCAATGCCACTCAGTCTACTCACACGTAAGTTCATCCATGATCCCTATTTTAACTTTTTCGCAACACGTCACTAGAACACTAGCAACGCCCGAGTTTACCGTTGCCGACACGCTGCTAGTATGTTAGCAACAGGCAAAATGCCCCTGAGGCCGACAGTGGTGTGGCTGCTTTCAACTCATTCAGTTAAACACACAATAACGAATTGGTTTTCAAATTTTATATAATTTAAAAGATCATACGATGAAGAAAAACACAAAAGAACAAGCTTTTTTGTTGAGTAAGTGGACATTTTCGGCTTTATTACTTGCTTAACCCTTTCACCGCCAATGTCGCATTTATGCACCACAATGGTTTAACACCCATGTCAATAAAAGGCATCAAATCAGGACCTGTTATCCAAAGACCCTATTTTCTCAATTTTGGGAGGTAAGGATAGGCCTTATGCTATACAGGTCACAGAGGAATTCCCAATATTGCTGACATTGTTTTTCCTCTACCCAGTTAATTTTAATGATATTTTTGGGCTAAAAAAGGTCTGGCGGCAAAAGGGTTACGCAAAACCTTTGTCAACCATTGACCAAGTCACCAAGTCAGGAAGGAGAATTATTAAAAGATTAAAGATACAGTGAAAATCCCTCAAGTCAAAATTGGGTTACGCAAAACCTGTGTCAACCATTGACCAAGTCACCAAGTCAGGAAGGAGAATTATTAAAAGATTAAAGATACAGTGAAAATCCCTCAAGTCAAAATTGGGTTACGCAAAACCTGTGTCAACCATTGACCAACTCACCAAGTCAAGAAGGAGAATTATTAAAAGATTAAAGATACAGTGAAAATCCCTCAAGTCAAAATTGGAGGGACTGAAATATTGTTTTAGTTAAAAAGACATTTTAACATAAAGCTGATTAAACTGGGACCAGGAGATTATTGTGAGTTATCCAGTGTTTTGAGTTATCAGGAATCCACTGTACATCTAAACCACTATACCAAAATAAAGTCACTGTGATCCCAGATTTTTTAAGAGAATTTATTGAAAAGGGCCACAATGGGGTGTCCTGAAGGAATTTCTACTCCTTGACTGCAGTGACCTGAGGGAATACGGAGCAGCGAGAGGGGTTGTGCTGAAAGTGTTGAACTATTTCACATTCACACCAGGATATATGTATGTTAAAATGGTTTTGCCCAGTTTGTGAAATAGCCAATTTATAACTTGCAATTGAGAAAAGCAATATGAATGAAAAATAGTTTTCGTTCATTAGCACACATAGATCAAGAATTGGTTCAAATGAATGAGAAATCTCATCTGTAGATGAGTTAACATTATTCTATTCAGACTTATTTTGATAAAACGTTGGATTCAACATGTGGCTCAGGCATGTCCCAGCTTAGCATCTGGTCGAGTTGGGGGGCAGGATACAGGTGAAAATACAATGAAGAAAAGTGTGATACCATTGAATCAACCGTAATCATTACCTGTGTGAAAGGATTCAAAAATGTGATATACATTGTCCATTTCATAAATTGGGCAAAGCATTTTGCCCATTTCATGAAATAGGCAATTTCACGGATTGGGTGTAACATATATAAAGCTTCCAATGTCATTCAAGGTTGTTTATATTCTGATCGCTTCTCGGCCTTTTGGCTAAGACAGTGACTCAGGAACATAAATTTTTGTTTATACCTTGGTTGGTTTGTTCAGCCCGTCTGTACATGGCGAAAGCCGATACGCGACGTTAAACTGAACTTCCATTCAAGGTTGTGAAATGCAGCATCAATCTATTCTACTTAATAAAAATAATTTCTCCATTCTGTGTGTGTCTGTCAAGGCCACAGGTGAGTGGGCTAAATAGTCATGGGCAGACTAGAAATGCACACATCATAATAATCCTGCGCTTATACAATATGACACGCCTTTACTGGCGAAGCGCAGAAAGATTACTTCCATAGAAATGCCAGTTTGACAAATCATAAATGTCATTTAAGCATAAGTACAAAGGCATACATACACATTTGGTGACCAAAAGACATTTTGTACTCAAATTCTCAATGCACAAACACATGCACACGGGTAACCTTAGCAACAACACAACACATACTGACCATCTCTTCAACCGACAATAAGTGCGTGCACCAGCAGTGGCAGTCGGCCGGGGTATGCGGTTGCCAAATAAAGATGGAGATGATGACGATGTCGATGACAACGACGACGATGACGACGACGACGACGACGACGACGGCGCACCCGCGACCACCACACTCATCCCTCCGCTCTCCCCAGCCTCTCTTTGCTGATGCTGCACCAGCAGATTTTGCATCTGCTGAGTGGCGCGGGCCAGAACGCTCGACGTTTCGTTGCTGTTTTTGGAACTTCCTGAGACGACGGAGCTTCGAGACTCTGGCTGGGAGGCTTTGTTTTCTTCTGCTTCCTGGGACTGGGAGTAAGCATGGTCTGAGCTCACTGCCGACCGTAGGAAATCGGGATTTTGCTCTCCTGAAATTAGGCAAGCTGACATCTTTCAAGGCATGTCTTCACTACGACATTAGCCTATAGAATAGACAACAAACAAACAACTACACGACAAGTGTAAAGTGACGTTATTTTATTCACAAGAGACAAAACAAAACTACTGGATATTTCCGCGAATGCGCCTTTATCAACACAGACAAACAAGAAAACAGCAAACAGCAAAAGGAGTAAAAAGCAGGCAACAAAAGGAGCAAAAAACCAACAAGATAAAAATTAAAAAAACAATACAATACTTCCTCTCTACAGTCCAATGCGTAAGTGATATAGCATAGAGTAAAATAAACAAAGAAATATAAAAAGAATAGGAAAAAAGTGTAAATCAACTTCAATTTAAAAACAAAATGATTGAATCAGCTGAAAAACATGGCCTCTAAAGACCCACTCCGCTGATGTGCATGTTCTCTCTCTTGCTCAGAACATATGATTTCTTACCAGCGAGAGAGGGATAACACGTGAAAATGGTAGATAATAAAAGATAACTCAAAAAGATGGGAGCCTAAGGATAGCCAGGTCAAGTGAGCTTGGCTGGAAAAGGAAGAATGATGTTTGTAGTACGCGCGTGCACCTCGCCTACCCGGAAGTAAGGGGGATAACTGGCGCCCCATATCCGGCGCAGGGGTCGAGGTCACGCCCTACTTTCGTTTTACTATAGTCTTTGGTATAGTTCCAGGTCATTAAGAGTCAATGCACATGTTTTAAGTGTTGGTAATGTATGGTTAAAATAGATTGCTGATTTGGACAGATCAGTGACAGTGTAGTGGGTCTTTAACCCTTTAGTTCGGTAACGTTCAGAAAAAAATCGGATTTTAAATGCTGAGAACGTTCGGGAACGTACGGATTCCATGTGGCCGGTTTGGGCGCTTCTATTTTGTTTCTATCACATGGCAGTCACGTGGAGGCGTGGACGCTTCAGCCTCGCTTTCGCAATAGATTACTCTTCCGCCCTGTTGCTTGCAAAAGCTTCTAGGCCGATTTGTTTGGAAGATATGATTTTTTTAAAATTAGTGACCGACTTCAGCATTTTCGCGATTTTTCCAATATGGATGACGAACAGCTATGAAGTCCATTGACTGAGGAAAGCAATGAATAGTCCTATTTTTGTGAAAGATGGGACTTATGAGATCGCAAAGTGATGAGTAAGGAGTGTACTCTGACCTATTTCGGCAGCGAGCTTGTTTTTGTTCGATCGGTGCGAATTTTTGAAGGCGTGTTACTGACATTGTCATTTTCCCGACTTTTGCATCATGGATGATGAATTGTTATTGCATCCACTGAATGATGACAGCGATGAAAATTCTTTTTTTTGTGAAAGATAGGAATTATAAGATCGTGAAGTGAAAGGGTAAGTGAATGATTTTGATCTACATTTCCATTTCAGTCGTCTAAGGCTTCACACCCAGTCTGCAAAAAGTAGGCAGTGAATGACTAGTGAATGCAGTTTGCGACTACACATTGGCAATTTGATTTTTTTTGGTGGAGCCATGCATCCCCATAACATCTTGAAATTCATTTTGCAAATCAGACAGACATCTCGGCAACACATTCAAAACGAAAAAAACAAAAAAATCTGCTAGGGTATATTTTATTATTATTTTTCCGACGCTACTCCCCCCCCTTTTGTACGGAGTGACGTCCCTTGGGCAAGGATTTCAGAGCTGACTGACCGCACAGAGCGTCAGGACTTAAAGGGTTAAACCCTAGATCAGTAGAGATGTCTCAAAAATGTAACCTCTACCTCACATTCTAAATATTCTTGTTCGATATTTAAAGGATATTAAACTTAGTTATTATTGTTGTGGGTGGTTTTTTCTTCAACAGTATCTTTCCTGTTCTTTTTTCCCCCAAACCCTTTGTTCGTGTTACGATTTCTAAAGTGAAATAATAGCTTGGTAAGTTGGTTCCTTTAATTAAAATCGTAATGCTCCAAAACTTCTGCAGCGTTTGAAATGGAGTCATATCTGTGAACACATGGTTGCAGCGTGGGTATTTTACATTGGTAATTGGTATTGGTATTTGGTATAATCTAGTCACAGAGACTATCTCCGTGACTAGTCTTGGGCACACTTGGAAAACCTAGCTATCAATTTGGCGGCAGGATTTCTCCCTGCTCTTTCCGACTTTCAACTGCTGTGGGATTTTTACATGCATAAAAGAGATGCCTCTATGTCACGCCACACGACACGTGGCGTAACATAGAGGCATCGACAATGCCAAAACACACACCTTCATTTTGCGACAAAAGCTTGTCGATGTCAGACAATGCAGCCAACTCGTTGCTGCTGGCACCAAACACGTCCTGATCGCCAAAGAGCCCCAGGGGGGGCGTGGCCTGGTCAGCGCCAAACACAGGCCAGTCCTGGTCCATGTCCATGTCCAACGGCCCTAATATGTCCTCAAAGTCCAGCCTGGAAGCTGAGCCACTGCAAACATAGATAGCATGTGCATGTCCAACAGCCCTAATATGTCCTCAGCCTGGAAGCTGAGCCACTGCAAACATAGATAGCATGTCCATGTCCAACGGCCCTAATATGTCCTCAGCCTGGAAGCTGAGCCACTGCAAACATAGATAGCATGTGCATGTCCAACAGCCCTAATAAATTATGTCCTCAGCCTGGAAGCTGAGCCACTGCAAACATAGATAGCATGTCCATGTCCAACGGCCCTAATATGTCCTCAGCCTGGAAGCTGAGCCACTGCAAACATAGATAGCATGTCCATGTCCAACGGCCCTAATATGTCCTCAGCCTGGAAGCTGAGCCACTGCAAACATAGATAGCATGTACATGTCCAACGGCCCTAATATGTCCTCAGCCTGGAAGCTGAGCCACTGCAAACATAGATAGCATGTACATGTCCAACGGTCCTAATATGTCCTCAGCCTGGAAGCTGAGCCACTGCAAACATAGATAGCATGTCCATGTCCAACGGCCCTAATATGTCCTCAGCCTGGAAGCTGAGCCACTGCAAACATAGATATCATGTACATGTCCAACGGCCCTAATATGTCCTCAGCCTGGAAGCTGAGCCACTGCAAACATAGATAGCATGTACATGTCCAACGGTCCTAATATGTCCTCAGCCTGGAAGCTGAGCCACTGCAAACATAGATAGCATGTACATGTCCAACGGCCCTAATATGTCCTCAGCCTGGAAGCTGAGCCACTGCAAACATAGATATCATGTACATGTCCAACGGCCCTAATATGTCCTCAGCCTGGAAGCTGAGCCACTGCAAACATAGATATCATGTACATGTCCAACGGCCCTAATATGTCCTCAGCCTGGAAGCTGAGCCACTGCAAACATAGATAGCATGTACATGTCCAACGGCCCTATGTCCTCAGCCTGGAAGCTGAGCCACTGCAAACATAGATAGCATGTACATGTCCAACGGTCCTATGTCCTCAGCCTGGAAGCTGAGCCACTGCAAACATAGATAGCATGTACATGTCCAACGGCCCTAATATGTCCTAAGCCTGGAAGCTGAGCCACTGCAAACATAGATAGCATGTACAGTGGAACCTCCCTTTCAAGACCTATGAAAATAATCCAAAATATTACCGTAATTTTCGGACTATAACTATAAGGCGATATTTTTCTCTCCAATTTCGACATATTGACCCTTTCACCGCCAACGTCGCATTTTGCACCACAATGATTTAACACCCATGTCACTAAAAGGCATCAAATCAGGGTCTGTTATCCAACATCGCATTTTGCACAATGATTTAACACCCATGTCACTAAAAGGCATCAAATCAGGGTCTGTTATCCAACGTCGCATTTTGCACCACAATGATTTAACACCCATGTCACTAAAAGGCATCAAATCAGGGTCTGTTATCCAACGTCGCATTTTGCACCACAATGATTTAACACCCATGTCACTAAAAGGCATCAAATCAGGGTCTGTTATCCAACGTCGCATTTTGCACCACAATGATTTAACACCCATGTCACTAAAAGGCATCAAATCAGGGTCTGTTATCCAACGTCGCATTTTGCACCACAATGATTTAACACCCATGTCACTAAAAGGCATCAAATCAGGGTCTGTTATCCAAAGACCATGTCCTCTTAATTTTGGGAGGTAAGGATAGGCCTTACTTTAATTTATGTCACACAGGAATCCCCAGTAGTGCAGACAGATTTTGTTCTCTACCCAGGTAAGTTTGATGGAATGTTTTTGCTGAAAAATGGCTGGCGGTGAAAGGGTTAAATAAACGAGGGTGCCCTATCAGTGAACAAAATTGTGAGAAGAGAGGCAACGATTGCCGTACTCAGTAGTCTTACAGTGAGTCACAACATCGAAAGTGGCAACGAGTCGCCGATACGATGAATACTCACGTTAAAATGCTTCATAATCCCTATTATCATCCAAGATACCGCCCAACAGATGCCATAACCCTTCATTGGATGAAAAAAGCACCGTTGTAGAGCTTAAAATGCCATAATTCTACCAGTTTTCGTGAAGAAAAGTCCAAACACAACAACCGGAAGTCGCAAAAACGGAAGTTCGATTATTTGAGAAGGGAGCCAACTCTCGTTTATGACAGCAGTAATGGTGGACTGTAAGCGTCTACAGGACGTGTACGGGCTTCAAACTTCGACTTTCTTTTGCGAGACGTGTATTGCCTTATAAACGAGGGCGCCTTTTACTAGTTTTAGTTTTACTTTAATTTTTTTGGAAAATTGCCCTATTCGTCTTATACACAGCAGCGCCTAATGATCCGAAAAATACGGTAGGTCTTAAGTGGGAGCGAGTTGCATAACTATTAGTATAAGGGAGGTAATTTTAATACTTACAAAGAAGGGCAATGTCTGAGAGAAGTAGGTCTTAAGTGGGACTGGGAGGGAGTGTTATAAGGGGGGGGGGGGGGGGGGGGTATAAGGGAGGTTCCACTGTAGCATGTAGCATGCATCCCATTTGCACCGTTTCCGACTGCCAGATTATCACTGTAGTATAATATAATATTAAAGGGGGCAGCTATTCTGGCAGGCTGGGCTATTAAAGTAGAGATGCCTTGTCTAGGGAACATCACCACTCTCTCAGCCAATGGGATTTGAGGACAGCAGGCATTGGGGAAGTCCAAAGGTCAACCATTCCAACCACTACAGTCATTCATAAAAATCAAACAGAAAATGTGTTTCAATGTTCGCCAGAAACTTCAAAATCAGCTTTTATTTTAAAATAATTATGAGAGCCTCTGAGGACTTTGTCATGAACTAATATTATAGTAATAATTAGACATGTGACTTACTTAAATGAACTAATATTATAGTAATAATCAGACATGTGACTTAAATGCGACTGAAAAATGTCCATTACAAGACGACAAAAACAATATGGCTGACATTCAGGAGAGGTCACTTAGGATAGTTTTGAACTTGACATTTTTTTACCGTAAAAAAAAAACCCACAAAAAAGCACTAGACAACAACAAAAGCCTTGTTGCAGTTTTGTATTTTGACTATAAATTAGCACCTTTTTTTTTTTATTGGGGGAGGGGTATTTTTGAAAAATAATAAAACCTAAAAAAATCAAAAACAAAAAAAACCAGGTTACATAATGTATGCATAATAATGATAATTCTACGACACTCACTAGCTGGAGGTGGAAGCGGTTTCCATGACGAAGTCGATATCCTCACCGTCAGGCTTGTTCACTATGTTGAAGAACGCTTGCAGGTCGCTGCTTGTCAGATCTTGCAGGCCAAAACAGAGCATTTCGTCGTCTTCGTCCAGCGGCTGACCTGGGTCGTTGTCCGCTTGGTGGTTTCTGTCACTCATCATGCTCATGGGTAGTCTTGGGGAAAAGAAAATACATTTAAGAGATAAAGGTCCTGTAAGTGTATGCACAATGCAGTATTAATTTTCTTTTCTCTTTACAATCAGCGGGCCAGAGACAGTGCACAAAATATGCCTCCAGATTTGATGTACCATGGCACGATTCACAGAAAAACAGCCCAATCCGGGAGATGGGTCGGAGATTGGGTTAGACTTAAGAGTCGTAAGTAAAAATTAAACCTAAACTAAAGAAAAACAAAAGAAGGCACTCCAACTGAAAGAACTAAAGCGAAAGCTAGGCCTTTGTAAGTTGTAAACAATCAAGATGGCAGCTTACAGTTTTGGTGCAGTTAGCGAAAGACGATGCTTTCCAAATGCACACAACAAACTGTGTAAGTTGCAAACAATCAAGATGACGGCTTAGTTTTGGTGCAGTTAGCGAAAGACGATGCTTTCCAAATGCACACAACAAACTATGCGAGTTATTGTAGGCTTTGTTCTTGTTCTGACTCTACGGTCTACCCCAACCCTGCTTCAAACCCCATCCCTGTTCTGGCCGTTTACTAGTTTTGTATAATCACTGTCAATTTACGAACAGCAGTGGCTGACACCCTGCACCGACCACTGTCAATTTACGAACAGCAGTGGCTGACACCCTGCACCGACCACTGTCAATTTACAAACAGCAGTGGCTGAGACCCTGCACCGACCACTGTCAATTTACGAACAGCAGTGGCTGACACCCTGCACCGACCACTGTCAATTTACGAACAGCAGTGGCTGACACCCTGCACCGACCACTGTCAATTTACGAACAGCAGTGGCTGACACCCTGCACCGACCACTGTCAATTTACGAACAGCAGTGCTGACACCCTGCACCGACCACTGTCAATTTACGAACACCAGTGGCTGACACCCTGCACCGACCACTGTCAATTTACGAACAGCAGTGGCTGACACCCTGCACCGACCACTGTCAATTTACGAACAGCAGTGGCTGACACCCTGCACCAACCACTGTCAATTTATGAACAGCAGTGGCTGACACCCTGCACCGATCCATACGTCGATTTGTATAGGGTCACCTGGATATTTAAAAGAAGCCATTATGATAAAGGCTACCACAGCCAAATGCTGTGCACTTGTAGTTGTACTTTCATGACATATCTTCTTCTTCCTATTACTGGACTGGGCCTCATGGAGTTTTTAAAGTCCAACTTGGTACGCGACTGACAGGCGATGTGTGCTCTGAGTCAATGCGTAATTATTAAAAACTTAATAATTTGGGATCCATCCCTAAAACGTGAGGTTAAACTATATACACTGGTCCACTGGGAGATCTGGTAGCTGATGTAAATGTAGGTAGGGCCACGTCTCTAATGACGCTGTGAAACACTGTCCGACTGCTACAAATTTCACTACTTTTCAACTTCGGATTTCTTACTGAGTACTCCATGCATGCCAAAGAAACACATGTCGATAAATAAAACAATCTTTGCTGCTTACGTCGATGGGGATTTTGTGTCGAAGAATGTTGGTTACTTTGAACAACTAGCGATGACAGGAGACGGAGGTGACGATAAAAATCATGGCATGACCAAAGTTTTGACGCTCGCTATGCCCGTACCTAAGAAACGGCTTCTCTTGAGAAACGGGTTTAGCGTTTTCGCTTGTGGACCAATGAAAATATCCGTTACGCCAACAGAAACTTAACGCTTTCCGCTATTGATCGATGTTCATATCAAAGAGATAGGGGTCGATTAAGACCGAAAGATCAAGGAATAAAAACATAATGTGTTTCAAAGCACATCCAAGATTCATTTCGAAAGAATACATCTTGAGGAGCACATGCTTAAAAAGTTCATCTTTTCCTCTTTTAAACGATGTACGGCATGACTAACCACCATTGTAAGCGAAATCGCTGTTGGAAGCAAAAGGTGGTAGACCGCATTCAGAGCTTGTCATTTGGCCGACGTTCGATGGAGGCCTTTTTCAGTGATTAGACTCTCAGACTCGGCCAGTAAATGCTTTTTCATTCGTTATTTACTGAAACAAATATTATCATGTTGATCTAGGTTTGTTCTGTGGAGTTTCGAGGAGTTAACTTAATAACAACAAGAATATCAAAGGTTTTTTTTTTTTTTTAAATACAATGTATCGGAAGCAAAACAAGTAGATCTAGATCCAGAAAACATTCGGAGATTCCCTGTAGGCCTATGCTTGGTCTGATAATCATCAAGATTTGTAGGTGTTTTGAGCTCTTGTCACTGAAAAAATGAACAGAATACTCACATTTTTCGCCAATTTTTTTGTAATGTGTCGGAGTTGATTTTATATACTTTGAAATAGTTTTTTTACTTGGTCTAGATCTACTGGCTAGTCAAGAAACGGAACTTGGGACTTACGTCTGTATAGCTCTGGCTCAACTCAATATTTTGTCTCGGGTATAAAGAAGAAAATAAAACAAAATAAAAATCAATTAAGTAGACAAACAAACAAACAGACAGACAAATAAATAAGTATAGATCAGATACTGTTGTGGTAGTAAATGCATAGGGTCTGAAACCACTTATGTGTTGGTATGATTTGTTTATGAATCAGGTAGACGAAGTAGGCCTGTGACTGAGTGTGTGTGTGTGTGTGCGTGCGCACATGTGTAGGCCCTATGTGTGTGTGTCACTGTGTGTGTGCGCACAGGCCGGGGGGGGGGGGGGGGGGGGGGGGGTGTATATGTGTGCGTGCGAGCGTGCAAAAACTCTCTCTCCCGTTGTGTATGTGGTTGCACGCGCGCGCGTGTGTGTATGAAAGACCGAGAGACAGGAACAGCATGTGTGTATGAGAGGAGAGCGAGAGAGAGACTATGTGTGTGTGTGTGTGTGTGTGTGTGTGTGTGTGCGCGCATGTGTGTGTTGGTTGAGAAATTTATGTTGAAGTAAAATGTTCAGTCAGTTTGATAGTCGTGCGCACAGCACATTAGTTCTGTGAACACACACACAAAAATGTTTTAAAATAGAAACAAAGAAGCAGAAGGGGGGCGGGCGGACCCCCTCTTTCTTAAAAATAATAAAACAGAGGGAAGAATAAGCGCATATGCACGCACACACTCATACACACAGGGCAGGATGAAAAAAAGCTTTGTCAGCTTATTCTTTAACCCTCAATAAAGATGATTTTGACTTGACTTGACTTGACCCATGCATGTACTCACACACATGGTTTTATCCAGTAGTATAACTACACGTGCATTGCAAACTAAAACAGGAGGCAAAGCCTTCAAGGCTCACTCGAACAGGAACATGTGGGACAACAACAAAGATTGAGGGGGGTGTCTAAAGTACAAGAGTTGCCAATAAAATGTTAAAGTACAAATGAAACTATCGTTAATGGATACAACTAACAAATTTTTTAAAATGTCAGTGCTGAGAATCTGACCCGGAACCATTGGCATTACTGTAAGACACTCTAACAATGAGATATCGAAGTTTTCAGTGTTGATAAGTTTCTTAACTCATGTTGCCTGTTGAATACTCTCTAACCCACTAATCTGAAATGTTATCTGTTTACAGTGTTGTTTTAAGTATTTAATTATTCAAATAATAACTTTTAAGTTCTGATTATGGTCCGCGGCTGCGGAATAACTAAGTTTAGCAGACGACAGAATCCGTGAAGTTGTTGACTGCTTTGACGAAAAATCAATCGGTCAGATGACTGCCTGCCTGCTAAAACTATCGGTCAAAATCGAAGAATGAACCCTGCTGTCTTGGTCTGTTGAAAAAAGTGTGTATCCCATGGGACGCCCAGAGCTGAAATCAGAGTCCCTCTGTGATTTTTGTGCTTCAGGGACGCACATGATGACATATGTGCGTTATGGGAAACACTGATAATATTCCCACTTCCCAGTCTAATACTAGTATTACTAGATTTTTGAAAATGTTAGTATTTGGTGCTTGTTTAATATTAGTTGGTAACTTGTTCCACAAAGGTGCAGTTCTGTTAGTAAAACAGTATTTTCATCAACATTTAATAATTTAAAGAAATCTTGTATGTTTAGGTCATCAATATTGTTAAATATTTTGAAGCATTGAATTAAATCACCCCTGACTCTTCTACTGAGTTCTAGCCTTTAATTAGTTTAAATTAAAGAAGGTAATTTAAGGAGCTCTAGTCTTTCCCTGTAGGAATAATTTTGGAATCCTCAATTTTGTAGCCCTTTTTTGCACTCTCTATCGTCACTGATTGTCTTTTCAAATATGGAGACCAAACAACATTTCCATATATTCTAAACAAGGTCTAACTAATCCTTTTAAACAAATGTAAAAAGATATCTTTATCTATCATAGATAGACATAGAGTCTATGTAACAAAAGGTTCGCTTAATAATTCCTAACATTTTAATTATTTCTATTTGCCTTCTTTACAGCTTAATGAATATGGCAATCGAATTTAAGTTTTTTGTCCATTATTACACCTAAATCCTTCACTTCTGTACATTTTGTTATTTCATTTACAGTATCTTTTACCATCTATCACCATTCTTCATAGTATATTGGTTACAACTAAAATACGGGCCGCTAAAATACAAGGATTGTTTTTACCTAAATGCATCTTCCACTAGTTCCAGGTTTCTGACCAATTTACTAAGGAATCTACATCCTTTTGTAAGAACATGGAGTTTGCAGTACAATCAGCAATTGGAATAGGATTAGGAAAGCACGTGTCTGTCAAACTGGCCTAATGGAGTTGTCACTTTCCAACACGGATTTACGATTACTCCGATTAGGCCTACGTTTCGGATTCCAAACATGGTACATTTTAATAAGGGCCGTTTTATTATGAACTTCTGGATTCTTTCAAACATTTGCACCCTAATATTTTGGATCACACAATCTAAGAAGATCCTGAAATTGGAAAGTTTCAGATAGGTACCACAGAAGAAAGATTCACGTGTCTCTCTGCAGCATGCACACGTGTTCGCGGCTCCTGCAAAGCAGCACTTTGTCGGAGAAAAAGTTGCACATTAGCAAAGTATTAAGAACTGTTGGCTAATACGCACCTTCTGTGACTTGAATAAGCTACTGATACCATACTCAGAAACAAACAGCTGAATTGCCGGCCTAGCTAGTTGACGATGTCTTCCACGCAAGTTGTCGAAGTCTTCCTCGAGCGAAGCTTGGTTCCCAACGTTGTATATTGGGTTGAACCGGAAATGAGCCGTTTTGGATACAGACTTCCGTTTGGATGCTGTTTTTGGAATATGCCATCTTAAAAATAGTTTTAAACAGCATCGTTCCCTGTCTTTTTGTTATTTTTCTGTTCAACTCAAGAAACGTAATCTTAAACTTAGTTTTACACTTAGAGTTAGCGGTGGCGTTGTCAATGTGTTTAAGATGGTATTCCTATTACGGATAGTTATGTACTATTTTGATAAATATTCCTAAGTGGTACGTGAATCACGTTGCCGGCTACGTCAGAGGTACGGTGTTATGATAAATAAGTACCTGTCATTAAATATATACCTCTCGCATGCGAACTGTACCCATCTAACCCTAACCCTATCCCTAACCCTATCCCTAACCCTAACCCTATCCCTAACCACGGAAAGAACCAAAAAATAGAGCAGGAGGGTGTAAATCTACATATTTGCCGATAAATCGATGTACAAGTCCATAAATCCATAATCCGTAAAATTCACAATGGCGGACAAACAAACGATTCTGATTGGCCACGCTAGGACTACTTCTAATGCGCATGCGCAGAGGTAAATATTTCATAGGACTACTTATTCATTATGACAACGGCGCACTTTACTCATAAGAGGCAAAACCATTGGTCAATAATAATGGTTACGCCACTGGACGATGAAACGTCCAATCAAAACAAGTGTTACACAATGAGGGAGGAATGAAGGGGAGGGGGCAATATTCATATCAGCATGTTTCAGCAGGTATAATCCCTATTCAATTGTTAAAATTATCCTATTGAAAAAATAAGATTCTTCTGTTCTTATGATGTGCCCCTCTTTCTTTTTTTTTTATCAGATCTTTCTTTCCTTCTTCTCCTTCATTTTTTTTTATACGTCTGCCCGTTCACCGAGAAAGAAAGAAAAAAACAAATAATAATAATAATAATAATGGTTATTTATAGAGCGCTTAACTCCCTTTGCAGGATGCTCAAAGCGCTGAACAAAGGCCTAAACACTAACATACAGATAAACATACACATTAAAGACAAGCCAAGAATAATCAACATGAAGACAAGTATCAATGAATATAAACATTAAAAATAAGTGAGACTGTTCATACAAAATACATGTATTAATCTCTCTCCCCCCTCCTCCCCCCCCTCCTCCCCCTCCCTCCCCCCCCCCCCCCCCCCCCCCCCCCCCCCCCCCCCCCCCCCACGCACGCACACACACGCGCGCACACACATACTGCAGGGTAATATCATCAAGGACTACGTGGATTAGAGGTGAGAGTATGAGGTTTCAAAAAGATGAGTTTTCAGAGAAGTTTTGAAAGACTGAACAGAGGAAGAGTGGCGAACACTGTGTGGTAAGCTATTCCAGAACGAGGGAGCAGAGTACGAGAAAGAAGATTCACCGAAGGATTTAGTTTTAATACGGGGGGAGTCGGAGGAAGATCTGAGATGTCGGGTGGGAGTGTAGGTTTGTACAATGTCAGTGAGATACTGAGGGGCAGTTCCATTAATAGAGTTGAAGGTGAGGCATGCGACCTTGTACTGAATTCGAGCAGAAATTGGAAGCCAGTGAAGAGTGTGAAGTAGCGGGGTGATATGCTGTGTCTTTTTTGCTTTGAAAATCAATCTTGCAGCTAACTTTCTGAAGTTTCTTGATTGAGGACTGCGGGCAACCAAATAACAGAGAGTTACAATAGTCTAGCCAAGACAAGACGAGAGAACAGACGAGAGTTTGTGTGCCTGAGTGGTAAGGAGGTGGCGAATATAACTTATCTTACGAATCTGTAGATAGTCTATTTTGCAGACATTATTCACATGTGTTTTCATTGTAAGGCTGGAATCGATAGTGACGCCCAGGTTTTTGACAGAAGGAACAAAATCAATATCCGAGTCACCTATCCTTATGGAAGATGGAAGGGACCTGTCAACAGAGAGTCTTTTAGAAGTCATTATGATGGCTTCAGTTTTGCTGTCATTTAGCTGGAGTTTGTTTTCATTCATCCATGTTTTGACATTACTGACACATCCTTGAAGACCTTGAACAGTGGAGTCGAAGTCAGAAAGAGTTGTTTCAGTGTATAGATGACTATCATCAGCGAAGGCATGATGATTTACAGAATGATTCTTAACAATGTTGAAAAGGGGTTGCGTATACAATACAAAAAGCACAGGTCCCAGGACAGAGCCCTGGGGAACGCCATACTTAACAGTCGATGGAGTGGATTTATGGCCTGCTACTGAGATTGTTTCAGTTCTGTTTGAGAGATATAGGCTTTAAACCAGGAGAGAGTAGAGCCAGAAATACCAAAGGAATAGGAAAGTCTGTTTAGTAGGATAGCATGGTCAATAGTATCGAAAGCGGCAGAGAGGTCTAGTAAAGTAAGGACTACGGACATTTTACCATTGTCAAGGGATGTTATGATATCATTCATGATCTTAAGAAGGGCGGTTTCGGTGCTATGATGGGGTCTGTATGCTGACTGTAAGGAACTGAGTAAATTGTTGCAAGTCAAATGTTCGTTTAGTTGCAAAAGAACAAGGCGTTCAAGTACTTTAGACAAAAAGGGGAGATTTGAAACTGGTCTGTAATTTTTCAAGTCATCAGGATCAAGCGAGGGTTTCTTAAGCAGAGGTTTTACCAAAGAGCACTTGTACTCGTCAGGAAAGGTCCCAGAAGTGAGGGATGCATTCATGATGTCAGTGATGAAAGGCAACAAAATGTCAAGAGATTCTACAAGCAAGTCAGAGGGAAATGGGTCGAGTTCACAGGTTTTGAGTGGATAAGAAAGAATTGTCCGTTTAACTACATCTTGAGTCACAGGGGTGAAATGCGTCAGGGGCTGGCCATGAAAACAGGGTTCGTTAGAAACAAATGAACGGGAGAAGACTGAATCAAGATTGTTTCGAATAGTGCAAATTTTGCCTTTAAAGAACTGCATGAAATGATTTGGGAGCTCAGTGAGTGGGAAAATGGACGGGAGGGGTGAGGTCTTTGCCATACCAAGTAGCTGATTGGATACCTGAAATAATCTGCCAGATGAAAAGCTTTCTTTGATTTTGTTACAATAGTACGTGGTTTTTGCAGCATGCACTATGTCCGTGACAGCCTTTTTTGCGCGGTTCAGCACATACTTGTGGCCAGCCAGACGCAAGCGCGTCCACTGCCTCTCCATTTGGCGTTTGTGCTGCTTGGCAGCCCGCGTTTGCTCGGCCGCTGCGCTGTACCAGCAGGGGTCACACCTGGCTGACGACACCTGGCGTCTGGTGGCCGGGGCGTGGTGGTCCAGCGTGGTGGTCAGGGCTGAATCCAGAGTGGCGGCGGTGAGTGTGGAGGGCGTCAGGGTGAACAGACGGGCGGCCAGGTCGTTCTTCAGGGCCGTCCTGTCGATGGCCTTCAGGTCACGCTTTGTAATGTAGGTTGACTGGGAGCGGGGGACACTGACGTGATGTCAAAGTGACTGATGACACAGCAGTGGTCGGAGGTGAGGTCATGAGACACCACCGTTTCCTTCACACTGGTGTTGTCACTTCTCTGCACCACCCAGTCCAAGATGTGGCCTTTGTCGTGAGTGGATTCTGTCACAGTCTGGGTCAGGTCGAAGATGTTCAAAAGTTCTAGGGCTTTGGCAGTTGTAGGGTGGAGAGGATTATCATAGTGAACGTTAAAATCACCCAGTATGATAAACGATCCGGACAGGGAATTACAGTATTCACACAAATCATGGAATTGATCAATAAAGTTGGTGTCAGTCTGTTTGTTCTTGCGGCTGGTAGGAGGTCGATACAGACAGAAGAAGTGGACAGTCGTGTGGGGCAGGGAGAGGGTGACGCGGACAAGCTCAAATGCAGGGTGGTCAAGAGGGAAGGAGGTGCTGAAGGAGATGTGGGTTGTGAACCGTTTGTGATAGATCACAGCCAGCCCACCACCTCTGGAAGGACGGGGGACAGATTTGATGCTGTAGTTTGAGGGACAGAGATCAGAGCACTTGGACTCATCACCGTGTTGTCTCAGCCAGGTCTCAGTGAGAAACATGAGCTGGATGCTGTTGTCCATGATAAACGTAGAGATCTCAGTTCGTTTCATGGGATCGTTGACAGACCGAGCATTGAATAATGCTGAAGTAAGCATAATGTCCGGGGTAGGTTTTGCAGTGGTGGTGATTTTTATCAGGTTGTTGTGGTTGACGAAAGAGGGGGGAGTGGGCGCAGGGATCATAGAAGCAAAGTCTGAAAGAGGTAGATCTAGTTGTTTTTTTCTTGCTTGCTGACGAACTGGACACAACGTTTATAGCACACGCACGCATGCGCACACATACACATACACACAATAAAGAAACTTATGACTTATGACACACACACACTCAACTTCACACTCAGTCAAAGTCAAAGCCATACACCACCACAAACTAGAAACAGCTACTCTTGGTTTACAAACACCCAAACTGCGCTGAGAATCAGTGTTGTTCTTCGAAAAGAATGCGTTATTCTAAAAGAAACTTACTTTCAGTTTGCAGTTACAAAACCGGTTAACAGCAACTCGAACCGGTTTTTCGAACCGCGAAAGTTTAGCACCGGTGTTTTGGTTCAAACCGGTTTTTCCCCCCACCTCTAACAACTAGCCAAATCATGTCCAGTATGGTCTATCTAACGCAAGCATGCAACATATGTAGTGTACTGTAACTGTGTTACAAGTTGCCACCATGAACAACGGCTTTCTGCTCTTTGTTGTGTCCTTTCATTTTACTCTCTCTCTCTCTCTCTCTCTCTCTCTCTCTCTCTCTCTCTAAGTTACAAAAAACTGAAACAGACTGCAACGTCACTGGAACTGACATACAAACAACTACACGACAAGTGTAAAGTGACGTTATTTTATTCACTAGAGACAAAACAAACCTACTGGATATTTCGGCGAATGCGCCTTTATCAACACAGACAAACAGTTAAACAGCAAACAGCAAAAGGAGCAAAAAGCAGGCAACAAAAGGAGCAAAAAAACAAGAAGATCAAAATGAAAAACAATACTTCCCCTATACAGTCCAATGCTAGTTAGGCCCCTATATTGTTATCTTCTAGAATTGAAAATGTTATGCACAATTTGGCTATGTAGCCTATGTCTATGAAGCGCAGAAAAGATTGTATCTTACTACTATGTAACAAGTGTGACAGGATATATTTCGTCTTTATGTTCTTTACCATTATTTTATGAGTACCTATGAATTTTGTTTATTTGTATGTAAAACCCCTTCACTTTTGGCCTTAATCTGATTAAAAATCGCATTCGCATTCAAATTCGCACTCTCTCTCTCTCTCTCTCTCTCTCTCTCTCTTACTCACTATTTCCGGGCAATGGTGTGAATTGTACCACTTTGGATGGACCAGGGCCTAAATACACTGGCCCTGGGATGGACTGACTGTTTCACTGGGCATCATATCATAAAAAGGCAAGTGTGTGTGTGTGTGTGTGTGTGTGTGTGTGTGTGTCTGTTTGTGTGAAACACAAAACGGGCCTTATAACTCCGCCGTTTTTCGACCGAATCGCTTCAAATTTGCTGTGAGCCCTAACGGGGCGATGGCAACGGCAACAGAGGCGGCCGTGTCATTTGCACGGTTTGGCAAATGCGCGAAACGCGTATCCGCCGGTGACTATCAATGTGCCAAACCGGAAGCGAATCGATTTAGAAATGCGCGCAATATACACCGCTTCACCTTTTCACAAATAACTCTGCCGTTTCTTAACCGAATCGCTGCAAATTTGCTGTCAGGCTTGCTGTGGCCTGGGCAAAGCCTGGCAGCAACTTTGAAGAGAATTGGGAGAGCGCGTCACTCTCAGAACAGCGCCAACTGGAAACGGGGCCTTATAACTCCGCCGTTTCTTAACCGAATCACTTCAAATTCAGTTGCTGTACTCAGCGTTAACAGTACTTGGCGTTACTGTTACTAGGCATTACTGTTACTAGGGAGAGAACATCACTCTCAGAGCAGCGCCAACTGGAAACGGGGCCTTATAACTCCGCCGTTTTCTTAACCGAATCACTTCAAATTTTGCTGTACTCAGCGTTAACAGTACTTGGCGTTACCGTTACTAGGCGTTACTGTTACTAGGGAGAGAACATCACTCTCAGAGCAGCGCCAACGGGAAACGGGGCCTTATAATAATGCCTTTTCATAACCGAATAACTTCAATTTTGCTGTACTCAGCGTTACCAGTACTTGGCGTTACCATTACTAGGTGTTACCGTTACAAGGGAGAGCACGTCACTCTCAGAGCAGCGCCAACAGGAAACGGGGCCTTATAACTCCGCCGTTTCTTAACCGAATCGCTTCAAATTTGCTGTACTCAGCGTTACCAGTACTTGGCGTTACCGTTTCTAGGCGTTACCGTTACTAAGCGTTACCGGTACTCGGCGTTGCGCTAGTGGTTAATAATAATAATAACTGACCATTTTCATTGCGCTTATTCTCCTTACGGGCTCTAAGCACTTCACGAAGAAGTTAAAAATCTGAGCGAAAAAACAAAAACAAGGCTCTAATCATAAGGAACAACACAAAACGAAATAACGATAACTACATTTACGTCACCCCCCCCCCCCCCTTCCCAAGAAGTAGAGGCGTGGCTATGGGGGTATAGAGAGAGAGAGAGAGAGAGAGAGAGAGAGAGAGAGAGAGAGAGAGAGAGAGAGAGAGAGAGAGAGAGAGAGTGTGTGGGGGGTGGGGGTGGTTACAAGTTAATTTTGTTTCTTTATTTACCAGCATTGCAAGCAATGTGGTCCATAATGATGAGAGAAAAAGTGAAGTAATCCTAAGAGTAACCTTATGTGTGTGTGCGTGCGTGTGTGTGTGTGCGCGCACGCACGTCCGTATGTAGGCCTATGTGTGTGTGTGCTTTTGTGCATGCTTAATTGTGGGTACACGCATGCACGCGGCGTTTGGTATTATATATATATAATATAAACCCAGGACCTGTAACTAGCCTCCGTGATAAACCCTTGGAAATTGGGAACAATTAAAACTCCCTCCCCCCCCCCCCCCCCCCCCCCCCCCCCCCCCCATTTAAACTCAAAGACTATGTGTGTATGTGAAAGGGTGTTTGTGTGTGTGTGTGTTTGTATGTGTTTGTGTGTGAGCACATGTGTGTGAGTGTGAGGGTGTGTGAGTGTGGGTGTGTGTGGGTGAGTGGGTGAATTTGCATGTGTGTATGTGTGTGTTTAGGTGTATGTGCGCGCATGATTGTGTGTGTGTGAGAGAGAGAGAGAGAGAGAGAGAGAGAGAGAGAGAGAGAGAGAGAGAGAGAGAGGAGAGAGGAGAGAGAGAGAGAGGGGGAGGGGAGAGGGGTGGAGGGGAGAGAGGGGGAGAGAGAGAGAGAGAGAGAGAGAGGGTGAGAGGGAGAGAGATAGAGAGAGAGGGGTGTGTGAGTCGAGTTTACATTTTGATTGTTCCCCAAATGTAGTGTTGTTGTTCTTAGGCTGGGTTCACATACATGCGTACATTCCGTTCTGAGACCCATGCACACACATAAAGGTAAAATCTAGAAGTGGGAAATGTATAAGAGTGTTTACAACTCATCCGAAATTCCCCTCAACTTTGACGTTTTTTCTGACGTCAAAGTTCTGTAGGTAATTTGTGCGTCATCTGTGAACCCAGACTTATATTATTAGCCAGACTTAGGCTAGTCATTCAGTGAAAAAGCCTTACGGCGAAACGTTCCTAAAAATAAAAAGGTCTGAGAAGAGATGCAGTGGGTTATTTTAATTATATAATCTCTCTCTATATATATAAGTATATATAAAAAAATATATATAAAAAGTAAATCAGCACAATTTATATAATTTATTTTTTTGGGGGGAGGGGGAACACGGAACACTACTCAAAGTTAACCGGTTTAACTGGTTTTGTTTCTGAGGTTCACAAATAAAGACATTGGACACATAAAAGTTTTATCAAAGCAAACTATGGCTCCAACCCACTTGCGCGCGCATCTCGACCATTCCAACGGAAGTGTCGCCATCTTAGTCCTTATTTGTGTGTAAACAAAGTGAAAATGTTATCTAAATGTGTAAAGAAAACATCCAGATGTTATAAATACAGTTTAAATAAGTTTCGAATTGGAACAGCCAAATACGCAGCATCGATCTGGCATTTTTCAAAAAAAGGTAAGGACTAAGATGGCGGTCTCCCATAATATGGCGCTCCTTGTGGCCGGATATGACGACACATGGGTACCAGCAATTCTGCATTTCAAATGCACTAACTTTTCAGTCCTTCAGAGTAGGGGTACGGAGCTGACTATTCACTGAGATTTTTCTTTCATACTATATTATAGGAAGGAAGAAGGAAAGGGCATCAGTCTACCTGATCCAGGCACACCTCTCTACATTCCTCCTCACTGGGAGTATGTTGGTGTTTACAACGATTTCAATGACCTCCCCTATTGAATCCTTCACTGGATCCACCAACATGGCATCCCATCTCTTCTACTCTCTTCGAGGGATTGTAATTTTAGAACATTATTATTTTTGTTATTTTACACAAGATTTTTATCATTTCTTTTGAATTAAGTGCTGGTTTGCTTTTATTGTGGACTTTCAATCTGGTGCAAAGAGGACAACCTTTCTCTTGGAGAAAGTCTTCTAGCTCAGTTTGAATGTTCACTGTGGACATTCTTTGCAGGCCGATATGCAGACTGAAGAGTCTTTCTCAAAGACGAAACAGCTGTCTTTGCATAGGCATTGTCTATCTCTGTCCCCCCCCCCCCCCCCCCCCCCCCCCCCCTTGGGAGAAAAAGTAAATCAGCACATTATTTTATTTTATTCTTTTCAGAACACAGAACAAATCGTAAAGTTAAAATTAAATTTATTGAGTTTATTTCTTAGGTTCACAAACTTATACATTGGACACAAACAAAGTTTTATTAAAGCAAACTATATATATAAGAGGAAAGTTTAATGGTGTGGTTGTTTTTTCTTCTTCAATTCTTGTACGTTTATATATATATATAATATATAGAAAAAGATACCAGCCGCACAAGCCAAACTTCCCACTCCACACAACTCTGTAGGACTAAAAAGTTGTTGCATTTGAAATGCCGAATTGATGAAACTTTTCTGTATCTAATGTATGAATTTGTGAACTTCAGAAGCAAGTTAACGTCATAAAATATTCTGTTACTTTAAAAAAAAAATTATGAATATAATTTATTAATAATAAAATGTGCTGATTTACTTTTTCTCCCAATGGGGGAGGGACAGTGCCCGATGCAAAGACAGCTGTTTCGTCTTTGAGAAAGACTCTTCAGTCTGCATATCGGCCTGCAAAGAATGTCCACAGTGAACATTCAAACTGAGCTAGAAAACCTTCTCCAAGAGAAAGGTTGTCCTCTTTGCACCAGATTGAAAGTCCACAATAAAAGCAAACCAGCACAAAGTTAAGCCAGAAAAAGTAAAAATCTTATGTAAAATGAACAAAATAATAATGTTCTGAAATTTTAATTTCTCTTGGAGAAGGTTTTCTAGCTCAGTTTGAATGTTCACTGTGGACATTCTTTGCAGGCCGATATGCAGACTGAAGAGTCTTTCTCAAAGACGAAACAGCTGTCTTTGCATCAGGCACTGTCTATCTCCCCCATTGGGAGAAAAAGTAAATCAGCACATTTTATTATTAATAAATTATATTCATAATTTAAAAATAATATATTCATAATTTAAAAAATATATATTTTGCAACAACTTTTTAGTCCTACAGAGTTGTGTGGAGTGGGAAGTTTGGCTTGTGCGGCTGGTATCTTTTTCTATATTATTTGATTCATCTGTCCTGCACAGCTGATGGTGATCGTTGGTCTATAGGATTTATTTCTTAACTATATAATTTTATATATATATATGTGTTTGTGTGCGCATCTTTGTGTGCTTTTGTGCATGCTTGCCGGTGCACATGTGCGTGTTTGATATATGTGTATGTGCATGCATATGTATGTATATGTGTGTATGCGGGCATTAAATTAAAAAAATTATATGTATCACAGCAATCATCATATGACAAAAAAGGAGGCAGACACGGGTCCATTGTTTCAGTCCATCGCTCTTTAGTAACAGCCCAGCCTGGGCCTATTGAAATCTTCATTATTAAGGATCTCCCGTTACATGATCTTCAGCTAAAGGCTTCAAGGCTCATGCATCATATTGTATGTACCACAATCTTCCATAGGTCTGAGCATAAGTGCTAAAGTTCATTCTGCCATATATTGGTCTTTTAGAACAGATGTATCAGCAATGTTTTCCCTGAGTGTGCCAGCACAGCCTGTTGTGTGACTATAATTGTCTTCGGGATAGTACACGAAGAAGTCAGCGGATATTCTTGAAGGCTGGGCTGAAATCTCTCTCTCTCTCTCTCTCTCTCTCTCACTGTGTCTCTGTCTCTCTCTTTATAATGGGGATGCCTTCAATGTGTTCTGAAAATGTTCATAAATTACCTGTATACATCCACTTCTGTCACTTTCAAGTTTGCTGATAATCTGCTTGCACTACTTTGGTTTAATCTTTTTTGTTTTAATTGTGTTTAAATTTTCATTTACAAGTACATCTACATACATTTTGCATGAAATGAACTTTATTGGCTTATCCCTGATGAAGATAGAGAATGAAACAAAGAAATGCTTAGACTGTTAAGTGTTACTGCTGGTGTTCATTCTGTGAATAAACTACATCCAAGTTGCGTGTGTGTGTGTGTGTGTGTGTGTGTGTGTGTGTGTGTGTGTGTGTGTGTGTGTGTGTGTGTGTGTGTGTGTGTGTGTGTGTGTGTGTGTGTGTGTGTGCATGTGCATGTGCACTCAAACATCATTCAAATACAATCAGCACAACAAAGTCCACACACCAACAACAACCCCCCTCCCCACACACACACCAAAGAACAACATTCTTTTCTTTTTCACCACACACGCTTTTATTTGCATACTGATACACTAAAAAGGAATCGCCAACCTCCTAATGCCAGTCTGATCAAAATATGCATAATCTTTAAATAAAAAATTTCTACAGCAACAAAAAATTAATCGCTATATTTGTTCAAGTTGTGCTACAAAACTCACTTCAACAAACTTTCTAAGAAAGATCCAAATCTTTTTATGATTTCTAGAATTGTATTTTCAACAATGTAAAATATGAATAATATTTGTTGTAACATTTTTTATTTCCCTCTCTCATCCCTCCACTCCACAGTTCTTTCTTTCTCTCCCACACCCACACACATGGATCAACGCATGTCATCAATTACCATAATAATCATAGTATTAATAATAATAAATATATGATAAAGCAAAAAGTTGTTGTTTGTATTCGAATCAAATAAATATGACTGAAACTATTATAGCTTTTTGTGGACTTTTCTCTGACTAAAATTGTGTTGAGCAAGTGACTAGTGAGTGAGTATTTGAATGAATGAAATATATATACACCGTATCTCACGGACCACAAGGCCATACTCTTTTCTCTGATGGAGACCCCTGCGCCCCACACTGTGACTGGCAATACAGTAAGAAACTATAATAACACAATCTGAATTTTGTGCAAAACTAGGGGGCGCGCCTTACAATCAAGCACGCAATATGAATAATATTATATTGAAATTTCTCTCCTGTTAAAAACAATATATCAGGCATCTGAATGAATCTCTGCATTAAAACATGCATGGGTTGTATTTATGCATATTGCAAATTATCCCATTTTGATTACTTCCATAATATAAACCGCAATACTTCAAATAAAAGCCAAAAGAAATGATTATTTTTAAAAATAAATATTTTCAATAAAAAGTTATAAATGTACAAAATGGAATTTTCAAAAAAATTCAAACATTCCTTGAGTAACAGCTGTTACTAACTACAATGCGAAAAAACAAGCCTGTAAGCTTCCATTGATTTAGAAAGCGAAGGTCTAACATTTCAACATTCAAACAAAATTATGTTAATCCTGTAATACTTTTAACTATTGTTAGAGAAAAGCACTTGATGTCACAACAATAATAAGAATAAACAACATTCTGTGAACAAACTACATCAACAATATTATTTATTAAAACAAAAACGTTAGCCATAGTAGTCTTTTAAAAAAAAAATTCAGTTGTGGTATTTTGTAATGCAGTTCAGAAGTTGTGATCTTGTACAAAGATTGTGCATAAACATTTTAATCATAATCGTCAAGTTTTTTTCAGTTGCAGTGTTTAAAAATAAAATTGCGATTTTATACAAAACTTTTGCAGACAATGCTTCATATTTCATCAAAATAGGTTCAAACTTCTGGAGTAACAGACAGTCAAGCAAGCACTAAACCGGCCAACCAACCAACCAACCAATGCTGGTAAAAACAAGACCATGTGGAGATTATAAGACAAGCATTAAAACAAACAACAACAGAACAACAAACTTTCGTTTTCCCACTAAGAAAGACACACACACACATACAGAATAAAACTTTAATAAAATCATTATGGTTTCTCATTTTGTTATGGTCAAACCATGATTATAATGCTTTTGCAAAAGAAGAATGATAACAGAGAAAAATAGAAAGCACAATAACGGGAAAAAAGCAAAAGACACAAATAAAGAGAGAAGGAGGAAGGAGAGTTTGAGAGAGAGAGAGAGAGAGAGAGAGAGAGAGAGAAGAGAGAGAAAGAGAGAGAGAGAGAGAGAGAGAGAGAGAGAGAGAGAGAGAGAGAGAAAAAAAGCAAAAGACACAAATAAAGAGAGAAGGAGGAAGGAGAGTTTGAGAGAGAGAGAGAGAGAGAGAGAGAGAGAGAGAGAGAGAGAGAGAGAGAGTACATAGATTCTAATTATAAGGCCAACCCAAACAATTAAACATTGAAATGGGGGGAAAAGGCTAAACAACCAGAGAACAAACAGGCAACAAATACCATACACACTTTGGAAAAAAGAGGGAATGTTAATACCCCTATTCACTTATTTTATATGCCCACAACTTGGCATCTTTTGCACATGTAATAATTATATACCACATATTACAAATATATTATAAACGACTAGTTATACCCGTGCTCCGCACGGGTCTAGAAATAACATTTTTGAAATGCAAAGATGATTTATTCAATTGATAGAACATAATTATATGCTGTTTGTGAATGTAAGAGAGTTCCCTGTACCACATACTAAAGAATAAAGATGCAATTGTGGAAGCAATGTATTGATTTGATGAAAATGTTGCGTGACTTAGTGACAAACTTTATTAGCACTGTTGTCGTTGTGCGAGAGCGAGAAGGAGAGAGAGAGAGAGAGAGAGAGAGAGAGAGAGAGAGAGAGAAAGAGAGAGACAGGTTCAGCATTATTCATGTTTTCCGAGGTAGATTCGGCAATTTCCGACACAGCTCGGGCGACGCAGTCGACACAAAATGTCAAGGAAATTTCATACATTTTGCCTTCAAAATCAAAATTTTGAACCAGACATAGCAGAATCGCGTCCCAGCGCGTTCTTCTGGAACTGTATGGCAAGCAAAAGTCTGACATTTTCGCGGTATCTACATTTTTACGTTCTTTTACGCTTCGGGCCTTAGGGTATTATATCATAGATACTGTGAAAGCATAGCGGAATAAGAAGCTACATGGACACAGTTAACCCGCAATAAAGTTTCATACCTCAGTATGAAATGAAAACCATGCTAAAGAAATGTACTCTAAATATCAACAAATACAAAGGTATGCTGTACGGGTGAAATTCAAATTAAAAACCAAAAGTACAGTTAGAGACAAAGGCAAACACACCAACCACACCCAAACACCACCACCAACAACCAAAATAAATATATATTTTTAGTATTTTGCATATTCTAGTCACAGAGATTTATCTCTGTGAAATTCGGGTTGCTCTCTCCCGGAGAGCGCATCACTGCAAGCGTAGCGCCTACCCATATTAATATTCAAAACCTCCAAAAGAACTCAAAATAAACACACACACACATACATACACACACACCAACCAAGAATGTCTGTGCATACGAGTACTATTAACATTTGTTTGTTTGTTTGTTTTCCTTAAGAATGGTAACTTTTTTTCCATACAATTATCATTTGAATGTAGCATAGCACTAATAACAGCATCCATAATCAGTATAAGCAACCACACTGTCAATGGAAACAAATTTGAAAGACATAATAATTATGTACAGTTCACAATGTTTACAAATAACAGAATTTGATCTATTTTGGCGATTCCTGTTTTTGAACACATCATCAATAATAAAGCCTTAATATTAAAAATACTTGCAAAAGCATCAAGTACTGTAGTGTGTCTAGTCTTAAGTTAAACAGTTAACACAGGTTACAAGTAACATGTAAATTAGAAGAAACTCCCTAAAGGCAAAACAATTGGTGGTTTCCTCTGATTTAAATGTTACTACCTGTGTTAACTGACACACTCATGATTACGGTACCAGAACATTGGAAATAGTAAAAATAAAAGTACTGTTTTGGTTATAAACAAGCGCGAAATCGCAATAGTTTGTGGCACGCGGTCTATTTTTACCACTCCAATCATGAGTTACCTCCCCTGGCTTTTCAATAATTTTAATCTGTAAACCAGAATGTTATCTCTGCACCATTTCGTAACTTTTTATATCTTTTGGAAAACATTTAAAACTATGTATCCTACTTATACTCATCAAAAGAAGCATACTCGTCGTGTCTGTTGTAGTGTCTGTATTACATATGTTTATTATTTTGTATGCTTTTAAAATACATCATTTTAAAGAGCGGCCAGAAGTGTAGCCTCGATTTGAAGTGCGACAATTTTGTCAAAATGTGCGACAATTTTGGACCGACAGACCAACAAAGTGAGTTATAGGTTTGTGGCTTGAGCCACAAACAAAAAAAGTCAGGAAAAAAATCATAGTTCATATTATATATGTACTTTTGAGCAGGGCTGCTCTCGCGTTGATAGGACGGGCGTGGCTGGTGCATCTCTGGGTCCCATCAGCACCTTGGGGTGTTTCCTTTTCATGTCAGACAGTAGATCTAGAGTAAAAAGGGACCTGCTTGAAGCAGAATAAGAATATGTGGTGGAAAACCCAACAGATTGATTATGGAAGCAGCAGAAACACACACAAACATGTCTTAATACTTGAGCTAATACTTGATTTAGTTTAAATACTAAAATACTTCTCGCTACTTGTAGTCTTCATGTCCGGCAACCAGTCAAACCACTCAATCAAATGCACAGATTCAAGACTTACAGATTTTCATCAGCAAGTACAAATGAGTTCAATGCATGTGAAGTATACTTCCAAAATACTTTTTGTGGCTTCTATATTTGTTGTCCCTACCCTCATTATCCCTCCCTTTCCCTCACATCCACATATGCAGGAAGACACAAAGAAAGAAAACGAAAGTGAAAGAAGGATATCACTTGTTTTGATTAGGTGCTTAGGTGGCTGCTGGACGTGGCATCGCTGGTGACTCGCTGAACGGGCCCTGGCTGGCCAGGTCACTTAGTTTTTAATCTGTGTAGGGTTTTTAGGAATTGTTCTCCCCATGTTTTTCGTCAATGATATGCCACAAGATGGCCCTTTCAACAATACATGTACCCAGACCCAGAGGTTAAGAAGGTAAAATAAAAATGGGAAGGAAGTAGGTCACAAAAAAATTAATAATTAGAAGTCCAATAATTTTGTGTGTGTGTGAAATGGGTGATGCGTAATCAAAATGTCTGTGGCTTTAAGTCTTTAAAAAGTGTAAAAAGCATTATGTCATTTGTCTTAAAACAGTTAAAGTACAGAAACTGAACTACTTTTTTTCTTTTACTCTCTCTCTCTCTCTCTCTCTCTCTCTCTCTCTCTCTCTCTCTCTCTCTCATGCACACATTAAAACATTCCACTCAAAAACACAGAAGTTTGCATACACTTTAACCCTCTCACTATTACTGCTGGGTATAATTAGCATAATAAATAATATAAATAAAGTATGGTAGCACTAACACTCTTGTGGTGACTGCAGTAAACTAAAGTGGATGGCACATCTTAGACCCTTGTTAAATAAAATGCAGCAAGTTAAAAAAAACAATCGGTGCGCCTGCACGAGCACACACACGCATGCGCATGCGCACGCACACACACACACACACACACACACACACACACAGACACACACACACACACATTATATTGAAACAAAAGAAAATTACTGTTCTAAAACCAGTACTCTAGGAGTAGGAACAATAATGCCATTCAATTCAACACCACAACATTCACCAGAATACAGAATGTTTTTGTAGATAATAACATTTGTAATTGATGGGATGATTCTGCAATAGTTTTCTATAAAATGACTAGATGGGGTAATTATCTATGCAACATGTGTAGGAAGCATTACAAAAAGAAGAGAAGATAGTGTGTGTGTGTGTGTGTGTGTGTGTGTGTGTGTGTGTGCGTGTGTGTGTGTGTGTGTGTGAGAGAGAGAGAGAGAGAGAGAGAGAGAGAGAGAGAGAGAGAGAGAGAGAGGTCTGAAGTCTGATTTTTTAAAAATTGTATTTGTATTAATACTTTTTATCAGTAAATAAATGTAAACTAGAACAAATCAAATGATGCACATACAAAATCAATAAAATGGGAAAAAAGAATTTGAGAAAAAGTATTTATCCAGAGACATGCGATTGACTTCTAAGAGCAAAGAAAGAGATGAGCAATAGACTTAGAGAGAGAGAGAGAGAGAGAATCAGAAAGAGACAGAGAGACAGACATAAAGTAGGTATATCTACAAAAACGGTCAAAATTCAAGGTAGCCAAAAACCAAATGCATATTTCTAAACAACTTAACAAGCCCGTAATAGAAACTCACATGCAAAATTTCAGTTAAATCTCTTCAATAGTTTTGAAGATAATTGCTTTTAAAGACCCCATATTTTGCGCAATTTTGGAAAAGTGCAAAAAACGTCGTTTTTGAAGTCGCATATCTCAAAGATTAATGCGTTTTCAAAGTTGAAACTTCTTTTTTCTAATAGTTGCTACATATACGACATGCCGATTTTTTTCTGTCTAATCAGAATGTACAGTTTTGAAAATACAGGGGTGCAAAAATAGCTAAAAACGCTAATTTCGCTTTTGTGCAATAGCCAAATTTTAGCACAACTGACACTAAACTGTCCATATCTCTAAAAGTACTGGACTGACAGCAATAAAATCTATATCCAGGGATTCAGCATTAATTAAGGAATAAGAATCAGTTGATATTTATGGGGGGAAACTCATTTTAATTCACATACGCAGGTAATATTATCCAGGATGCTGAAAAATTACCTGAAATGAATGGCACCACACCCATCAAAGTTCATAGTACCATCAAACTTTCGAAATCAACTGGTTCTCCTGCCTCAAAGACAAAGAATCTTTTTAAAACTGGTACTCCATACCTGCATATTGTCTTCAAATTGTTCCCTGGGAAGGTTTATTGTCCTTTGCCCCACTACAGTGAATAAAGGAGTATAAGTTAATTGCGGTCTGTTTTGTGTTGTTTTCTTTTCTTGAGCATGTGTTTGTCTGTGCTTTAGGTGATTCAGACTACTGGTCAACAATTACCTTGTTGACCCTTGGCCTTACAAATGAGTAATTAATAACAAATAAATAAATAAACGAATGAAAAAAATAAACAATACATACATACATACATGTGTTGGGGGAGAAAGCATACTAGTAAAGCAAACACATATGAAAACCATCATTACATCAAACGCTAGTCCAACACAGCCACCCCCCACCCCCCACCCTGTCCCTCCCCCGCACCCTACCCCCACATGTGGCGAGAGCTGGGGATCTACCTGAAGGTAGAGCAACGTCCCCTGTTTAACCGATTGAATTAGGCAAGATCACTCCCAAACACCATGAAATTACTCCCCTTAATTATTTCCGAACAATTCCTACTGTCCAGACAGGAGGGACCACAATAGGACATTTTCAGTGTGAATAGGATTCAGCTGCCTCAGGACATCACTGAGCACTGTACTAGTCTTCAGACTTCTCATTGGCATGGCTATCTATTTACTTAACAACCACCCCACCCCCCTATCAAAACAAAACAACTGTTAGCAACACTAATTTAGACCAAAATGTCACATGGCACTCAAATGGCAAGAATGGCTTGTGATGAAGCAATGAAAGCCAGCACTTTCTTAGTCTGACATGCATTAGATAACAAACGCCTTTTATAGCTTTATTTTAAGGCTTTGAACAACTCGATTCTTAAAAGTGAATTTCCTAATGTTAGGAATGTTACACTACATTTTACTCTATTGTATGCTATGTTGATTATTGTATGCTACAGACATGTTGCTGCTAACATCATGTATCAAACACTAGTCTGTCGAAATGGATATGTTATATTATAACTATCCTTTACATGCCTATGCCTTTTTTAAACTTGATATGCATCTTAACCCTTTCACCGCCAACGTCACATTTTTGCACCACAATGATTTAACACCCATGTCGCTAAAAGGCATCAAATCAGGGTCTGTTATCCAAAGACCTTGTCCTCTTGGTTTTGGAAGGAAAGGATAGGCCTTACTTTAAATGTTACAGAAGAATCCACAATATTACAGACGTTTTTTTCTCTACCCAGGTAAGTTTAATGGACATTTTGTGCTGAAAAATGGCTGGCAGCGAAAGGGTTAAGCCGGCGCCACATGGCGTGCATAATTATATGGGGATGCGATGCGATTGTGTCACGTGAGTCACGATTCACGTGAAATACTTCCATCTAAAACAATTCTGCCATTTTCGCTCACTGTACTCAAGTAGACCCAATTAATGAATTTCACGTGAATCATGACTCACATTGTCAATCGCATCGCATTCAGATGCGGTTTGTATGTCATGTGGCTGGCCCTTTAGGCTCTCACAAAATATTAGTATCAACTATTCAAGCCAAGATATTTAAAACAACAACAACAAACAAAAAGAAACAACAACTAATAAAGTAGAATAAATAAGTTCTAAGCTTTGCATTTATTTATAATTCAACAATGTCATAATGAAAATTTATTTTTTTAAATGAAGGTGAAAATTCCCAGTTGGTGATATGATGACACTTCTTCAGGTTGTACACAAGACGATGATTGAGTAGGCTTTTTTTTTTGATAAAAGAAAATAGCTGAGATAATTCATAAGTTATTACAACTTGATTATAACTTAATTATAACTGCATTATTACAAAGAGACAGATGTTGAGTTGATTAAATGTGTGAATTTTAGGCTGATAGTGATACTTCTTCTTACTTAGCTTCTTCTTCTGCTTTCCCGTAATGGCTAAGGTACATATGTGTCCAGTTTTCACTGGTCTCCCAGCTGCGTACAGCCGACACATTCCGATTTCGGAGGAGCTCAAAGGAGAAAAAGTATTTGGAAGATTTTTTTGAAAAAAAGCAGAAGAATGGGCCAATAAGTCAGAAAGATAGCAGATGACAGAGAGCAAAGGGAAAAGGCAGAGTCAAAGAGAGTGGCAGATCAGAGGAAGTTACAAGCACAGAATTTCCAGAAGGAGACGGAACTATTTTTACGAAAGACCCCGGCATCCCCACAGGGAGAGGCTGATACAATGCTTAATAATAATGTGAACTGTACTTGTTTTAGATGGCAGAATCTTCAATTTGATGAAGGAAGCTGATTAATGGGAGGAATAGCTCTATAAATATCTGCAAAATGATTCTAAGGTCAAAACCAAATATATACTGTATATAATTTACTTTTTAATCACAAATGCACACAATCTTGAAGAATAAAATAATTGAGACAATACATATAATACATAAAAAAACCCAACTTAGACTACATAATTATGTATATTAATATGAATTAAAAAAAAACCCAGACTATTCTATACAATAATTATAATTATATTCAAGAATATATAATGTGTATAATTTTAATTTTAAGTTAAACGCAAGTCAGTTGTAGAGATTGTGCAAACATGGAACAAACAATTGCAACAATGAAAGTAACAAAAATCAACAAATAGCACAGTATCATCACACAGGCAAAAACCCTAAAGAAAAACTAGACAGTTATGAAATCAGAATATAACCAAATAATTTAGTGAATATAGTATTTAGTAATCAGACTGCGCAAACAAAGACAATTAGTTGCGACAATAAGTATCACAGATTCAACACAGTGCACTATTCAGTTAAGACAAGCTCAGATAATGTTTTAACCAGATTTTACATTTTAAAGCAGAACAAAATCAGCACTATCATCTTCATTGTGCTTTAAATTAAACTATTAGCAATACGCGCATGGTTAACAACTAGGCTAAGTGTCCGATTAAACCACAGTAAGGCATCGTCAATTCATTATTTTTGTTTCTTTCATTTTCAGTCTAAATTTCGAAAATCCATTTAATACGTAAGTCAGAGTATATTTATCACATATGACTTGCTAGCCCAAACAGTACACCTGTACTTCCACTTTGTACCCAGTAACTTCTAAGTCAATCCATAAAAAATGCATATCTCATATACATCTTGTCATCATAGCACTCAGTTTCCTGTCATAAGAGCGTAGATGTGTCATGCTGCCGTTATGTGCCTAACTAAGAAATAGTTGGGGAGCTGTCGGTGGACGGTCGTGGTGGCGCCCTCGGAGGGGGACCTCACTCACGCTGGCTCCACGACTAAGAGAACAGTGTCGTCAGTAGGGGGCTTAGTAGGTGGTGTCCTGAACAGGCTCCACTGAACTCCACCGAAGTGACTCAGCAGAAGTGCAGTGTCTCCTCGGTTGGTTGCCTCCTGACGGTCTAACATAGATTCGCTCCCCTTGGACTGCTGGTCTCGGTTTCTGCGACTTGAACAAACCCGGGTGTAGCTGCGAATTGGGATTCGGAACGAGCGACGTGGGAGCAACAGCCCAGAAGATGGGACAGCCAAAAAAAAAAAAAAAGAAATAGTTAGGCCCAGCAACTCCATCTTTAGCTGGATAAATCTTTGTAAGAGATTCTGGGGAAAAAATAGGGAGGAGAATGGACCAGTAAGGCAGAAAGATAGTAAATGACAGTAACTAAGCAAATTTTATTTTTTTCAGAACAATATCTCACTCGCTATTGTTATTTAGTTATTTTGTTGTAATTTTAATTTTATATCTGAATCTAAAAATTTTGCAGATTGCAGATATATCTAACATCTACTGATATAATCATGGGATTAATTTCACGTTGTATTATCAATATAGTCAGATTCATCTTACGCTGTATCTTCTTTTTTATAATTTCACACAAAAAAAGAGCATTTTGCAAGTCTCAATCAGTATTGTCAATGTGCTACATTACATAGTCTGGACTTTGTATTAATTATTTATGATTTTGCCCATCAGCCATGGCACTAAATACTGCAAACAAATTTGTTATCTATTAGCATACCCCCTATCAATTCCTTCACACTTTGACAACAGGAGGAGGGTCATGACACACATCATCACGCCACCAGCTGTTCACATTGGGGTAGACATGGGCCCAGTGGGTAGGGTGATGCACCCTGTAGCACATGTCACACAGAGGGAAGGGCATGGGTTCGATCACACTCAGCTCATTTTTCCAGGCTAGATACTTCTTGTACAGTTCCACATCCCCTGCCACTTTTTTCAAGTATTCAGCGAGCGCTTTGACAGAAGGGAAGGCAGAGACGTCGATGAAAGAATTTGGCGGTAGGATTGCGGAATAGTTCGCTCCCCCTCGCACGACTGGTATAATGTCTACGTATTTCATGGTGCGGTAAAGTTTTTCCGTGACGTAGTCTTTGCACATGGAATTTTCGAACGATAAGTAGAAATAATAGTCTTTAGACAGCATAGTCATGCAGCCTCGGTCTCCTTCCTTCCCGCATTTCAGAGAGCCGCATTGTCCATACACATCCACATTGATAAATTCTTTCAGCGCAGACATGTAATCTTCCCGCCTGCTCTGCGTATGGCAGTTGGACACAAACCACGCCACTAATTTACTTTTATTTTTTATCACAGGAGTAAAATCCCTCGCTACGACAGGATTCAAGGGCTTGACGATGTCACCATACCCGTAATAAAACTCGGAATCTCGGCGATACGTCATGGTCCAGTTGAAACGGTCGCGCCACACCGGTTTGTCGAAAACGTCAGTGTCGGAGTTGAACGGGCTCTCTACGGCGAAGAACATGTAAATCTGACGCAGGGAGCTAACAGGGGGGACCCATGCTTTGAAATGATGAGAGTACACCACTACACAATCCACCTCCGCAGCTAGCTCCACGTCCAAGGCGATGGTGCAGGAACGGCTACAGGCGGAGAAGTGGCCGGGACCGGACTTGAGCTCGTACCACCAGGGGAAGGAATGCATGAGAATCACCTTTGATTCCGACGTGTTGTTGGGGAGTTTGGAGTGTTTGTTCTTCCAGCTGTGAGCTCCGGCCTCTCGCAGGTGCTGGATGTGGCTGTGGTGGGGAGAGAGGAGGGGGAGGGGGGCGTACCTCTGCAGCAGGAGCACCCCCACACACACTACCACCGTCACTCCTACTAACACCACGGCCCGGCTTCTCCATCGGATTCTGTGAAGAAAGTAATACAGGATTAAAGACCCACCACGCTGACACATGAACATCAGCGTTTTCACGTGTTTTCCCTCTCTCGCTGGCAAGAAAGCTCAAGAAATATTCCCAGCAAGAGAGGGAAAATAACGGGTAGCAAATGCTAAGTCTTTTTGCGACTTTGTTATTCTTTGCCAGTGTACTTAGCACTCTGTGGAGTAAAACTATTCTGATCTTGTGTGTCTGTTTCCCTGCTTCTCTCTTTATTATAATAATATTATAATAATAATAATGAAATTTATGTAGCGTGCATCTTAGGCAAATTACTTATGGCACTTTACAAAACCCAAATCACTCCACATGCAAGATTACATCAGACATATTAAGCATACTCAGACGTGCTCGCTTTCCCGCCCACCCCCCACGCAAACACATACTCATAGACATACACACAGAGAACAACCCATCCCTTTGGCTGCAGCACTAGAGCCGGTGGCAAGGCCCCCTTGTTTGAGAGTCATAGTCTTCCATAAGAGACTAAAATGAACAATGATTTTCCATTATTACTGTAGAAAATCATTAATTGTAGTTGTACAGCTCTCATGTTACTGTTGGCCTCTACTAAGGCTAATGCCAACCAGTGATAAAAACCATTTGAGAAAAAGTAAACAAAAGGCCAAACTAGTCAGTAGACTTTAGACAAATCACCTGTAAACGTTCATGTTGAAGCCACAAGGAGTGTCCGAACGCGGGGGTCCAGTAAGCGCAGTTTATTTACTGGTAGTCACTCAGCAATGCATGACTGGTGTTGTTTCTGTGAAGTCAATCTCCACTCTCGTCACTTCAAATCTGTAGGTTGATAAATAAAATTATATTATTACATTGAAAATGTTCACTAAGAAAAAACCACTTCAAATCTGTATGTTGATAAACAAATTTGTTTTGGTACAAGGACATTTTTCACAAAGAAACATTTTACCTGGCTCAGGTTAGCATTAATTTTGGGAATGTCGATTTTCATAAAAGAGAAACAATGATACACTGAGATTCTTCTTCTTCTTCTGCATTCCCAGGCCATATGGCCATAATGAATAAGGTACGCATGTGTCCGTTTTTCAATTTTCACTGGTCTCCCCGCTGTGTACAGCCGACACATTCTGATTTTGGAGGAGCTCAAACTGACAAAGGAGAACAATTATTTGGAAGATTTTTTTTTTAAAGGCAGGAGAATGGGACAATAAGTCAGAAAGACAGTAGTATGATAGAAAGCAAAGGGAAAAGGCAGAGTCAAAGAGAGTGGCAGATTAGAGGAAGTTACAAGCACAGAACTTTACAAGCACAGAACTTCCAGAAGGTGGGGGAACTATTTTTATGAAAGACCCCCCGGTATCCCCATAGGGAGATTCACTGATATTCAAGTCACAGTATATGAGAGGAGTAGCTTAATTATCTGCAAAGGTTCAGTTTACTAAGTACTACACTAGCATCTTCATGTTCTCACTTAGATCAATCTAAGCTTTCAATCTCAAAGTAGAGTTCTTTCTGCTTCATCAAGATGTCATCTCTATCAGGAAGGAAGGTGGCAGAGTGGGTAAGACGCTCACCTGCCAATTTCAATGCATGAGTAACTCGGGTTCAAATCCCGGCCTCGCCCTTTCTTTCCAGTTTGACGGGAAAATCAAACTGAATGTCCAGTCCTTCGAATGGGGACTTAAAGCTAGTAGTCTGACCCATGTGCACTTTACACATCCAACGGCAGTTAAAACTTTTAATAAAAGTCGATAACAGTAGGAAGAAATCCTGCCCGCTTGGTATGACCAAATTGAGCTAGGTTTCCAAGGTACATCTCCCCTCCTCACCCCCCCCCCCCTCCCCGCCCCCAAAAAGGGTGGCACTGCACTTGTGAAGACATATGTGATGCAGCTCCCCGCCCTTATTCATATTTTCAAAAGGCCAGAGACAACAGATGGCAAAAAACAGAATTCATCTATCTCTAATAGTTTATTTTGAACACAATTGTGTGGCTGGCCGACTTTAGCTGGGTATTCGCGTACTGCATCACATATTTTCGCAGGTGGGACCAGCCCCAATTTCAAAGCTCCAGATAAGTCTGTGACTAGAATATACCAAATTAAAAAACAAAAGCCATAAAAACAGACCCTAAGCTAACTCTCATGGGCGCGACACAGTCGCTGCCTTTCGGCTGCACAAAAGTCAAGTTTTCTCTTGTCGAGATCTGGACGGCTGATCAGCTTTAGTGCCCGAACGGACAGACTGAGGCGATCGTTCCTGCCCACTGCTGTCCGCCTCCTTAACAGCAGGCTGTGAACTGAGCGGCGGCCAACCTGTGCTCAGCATCCATGGTTTCAGTGCAGGAAGAACGGCAGAAAGTGTGTGTGTGTGTGTGTGAGATAAAAAGAAAGAGAGAGGGGGAGAGGGAGGGTGCATGTACACATGTGTGTATGTGCCTGTGTATGTTTGCATAACTAACTGTGTGGCTATGTATGTGAGCCTGTGTGGGGGTGATTGCATAGCTTTTTATACTTGCCACTTTGTTTCGCATTTATTTATTATATTATTATTTATGTCTTATCCCTGCTTCTCATGTATTTTAAGCTTTTTAGTGCAGAGTATGTTCATGGGGATGGGTGTACTTGCAAGTGTGTTGTTGTGGGGGGTTGGGGATGGGGTAGGTGTGTATATGTGTGTTGGGGGGGGGGGGGGGGGGGGGGGGCTTGAATATATAATTCTTGTTATCATTAGTATTTGCTTTTACATACAATATTTAGTGTTGTTAATATTTTATCTATTATGTACTATTTCTATGCTTTGTTTACTTTATTCATGTTTGTTTGTGTGTGTGTGTGTGTGTGTGTGGGTGGGGGGGGGGGGGCTTTGAAGATTCCATTCTTTGTTATACTTACTATTTACCTTTACATACAATGCTTAGTGTTGTAAATATTTTACTAATTATGTACTGTACTATTTATATGCTTTGTTTACTTTAACCATGTTGGCCAAGGTGTGTATGTGAGGGGGGGGGGGGGGGGGGGGGGGGGGGGGTTGGTGGGTGGGGGCTTTTGAAAAGATTTGAAGATTCCATTCTTTGTTATACTTACTATTTACCTTTACATACAATGCTTAGTGTTGTAAATATTTTACTAATTATGTACTGTACTATTTATATGCTTTGTTTACTTTAACCATGTTGGCCAAGGTGTGTGTGTGAGGGGGGGGGGGGGGGGGGGGGGGGTGGGGGGTGTGTATGTGAGGGGGGGGGGGGGGGGGGGCTTGAAGATTTAATTCTTTATCATTTTATTTGCTTTCACATACAATATTTTTAGTTATGTTGCAACTATATTTTTACATAGGATGCACTATTTTTATGCTTTGTTTACTTTAATCATGCTGGTTTAGGTGTGTGTGTGTGTGTGTGTGCGTGTGTAGGTATGCATGTGCCTTTGAAGGTTAAGCATTGCAACATTACAGTGTCATGCATAATTTGCTTTGATAGAATATGCCTTGTTTACTTATACATTATTTGTTACTGACATAATGTGGGCTATATATTCACATTTATGCTCGTCTGCAGGCGTCAAGAATGATAATTTGTAACAGAAAAGAACATAGCGATTGCTTTTTCAGTCAACAGATTATCGTCCTTGACCGGGTTGACGGGCATAAATGTGAAATAGCCATAATGTGTTGGGCCCCGTTTTGAGAATGTGTGTATTTTCTTCTTCTTTCCTGTAGAGCAACCACAGACACAGTCACTTCTGACTATTCTGTGTGTATGTGAGTGTGTGTGTGTGTGCATGTGTGAGTGTGTGTTTGTGACTGTGAGTGTATGGTAATATTTTGCTATATTATTATTATTATTATTATGATTATGATTATAAGTGATGCTTTTGGTTTCATTTCTATCTCTATAGTCTGTGTTTTTAGCTTAGGGGGATCTTATGATATGCTTATGAGCATCGCTGAGACACCGGAGGTGTTACGATAACGACTCAGGACGATAAATTGCCACAAAAGTGGCCCTTTCGGGTGTGCCTAATATACGAAAACGAGCGAAAACAGAAGCGAAAGTGCATTTTTGATCGTAAACAAGAACAAAAAATGTTAAATTTGTCTAAACCCTACCAAATTTTGCATAGATTTGATCTTTATCGACTGTTGATCCATATTTAGATGTAATTTCCGATCTGCATTTTTTTTTATAAACAAGCTTCCGCTAGCCATTACTTCCGCCGACTGAACTTTTTTCCACTTCTCACAATTGTACCATACTATTAAATCTAATTTAATCTTAAGTTAATGAAACTTGGCAGAAAGGTTCCTTAGATGCTGCCCATGGTGTTAAAATTGACGCAATGACCCAAGATCAGCGTAATCCCTTTGAATCAGATTCAGTCTCTTATGTTTTCGCATATTAGGTAGACCGGCCCTTTCGACTATTACGCAGAAACAGGACGAAGTGAGAAGCACGCCGCTAGACTGCTTCCAGTCTGTCTTGAAATGTCCTGTTACTGTTAGTGTTGGCCTAAATGAGTATCCTGTGATTAGTTACACACAGTAGCTAAAAAGCAAAAGAGAAATGCAAAATAATTATCAGCTTTTACTTATCTCAAGGCAGATTACCAAAACCGTTATTATTCCTAATGAATCGATCCTTTAGTTGTAGTTCACTCACCATAACTTTGTCATCGACTTGAAAGACGCCCATTTTCTTTTCCAATTATTAGAGTTATTTTCCTTTGTTGCTTGTTGTCAGCTAGAGTTCTCTCTCTTTACTAAGTGTGTGTGTGTGTGTGTGCGCGCGCGCGTGTGTGCGTGTGTGTGTGTGTGCGTGTGCGTGCGCGCGCGTGTTGAGAGAGAGAGAGAGAGAGAGAGAGAGAGAGAGAGAGAGAGAGAGAGAGAGAGAGAGAGAGAGAGAGAGAGAGAGAGAGAGAGAGAGAGAGAGAGAGAGAGAGAGAGAAATACGAAATACGACGATACGAATGTTTTATTGAGGGTAAAAAGGATAAGCTACAATAGCTTCTTTACACCTTGCCCTCTCACTCACACATTCATACCATGCATCAAGCAAAGAAAAATTGACATAAAACAATCAAGTCAAGAAAATGGAACCAAAATTGGCACATGAAATAATTAAAAAAGAAATCAAAAATGGGATTTAAAGCAAACATGGATAATACATGGTGAACTTGAATTGGTAGTTTAAATTGAGTACGAAAAAAGGGAAACCATTTTGAGACAATGACAATTTTTCAGAATAAACCCAATTTTAAGGAAGAACAACAACAACAAGAGAGAGAGAGAGAGAGAGACGAGAGAGAGAGAGAGAGAGAGAGAGAGAGAGAGAGAGAGAGGAGAGAGAGAGAGAGAGAGAGAGAGAGAGAGAGAGAGAGAGAGAGAGAGAGAGAGAGAGAGAGAGAGAGAGAGAGAGAGAAGATCACCTGTTGTCCCGTCAAGGCATGTCCTTGGTAAAGAACACCCCCCCCCCCCTCCCCCATTTTTCCGTCTTTTTCTCTCCAAAGGAGCCAGAATGGTCAACATAGTGACCGTGGGTAGCCCTGAAGAGAAGAAGAAGAAGAAGAAACAAAGTGTTGAAAGAAACAATCTGCAAACAAAAGATTTCAAGCGCCTGTTGAGAAAAACTCAACAGGTGATTTTTCAAGGAGAAAGTTGGCAGAATGGTTAAATTAAAGCACTCGTCTGTGGCAGTGCAAAATGTTACAAGGTGGCAAAATGTTACAATTGTAACATTTTGACGCCTTGTAACATTTCGCAAAATTCAAACATTTCGCCGCAGGCTTTCCGCGCAAAATGTTATAATGCGGCAAAATGTTACAATTGTAACATTTTGCGGCAGGACTTTCCGCGCAAACAATTGCCGCGTTATGACATTTTGCGCGGAAAGCCTGCGGCGAAATGTTTCAATTTTGTTACAAATGTAACATTTTGCGCGAGGCGCCCGGGGCGCCAAGCGCAGTTTGTTACAATTGTAACATTTTGCGCGAGGCGCCCACCTTTGATTGAAAGTTTTCAACGTTGTTGAAGGAAAGTAATGTTTTCATTCGATTTTCAGTAGCCTACCTTCACCAACTTTGTTTCCGTGTTTGTTTGTTTGTTTGTTTGTTTGCTTGTTTGCTTATTTCTTTTGTTTTTGTTTCGTTGTTGTGTCAAAATGTCAGAATTGAGACATTTTGTGCACCTGTGACCCCTTTTCGGATTCACTCTTGCACAAATTGTCACAACCTCCCTCTCTCTCTCTCTCTCTCTCTCTCTCTCCCCTCCTCTCTCTCTTCCTCTCTCTCTCTCTCTCTCTTTCTCTCTCTCTCTCTCTCTCTCTCTCTCCCTCCTCTCTCTCTCTCTCTCTCTCTCTCTCTCTCTCTCTCTCTCTCTCTCTCTCTCTCTCTCTCTCTCCCCCCTCCTCTCTCTCTTCCTCTCTCATTCACTATCCATTTATTGTTTCTCTGTGTCATTCTCTGTCTGTAGGCCTATGTGTGTTGGCCAACACTTTGTATCAATGTATCAACGAGTAATATGCAAGTGGCAAAACGAAATTGCATACCAAAGCATCAAATGTTTTAATACTGGCTAGTCAAAATGACCCATGGTCAGTGAGATGACCAGTGGTCACTGAGACTGACTAGTTGTCACTACGAGGACCACTGGTAAGTGAAAATGACAAGTGGTTAGAAAAATGACCGGTGGTCAGTGAGATGACCAGTTGTCAGAGAGAATGAACAGTGGTCAGTGAGAATGAACAGTGGTCAGTCAGATAACCAGTGGTCTGTCACAGTGGTCAATGAGATAACCGGTGGTCAGTGAGAATGACCAGTGATTGGTGAAAAAGACCAGTGGTCAGTAAGATTACTGGTAGTAGGTGAGATGACATGCAGTGGTCTTCGGGAATGACCAGTGGTCAGTGAAATGACTGGTGGTCAGTGAATTGACCAGTGATAAGTGAGAATGACCAGTGGTCATTGAGAACGACTAGTGGTCAGTGAGAATGACCAGTCGTTAGTGAAAATGACCAGTGGTCAGTAAGATGAATGGTGGTTAGTGGATGACCAGTGGTCAGCGAGATGACCAGAGTGTATTTAGAACGAATCAGAATGTATTAGGGCTTTGTAAATTGTCTGGGTCCTGAGAGACCCGTGCCTTCGGGACTGTCTAGTCAAAGAGGGCATCCCGGGAGTAAACTGGTTAAAGAAAGCATTTACAAACACACCCACCCACACACACTCACAAAGAGACACACACACACACACACACACACACACACACTCATACCCCCCCCCACACACACACACATACAAACACACACACACCGTTTTTCAAATAAACCTTTTTATTTCTTGAAACAAATTGATTTCCAAATTCTCTTGTATTATTTCTTCCAATGACAAAATTACAACCTTTTAATTTATAAAAATCCTCGGCATCTTGACCTTTACCAAATCCTCTCCTTTCATAATTATTTAACACACACACACACACAAGCAAAGGTGGGTGCCTCGCGCAAAATGTTACAATTCTAACAAAATTGTAACATTTTGCCGCAGGCTTTCCGTGCAAAATGCTACAACGCGTCAAAATGTTACAATTGTAACATTTTGCGCGAGGAGTCCCGGGCGCCTCGCGCAATTTGTTACAATTGTAACATTTTGACGCGTTGTAACATTTTGCGCTGCCACACTCGTCTGCCTGTGTGAGTGGACTGTGTCTGGTCAGGGACCGGTCTGAGCGCCTGGTTTCCACAAGTTGATGATGGTCATTACTAGATGTCCCTTTCCGATGGTCATTACTAGATGTCCCTTTCCGATGGTCATTACTAGATGTCCCTTTCCGATGGTCATTACTAGATGTCCCTTTCCGATGGTCATTACTAGATGTCCCTTTCTGATGGTCATTACTAGATGTCCCTTTCCGATGGTCATTACTAGATGTCCCTTTCCGATGGTCATTACTAGATGTCCCTTTCCGTCAGCCTTCAGTTGAATGTTCCTTCATGGGTCACACAGCTGTTCCACCCCATACAAAATCAAGCTATTTAGTTAAAAGACTGAATTTAGAAATCTTAGATAAAAACTGCACCAAGCTTTTGTTTGTAAAAATATTTGGGCTGTATGTTCTTCATTGTATTTTTAATATATTTCTTCCATCAGATTTATGGTAAAAACTTATTTTGTTGAGCAGTATCATACAACATATTTAGTAGAAAATGTTCTTGAATAATACACAAACATAAATAAAATTGCCCATGAGAGAACATCTAGCAATATCCACTGAATATAAGTAATTTAGTCACATACTACAACATATTCGTGACTGTTATTTATGAAAAGTCTTATGGTAAGCTAAAGTTGGCTTGAAACAACTTCTGAAAATATAGATAAACTAAATGTTCCTCCCAAAACAGCTGTGGTCAATACCATGCTTCGTCTTCTTCTTTCTTTCAACAATCACCATCATCTTGGCACATGCTTCATATGTGCAAAGAAAACATTCAAGCAGTCATTAGAATAATTGATTAACTGAAAAACAAGAACCGGAGAAGAGGACCAGCCTGATACTTTCTGCTAAGTTATCAGCACACAGGTCAGGTCAGGTCAGGCTTTTAGGGCAGCCAGTCCTCGCGGCCTCTTGATGTGCCCTTTTGTTTGTTTGTTTGTTTATGGTTTTGTTTTGCAATTTGATTGGCATGACTCAGTGACGCTTTTTGAGTAATCATTGGTGCATTAATCATAATTGAATTAGCGTATGTGTAAGTGTGTGTGTGCGCGCGCGCGTGTGAGTAGATGTGTGTGTGTGTGTGTGTGCGTGTATGCGCACGTGTGTACACATGTGCGCGCACGAGTGTATGTTCGTGTGTCATTGTTGTGTGTGTGCGTGTGTCAGTGGCTGTGCGTGTGTATGCGCACGTGTGCGTGTGTACGCGTGTGTGTGCATGTGTGCGTATATGTCAGTGTGTATGTGCGTGTGTGAGCGTATGTGCGCTTACGCGCGTGTTCGTGTGTTGTATGCTTGTGTGCGCCCGTGTGCGTGTGTTTGCGCGCGTGTGTGCGCCTGCGTGTGTATGAGAATGCGCGCGTGTGTGTTCATGTGCATGTGTGTGTGTACGTGCGCGCGCGCGCGTGTATGCGCGTGCGTATGTGGGCATTATCAGTATGTGGATGTGTGTGTGCGCCTGTGTAAGCTTATGTGTGTGTGTTTAAAAGGAGAGAGAATCGAAAAAAAGAATATAGGCGTTACCGTTACTAGGGAGAGCGCGTCACTCTCAGAGCAGCGCCAACGGGAAACGGGGCCTTATAACTCCGCCGTTTCTGAACCGATTCGCTTCAAATTTGCTGTACTCAGCGTTACCAGTAGGCCTACTTGGCGTTACCGTTACTAGGCGTTACCGGTACTCGGTGTTGCGCTAGTGAAGATTAAAAGAGTACGCCTAGGGGAAGACGGGGTAAAAAGCGCATGGGCGGGTAAGAGGCCCACCCCAATTATCTCATGAAATAAAGAAAATTTCAGTCAAATTTGCCCATGAGACGAATGCTAGACATTAACGCTCGTCTCATGGGCAAAATGAGACTGAAATTTGCTTCATTTCATGAGATAATTGGGGTGGGCTTCTTACCCGCCCATGCGCTTTTTACCCCGTCTTCCCCTACGTAAAAAAAAAGAGAGAGAGAGAGAGAGAGAGAGAGAGAGAGAGAGAGAGAGAGAGAGAGAGAGAGAGAGAGAGAGAGAGAGAGAGACGTTAAAGGGACTATCACAGGCTCTTTTCCCTGCCCCCACAAACTACCCCTATCTCCACTCAACCGAATGTGCACAGTGACATAGGCTACATTATTTTGCTAAATACTTCTAAACACTTCTAGCTGTCGATCCTTGGCGACATGTCTTGCTTTGAAAAGATGCGTCTTCAGGCCAGTTTTGAAAGAAGACAGATGGAGAGCTGCGGGGAGAGAAAGGGAGATTGTTCCAGATGTGTGGTGCTTGGAAACGAAAAGATCTCTTTCCAACTGTTTTGTACTTGGTGACAGGTTTGCAGAGAAGTTTTAGGTTGCTTGATCTGAGGTTGCGTTCTGGTATGTAGGCAGAGAGGAGAGAAGAGATCGAGGTAGTCAGGAAGAGTGTCTTCAAAATAACGATAGGTAAGAGTCGGGCCACTATATAGTCGACTCTCGCGTCAACAACAGCAACAGCTTCAACAACAACAACAGATAAATCCTCATCGTCCTCCTCCTCCTCATCATCAACAACAACAACAAACTACAGCAAATGTAGTCATAATTATGTAAGTTTTCTCTACATGCTGCTATTGTGATAACACTTTCTATCATTTACGGAGAAAAGAACGATACTGACTTCTCCATATACATCTGGATTGTGAAAAATTCGGGACATTACTGGTGTTGCACTGCCTCCGGGCATTGCCTCCAGGATCGTTCCCACCATCTTTACATATACTAATGTCCCATATGTGTCTGTTCCAGATCCCAGGACGTTAAACGGTTGGTTTTTGTGTGTGTTTTATTCTTCTACTGACGGCGTGCAACCTTCGAAATATTAGGTCCCTTCTGTCGCCAACAGCAGTTGAACAAAATCAAAAGACTTTGGACCTCAGTAGGCCTACATTCTCAACTGCCTGATGAAAAAGAAACACCCGAAGGTGCTGAATGGACCCAGATCGAGATGCACCAGCCACGCCTGCCTTATCAGCACGAGAGCAGCTCTGTTCCAGCCCTAGAAGTCCCCGTTGTGTTACTGGGGAGCAGGCACACACGGGACATTCCATTAACCCTTTCACCGCCAATTGTTTTGCTGAAAAATGGCTGGCGGTGAAAGGGTTAAGTATACAGAGGCTCATAGCTACTCTCGAGACCTTCGGATATGATGCTAGATATTGAAGGAGCACAAGACAGAGCTACAGGTTCTGCTAAACCCCTACCCTCTGCTTGATATTGAAGGAGCACAAGACAGAGCTACAGGTTCTGCTAAACCCCTACCCTCTGCTTGATATTGAAGGAGCACAAGACAGAGCTACAGGTTCTGCTAAACCCCTACCCTCTGTTCCTCCCCCTCCCCACTTCCAGCCAAAATAAAACCGTCCCAAACAACAACAACAACAACAACAAACAACATCACCAACAATATTACTTTTTGCTGTTATTTAATTGGCTTTTCTTTTGCATCGACTACACAAAGGATGGACCTGCCACTGATATAAAGTGTTTGTTGTTGAAGGAGTAGAGCAAAAAGTGAAAATCTATTGGAAAAACACTCACACACAAAAGCGATCACACTCACACACAAAAGCGATCAAAAAGTATAAATCTTCGCCAAGGTACAAACTACAGTCATGTCGCGTTTGTGCCTCTAGAGACCTTCATCACAATTATCCTCATGTCTCGGCATGTTGCCCTCCATCGACCAAACAGATGATGGGCATGTGATCAGAAGCGCTTGACGTTGAAGCAATAAGACAAACGATTGAAGTCGTTCAAAAGGCGCAACAACCCCCCCCCCCCCCCCCAACAAACTAGAAACCATCCAGTCAGTGCAAACCTCCGCCAACAGACGACACCAAAGTCATGTCACACTGTTTTTGTAATGGCTTGTTATCAATTGGCTAACTAAACAAGTGACACGGTTGCTAACACACACACACACACACACACACATACTCACACACACGCGCGCGCACGCACACACACACACGACGCGTTCTCCAGGTGGGAGCAACCCGAATTTCACAGAGACGCCTCTGTGAATATAAAGTACCTAATACCTAATAATACTAATACTATAACGCACGCACGCACACACACACATCCTTAACCTAGAAACCATCCACCCAGTGCAAACCTTCGCCAAGGCAGACACTAACGTCACTAATATATGCACCTGTATCACTATCATCGTTCTAGCTAATGTTCATCCAAAACAAAATGATGTTGAAGCAGCTAGACAAAATAATGGTGGAAGACACTTAAAAAAACACCCAGAAAGCTCCAAATTAGAAACCCTTCACTTGTACACCTCCGACAAGGAAGACAGTAAAGTCATATTTATTATTATTAGGCTTGCAGTAAAGTAATATTACGTTTGCAGTAAAGTCATGTCCAGTTTGCAGTAAAGTCATGCTAGGCTTATATTTAAGTCACGTCATGTTTGCAGTAAAGTCATGTCAGGTTTGCAGTAAAGCCGTGTTAGGTTTGCAGTAAAGTCATGTCCGGTTTGCAGTAAAGTCATGCTATGCTTGCATTTAGTTACGTCAGGTTTGCAGTCATGTCATATTTGCAGTAAAGTCATGTTACGTTTGCAGGAAAGTAAAATTACGTTTGCAGTAAAGTCACGTTAGGTTTGCAGTAAAGTCACGCGACGTTTGCAGTAAAGTCATGTTACGTTTGCAGGAAAGTAAAATTACGTTTGCAGTAAAGTCACGTTAGGTTTGCAGTAAAGTCACGCGACGTTTGCAGTAAAGTCATGTTACGTTTGCAGGAAAGTAAAATTACGTTTGCAGTAAAGTCATGTTAGGTTTGCAGTAAAGTCACGCGACGTTTGCAGTAAAGTCATGTTACGTTTGCAGGAAAGTAAAATTACGTTTGCAGTAAAGTCATGTTAGGTTTGCAGGAAAATAAAATTACGTTTGCAGTAAAGTCATGTTAGGTTTGCAGTAAAGTCACGCGACGTTTGCAGTAAAGTCATGTTACGTTTGCAGGAAAGTAAAATTACGTTTGCAGTAAAGTCACGTTAGGTTTGCAGTAAAGTCACGCGACGTTTGCAGTAAAGTCACGTTTGCAGGAAAGTAAAATTACGTTTGCAGTAAAGTCACGTTAGGTTTGCAGTAAAGTCACGCGACGTTTGCAGTAAAGTCATGTTACGTTTGCAGGAAAGTAAAATTACGTTTGCAGTAAAGTCATGTTAGGTTTGCAGTAAAGTCATGTCACGTCTGCAATAAAGTCATGTCACGTTTGCAGTAATGTCACGTCACGTTTGCAGTAAAGTCATGTCACGTTTGCAGTAAAGTCATGTCACGTTTGCTCTACTGTTCTTGCTCGCAATCACTCGATCATAAAGCAGGTGATGAACCTACGCTATGAAGTGCTTGACGTTGAAACAATTAGATAAAGATTAAACAGAAAGACGGGAAAGCCCTAACATAGAAACCATTCACTTAGTGCACACCTCCGCCAAGGAAGACTAGTAAAGTCATGCTACGTGTGCACGACAGTTGTAGCTAATGTTCGTTATCGTTCATCAAAACAAGCGATGGACTTGCGCTCTGAATTGTTTGAGTTTGATGATGGACTTGCGCTCTGAATTGTTTGAGTTTGATGATGAACTTGCGCTCTGAATTGTTTGAGTTTGATGATGGACTTGCGCTCTGAATTGTTTGAGTTTGATGATGGACTTGCGCTCTGAATTGTTTGAGTTTGATGATGGACTTGCGCTCTGAATTGTTTGAGTTTGATGATGGACTTGCGCTCTGAATTGTTTGAGTTTGATGATGAACTTGCGCTCTGAATTGTTTGAGTTTGATGGACTTGCGCTCTGAATTGTTTGAGTTTGATGATGGACTTGCGCTCTGAATTGTTTGAGTTTGATGGACTTGCGCTCTGAATTGTTTGAGTTTGATGGACTTGCGCTCTGAATTGTTTGAGTTTGATGGACTTGCGCTCTGAATTGTTTGAGTTTGCAGTCTGTTTCAGTTTTTTGAAGCGGTTAGACAAAAAGAAGGCTTCGAGTTGAGAAAAAGAAAGCCGGGAAGACCCAAATTACAACCCCCTAAGTTAGTGCACACCTCCGCCAAGGAAGACAGTAGCGTCATGCCATGTTTAATTTGCCGGAGTGTTCTCCCTGGACATCATCCGGTACAGCAGGTGGTGGACCTGCGCCCTGAAGTGATGCAGGTTGAAGCAGTAGAGGAACGGGTGGAAGGCGGGGGCCAGGAACACGCTGCTCAGCAAGTAAGAGGCGTGGGTCAGGGAACACTCCTTCTGCCTCCACACGCACAGGTCGGGTGGGGAGTCCCACATCACCCTGTGTCAGAAAGAAACAAAGGGAAATCATCTAGGTAAACGTAATGAGGTTTTAAACTGAAAATTCTCTGAAACGCGTGCGCCACCTATATAAAATTATTGCCCTTGTGTGTCACGAACTGGAGCCAAAAAGTTAAGCAGCCACTGACTTTGGTGTGGGCGGTACCCTTTACATAATTTGCATGGAAACAAAGTGAAATTAGTAATGAAGGTAGGTGAAAAGCTGAAAATGATGTTTTACGTCCTCTCGGTCATATACACATATGGGACATTTGTAAATACAAAGATGGTGGGAACAATACTGGCTGCAATGCCCGGAGGCAGTGCAACACCAGTAAAGTCCCGAGTTTTTAACAATATAGATTGGTGTAGCGGTAACCACGCCTCGGCTAAACCTCATCGGCTATGGTACCGCCACATTGTCTAAGCATAAATCAATTGATTTATTAACTCTGATGAGATTAGTAATGAAGGTCGGTAAATAAGCTAAATTTGTATTGATTTACAAAACGATCAGTGCCAATCATTCAGAGAAGTATTTTGCATTGTTTTGCCAAAGGTTGCTTAACATTTTGGCCTATTAATATAGCCAAGTTGAAAGTTCTCTAACCCGGACTCGTCACTACACAGGTGGCGTGGTCAATTCAGTCATAAAATTATCGCCCTTGGGCGTCACCAAAAAGGAATACAAAGCCCAATTAGCGACCAGCTATGCACGTTCACAATTATGGTGGTGGTGGTTGGTTGATGGTTCGTCCAACATATGTTCTTTGTTGCCGATAAACCAAACTTCCATTCATTCGTTCAATCAGCAGACATGCATGTTCTATCTGTAAGCCCTGTAGCTGGTGGGTATTTTCTAGTCTGCCAATCGGACGGGATCCTGTTGTCAGAATAAAAACTATCAACCCTACAGGATGCGATCCTACTGTCAAACTAGAAACTATCAACCCTACAGGATGCGATCCTACTGTCAAACTAGAAACTATCAACCCTACAGGATGTGATCCTACTGTCAGACTAAAAACTATCAACCCTACAGGATGCGATCCTACTGTCAAACTAGAAACTATCAACCCTACAGGATGTGATCCTACTGTCTGACTAGAAACTATCAACCCTACAGGATGCGTTTCTACCATCAGACTAAAAACTATCAACCCTACAGGATGCGATCCTACTCTCAGACTAGAAACTATCAACCCTACAGGATGCGATCCTACTGTCAGACTAGAAACTATCAACCCTACAGGATGCGATCCTACTGTTAGACTAGAAACTATCAACCCTACAGGATGTGATCCTACTGTCAGACTAAAAACTATCAACCCTACAGGATGCGATCCTAATGTTAAACTAGAAACTATCAACCCTACAGGATGCGATCCTACTGTTAGACTAGAAACTATCAACCCTACAGGATGTGATCCTACTGTCAGACTAAAAACTATCAACCCTACAGGATGCGATCCTAATGTTAAGCTAGAAACTATCAACCCTACAGGATGCGATCCTACTGTTAGACTAGAAACTATCAACCCTACAGGATGTGATCCTACTGTCAGACTAAAAACTATCAACCCTACAGGATGCGATCCTAATGTTAAGCTAGAAACTATCAACCCTACAGGATGCGATCCTACTGTTAGACTAGAAACTATCAACCCTACAGGATGCGATCCTACTGTCAGACTAAAAACTATCAACCCTACAGGATGCGATCCTACTGTCAAACTAGAAACTATCAACCCTACAGGATGTGATCCTACTGTCTGACTAGAAACTATCAACCCTACAGGATGCGTTACCATCAGACTACTATCAACCCTACAGACTAAAAACTATCAACCCTACAGGATGCGATCCTACTGTCAGACTAGAAACTATCAACCCTACAGGATGCGATCCTACTGTCAGACTAGAAACTATCAACCCTACAGGATGCGATCCTACTGTTAGACTAGAAACTATCAACCCTACAGGATGCGATCCTACTGTTAAACTAGAAACTATCAACCCTACAGGATGCGATCCTAATGTTAAACTAGAAACTATCAACCCTACAGGATGCGATCCTAATGTTAGACTAGAAACTATCAACCCTACAGGATGCGATCCTAATGTTAAGCTAGAAACTATCAACCCTACAGGATGCGATCCTAATGTTAAGCTAGAAACTATCAACCCTACAGGATGCGATCCTACTGTTAGACTAGAAACTATCAACCCTACAGGATGCGATCCTAATGTTAAGCTAGAAACCATCAACCGTACAGGATGCGATCGTACTGTCAGACTAGAAACTATCAACCCTACAGGATGCGATGCTATTGTCAGACTAAAAACTATCAACCCTATAGATGCGATGTTATTGTCAGACTAGAAACTATCAACCCTATAGATGCGATGATATTGTCAGACTAGAAACTATCAACCCTTGTCACACTAAAAACTATCAACCCTACAGGATGCAATCCTATAATCAGACTAAACACTATCAACCCTACAGGATGCGTTTCTACCATCAGACTTACAACTGGATCTTCAGTTTTCTGACCCAAAGGACTCAACAAGTTCGAGTTGGCCGCAGGCTGTGAGAGGTTGTGACCACCAACACTGGAGCACCACAGGGGTGTGTACTGTCCCCTGCTCTCTTCACTATTTACACAGCGGACTGCAGGAGTGAGGGAGACAGTGAGCTTCTCATCAAGTTCGCGGACGACACATCTCTGTCGGGCCTCATCCAGAAAGACGACACTTCCTACCGGAGAGCTGATGATGAGCTGGTGTCCTGGTGCGACACAAACTTCCTTCACCTCAACATCTCCAAAACCAAATAACTGGTCGTGGACTTCTTGAAGTCATCAGAGAGCGTAGATCCCCTCGTCATCAAGGGCCAGCCTGTGGACATCGTCGAGTCTTATAAGTACCTCGGCTCCACCATCGACGCCAAGTTAGACTGGTCTCAGAACATCGACGCTGTGTGCGGAAGGCCAGCCAACGACTGTTCTTTCTGAGGAAACTCAGGCTGTTTCGGGTCAGCAAGAAGACCCTGCATCTCTTCTACCAGTCTTCCATAGAAAGCGTGATACTCTTCAACAGGCTGTGCTACTTCAGCAGTACCAAGAAGACGGACACAGACAGACTGAGAGGATCACCACCCGTGCTGCCTCAGTCATCGGTGATGACCTGCCATCGCTGAGTGCCTCCTACCCTGCTGCTGCCGTCAGGAAGCTGAACAGAATCCGCTCCGACCCTGAGCACCCTCTCCAACGAACCCTGGCTTCATGCGAGTCCAGGCGTGGCGACTCTTCCAACCACCTGAGAAGCTTCAAGGCCAGGACGAACCGGCTGAGGAACTCCTTCCTGCCGTCAGCAGTCCGCCTCTTCAACGCTTCCTGAGGACTGCTGGGTTGACCTCCTGGCACTGCCTGGTCCGCTGCAGTTGAAACCGAGAAAGAGAAAGAGAGAGAGTGTGTGTGTGCATGTGTGTGTGTGTGTGTGTGCCTGCGCGCGCGCGTGTATATGTGTCTGTACGTGTGTGTGCTTACTTGTTTGTTTGCATGTGTGCCCGCGTGTATGTGTGTCTGTGTGTGTGCGCATGTGTGTAGGTAAGTGTGTGTATGTGCGCACGCGCATGTGTGTGTGTATATGTGTGTATGTGAGAAGAGAGAGGGAGGGAGAGAGAGAGAGAGAGAGAGAGAGAGAGAGAGAGAGAGAGAGAGAGAGAGAGAGAGAGAGAGAGAGAGAGAGAGAGAGAGAGAGAGAGAGAGAGAGAGAGAGAGAGAGAGAGAGAGAGAGAGAGAGAGAGAGAGAGAGAGAGAGAGAGAGAGAGCGAGAGAGAGAGAGAGAGAGAGAGAGAGAGAGAGAGAGAAGAGAGAGAGAGAGAGAGAGAGAGAGAGAGAGAGAGAGAGAGAGAGAGAGAGAGAGAGAGAGAGAGAGAGAGAGAGAGAGAGAGAGAGAGAGAGAGAGAGAGACGGATGGAAGAAATTTACGAGTCAGGGTGTGCTTGGCAATGATTATAATGATTGGATATTTTATACATACTGTATATGTTTTAATGTTGCAACAACATATTTATGCTTTATTTAATTATTTTAATATTGTTGTTTTACCCTCAAATATCTAGTTTTGTAACTGCGCGCGCGCGCGCGCGTGTGTGTGTGTGCGTGTGCGTGTGCGTGTGCGCGCGCGCGCGTGTGTGTGTGTGTGTGAGTGTGTGTGCGTGCGTGCACGCACGCGTGTGTGTGTGTGTGTGTGTGCTTGGGTGTATCTGTGTGTTCTATTTAAATTGAACTGTTTTTCATGTTTTAGAAATTTGTCTTTAGGTTTAAACTGTAACAAATGTTGGTTCTTTGATTGGCTGTTAGGTGGACGGTGTTGTGTGTGTGTGTGTGTGTGTGTGGGGGGGGGGGGGGGGATAAATGTAAGCGAAAATGAGTAGCCTATGTGTGTGTGTGTTTGCGTGTTGGCGTGTCTTTGCGTGCGGCCATTTTTCACTCTTTCACCATGGCGGCCTAGTGATGGGCAAGTTATATTGTGACTGGCCTTTCGCTGTGTTGCCGTGGTTGGGGGTGGGGAGTGTTCACGTGTACGGGCCCTTTAATGTGTATGTATTTATTGTATTGCATTGTATTTTGTATTCTTTAATATTGACTGCGAGACAAATTTTCTTGTTTAAAAAAAAATGGGGACACTAAATAATTGATTGATTGATTGATTGAACTATCAACCCTATAGACGGGATCCTATTGTTAGACTAGAAACTATCAACTTGGTTGGTTGTCATGGCAAAAGAGAGACTGGATGCAGCATGTTCGATGAGATAAAGAAGAACCCCCCCCCCCCCCCTCTCGTGCTAAAGTCGTTCTCTGATTGATGCCATGCTTTCTGCTTGCACCCCCCAACAAGAATATCAATACTTCATTATTCCACCCCCACCCCACCCTATTGTTACATTCAACCCCCCCCCCCCCCCTCCCCGAAATAAACATGACCTACAAGTCAATGAATCTTCTTGTTCGTTCGTTCGCTCAGACAGTTTCCCGTAGATGCGTCATGCTGCCGTTATGCGCCTAACTAAGAAATTGTTAGGCCCAGCATGTCCGACTTCGGCTGAAGAAATCTTTGTAAGAATGTATAGGGGAAAAAAGGCAGGAGAATGGACCAGTGAGATAGAAAGATAGCAGATGACAGTAAGCAAAGGGAAAAGGCAGAGTCAAAGAGAGTGACAGATTAGAGGAAGTTACAAGCACAGAACTTCCAGAAGGTGGGGGAACTATTTGTACGAGAGAGAGAGAGAGAGAGAGAGAGAGAGAGAGAGAGAGAGAGAGAGAGAGAGAGAGAGAGAGAGAGAGAGAGAGAGAGAGAGAGAGCGAAGAGAGAGAGAGAGAGAACGAAAAAAAACAACAACCTTTTTTGACAGAAAAAGAGGGAGAGAGAGAGAGACAAAGAGAGAGAGAGAGAGAGAGAGAGAGACAAAGAGAGAGAAAGACAGAGGGAGAGAGAGAGACAAAGAGAGAGAGAGAAAGACAAAGAGAGAGAGAGAAAGACAAAGAGAGAGAGAGAGAGAGAGACAAAAAGAGAGAGAGAGAAAGACAAAGAGAGAGAGAGAGAGAGAGAGAGAGAGAGAGAGAGAGAGAGAGAGAGAGAGAGAGAGAGAGAGAGAGAGAGAGAGAGAGAGAGAGAACCACACGGACAGAGAGACAGACAGAAAATTGAGACGAACACCAGATACAAAGTGGCAGAGAGACAGACAGAGACAGAAAGGATAAGAAAAACACACACGAAAAAAGGACAGATGACGGAACCTAAAGTAGGTAGACAGAAATACTTGAGATGACATGCAGATTGGAATAATAGAGACGGAGAACAGAAAGACAAGACAGAAAAACATAAATACAGATAAGAGAGACAGACAGACAGCAGACAAGACATTGACATACAGCCGGAGAGACAAACCAAAAAACCCTTCCAAAAGAGAATCATAGTTTAGTTCTACACAGTCCCTACCTGGTGATGATGTAGGGAATCCAGGTCAGAAGGAAAAGAAAGAGGATGATGATCATAGATGAAACTGACGTGTACCACACCTCCTGCATGTGTTCCAACATGTCCATCATCTCTGTCTGACCTTCACCACAATCATCACCCCCTCCTCCACCATCAACACCACAACCTTCACCCATCACGCTTCCCTTTTGCTGGACTGTGCTCTTCGAGTCTTCTGGAGACTTTGGAACAACTTGTGTGGAAGAGGTTCCGATGGTGCGACCAGCATTATTCTCTACATTGTTCTCAGGGTGCGTTTCTTTTAGTGTGGAGGTGGTAAGGATTGAAGATGTTGAACATTGTGGGTTGTGGTCTTCGTTTGGGAGCCCTGGCTGGGATGAGTCGCGATCTGTTTGAAACATTATAATTGCTTTGTTGGTGTCGCTGTTGTGAATGTCAATAATCTGATCTTTGAGGTTGTTGTCGCTGCCTAAGCCTACTCGATCAACTGCTGAGTATGTGTTTGAGTCTTCTTTTGGAGTATTTGTGGCCGTTTTTCCTTGTATGACATTTGTAGATGCGACTCCTTTCACATCTTTATATGCAGTTCCTTTTACGATACTTGCTTCTGCAACATCGTCATCCGTGATTTCTTTTACGACTCTTGCGTCAGCATTTCCGTTTATGACATCTGCAAAAGCGACCCCCTTTACGACATCTTCACTTGTTATTCCTTTCACCATTTCTGTAACTACCGTTCTTTTCCCGGACATTTCTTCCGTACTGTTATTTTTCAATACGTCTGATTTCTCCTCGATGGTTTCGCAGTATGGTGGCCTTAAGAAAGTGCTGCTTGTAGTAACGTCTCGAAGTTTGTACGACTCTCGACTCATAGACATGTACAAGGGCAAGGTTCTGCGGTCGGACCAAGCCAGAGAATGGAAAGAATCGCCCATGGTTTTGGAAGAGGCACGCATGGACAAAGAACAGGACGGCGTCGCAGCTTGATAGAACGAAGAAAGCAAGTCAGACTGCTCGGCATTAGGTGCAAGGATCACGTGGAACAGACTGTCCCGAATCCTACGATTCCGTTGGTAGTCTGGAACGCAACTCGGCTCCAGCGTTGAGGCTGTGCTTTGCTCCAACTCCGTGGACAAATAGCTTTCTCTCCTGTCTTTGAACAACGGCAACGTCACATTCATCTCTGAAGTCACGCTGTAGGGGATGACCGTTTTTTTAGGTTTCGCTTTTCTTTTGATGATGAACCTCCTCGGCTTTGCTTCCTCTTCCTTCGTTTCCGTTCCCTTGATGTCCCTCGATAATTCATACTCATACGGAGGGAGCATTTCACAAGAAAACCGTCGTTCTTTCGCGAGAATGCGCATGGACACGCTCTTCTGCACGAAAGCGACACTGCGAAGGATCAAAGCATAGGGGAGAATCACTAACGTCAACGTGGCCAGAAAAGTGACGACCAGCACAACTCTACTGACGTAAAGGTAGGGGCTGCTTTTGTATGACTCATCCACCCAGCACATGCTGAAACGGGTGTTGTTGAGTTGTGCAACTTTTACAGTGTGTACCCCGAACATTGGGATGAAGGGGAGGGTGAGAAACAGGGCGAGGGTGAGGAGGATGGCGATGTGGATGTTGGATTTCCGGACGTCGCTTTTGGGAAATGGGGGAGCCATGACCTGTGTGTAGCGATGCATGGCCACCAGAACCACCGTAAAACTGGAACAGGTGGTGGACAGGGTGATGATGAAGAAGATCATCTGTGAAGCAATAAAACATCACGTAAAAGCATTTTGTCATCTTCTGCGTTCCCAGGCCATGTGGCCATATTCAGCCGACATATTATTCTGATTTCGGAGGATACACGGTTGCACAAATAGCGCACATGCGGATGGATTCACGCGTGCGCAAAGAAGCGTCTTTCAAAAATAGGTTGTGGGTGCGCTAACACCCAAGCACATACACACACACACGCGCATACACACACACACACGTAAGCGCGCAAACACATACTGGTAACCGTGATTGATAGTCAAGAAGTTGAAGATGTTCATCAGATGTCAGCTAGAATGTTAAACATACGCACAACGACCACCATACCCCCCCCCCCCCCCCCCCCCCCATAGATAAAACGGGCATCGTTTGGGAGAGAGATGATGAATGGGGCTTTAGGTCCCTGCCATGCGCTGCATATCTGGGGACCAGACAATGATAGAGAGAGAGAGAGAGAGAGAGAGAGAGAGAGAGAGAGAGAGAGAGAGAGAGAGAGAGAGAGAGAGAGAGAGAGAGAGAGAGAGAGAGAGAGAGAGAGAGAGAGAGAGAGAGACAGACAGACAAAAACAAAGACAAAGACGGACACAGAGAGACAGACAGACAGACAGACAGACACAGAGACAAAAAGAAAGGCACAAAGACGGACACAGAGAGACATACAGACAAGACAAGAAAAGGTTGACCGAGAACCAGACAGAGAGACGATAGATTGACCGAGACACACCCGAAAGAGACAAAGATAAACAAATCGATACAAAGACTGACAAGCACTTAGAGTGGAGACAAAACACGTCCACTGTTTACTCCGACAACAGGGACCCTATAGCTGAAGTGAGTGAACAGAAAATGCGTGAAGCGAAGGACAGGTGGGTGGTAAATCTTACTGACAGCAAGATTCTGCCAGTGGTCTACTCTCTTCTTGAGAAAGGTTTGAATTGTACCATAACGTCGATTGAAACGGCCTGCAAACACATCGGTCCTGACACCGAGGAGGCCACTCATCAACGATCCCAGTGTTGGAATCCTGAAGCAACCCAAGTCTAATTTGACTGCAGCAGAGAGGAAAGCTCCGATGGAACTGAAGAAGGACAAGTTCACCATGATCCTGCCTGCAGACAAAGGTCGCTCAACTGTTATCATGAATCGAGATGATTACGGCAGGAAAATCCCCAAACTGTTGGAGGACCGTAAGACTTACCAGCCCCTCAAGAGAGACCCGACAAGCCGCTACGCTACACCTCCAAACTTTGTCAATTTCTTGAAGCAGCTCAAGGTAAGCGGTGAAGTCAACACGCAGGACTACATGAAACTATATCCCACTGCCGCGGATGTGCCCAAATTTTACGGACTGCCCAAGGTGCATAAGAACGAAGTCCCACTCCAACCCATAGTCGCGGCGAGAGGCTACCTCACTTACGAAAGCGCACGGTTCATGGCTGACATCCTGTCCCCCCTGGTTGGCAAATCAGAGCCCCATCTGCAGAACAGCGCGGACCTAGTTGACAAACTGTCCCACTACCCAGTGTCGCCACAGGAAGTGCTTGTCTCATTCGATGTCACGGCACTTTTCACCAGCGTCCCAGTGGATGAGAGCATAGAAATCATCCGCAAGAGACTGGAAGAGGACGACACTCTGTCCCAGCGAACCACGCTGTCTGTCGACAACATCTGTGATCTCTCCTGCTGCCTCACGACCACCTACTTCATCTTCGAGTGTACATTTGACCAACATACTGACGGTGCCGCCATGGGTTCCCCGGTCAGCCCGATTGTGACCAACCTTTTCATGGAGGACCTTGAGGAGAAAGCCCTGGCCTCGTTCCACACTCCTCATCGCTACTGGGGCCGCTACGTGGACGACACCATGGTGCTAATCAACAAAGACGTCATGTAGGAATTCACTGATCACCTCAACAGCCAGCATCCCTCCATCAAATTCACCAGATAAATGGAGGAGGACGGTCGCATTACCATGCTGGACACGCTCATCACAAGACAAGATAAGGCCTTGATCTTCAGCATGTTCAGAAAAGCCACCACACACCGACCAATACCTCCAGTTTGATAGCCACCAACCTTTGGAAGCATAAACTGGGGGTCATCCGGACACTGAAACATCGAGCGAAGACCATCTGCTCCACCCCCGAAACCATGAACCAAGAACACCACCACCTGAAAGAAGTCCTCTCCATCTCAGGGTACCCCAAGTGGACGTGGGATCAACCAGGGGGTAAGAAGATCACTCCCCATCCCTCAAAACCGCGGATACGTGTCCATCCCATGCGTCCGGGGCATCACTGAGGCGCTCAGCCGTATGATCCGGAAAAGTGGGGTTACCATCCACAGCAAGCCCTGCATCTCCATCCGCAGCAAGCTTGTTGCTCCGAAAGACAAGACAAATAAGCTCGACCAGTCGGGGGTCATCTATCGCATCGACTGCGAGGACTGCGATGGGGGTGGGGTGGAGGGGTCTATATTGGGGAGACTGAAAGAAGCCTCAAGAAGAGAGTCACGGAGCATAGGTGTGAGTCATCACCAGTTGGGTCCCACATGGCCAACTACGACCATGGATTCTCCCCGGACAACATCACTGTGCTGGACCGTGACAGGAGATAGTTCCAGAGAGGCCATCTACAGCGCGGCCGCCAGGTCCATGTTCAACCGCGACTGTGGGAGGCACATCTTGCCCTCGGCGAACGCTTCCCTGGTTCGGTCGTGCGATGTATGTGCAGCCTTGCTGTTCTCACGGTGGCATGCACTGACCCAACAGTTGCCACCCATCAGACGACACTGAAGAAGAAAACGTGACGCTCTCAAAAGCTACGTTTCCAAGTAAGTTTTCTGCTTGAGTGTTAGGTTTTATTGTTGTTCTTAACAAAACAAGAATTGCCTGCACACCTTACAAGCAACAGGAGAAGTAAAGGAATAGGCCTCCATCAGGGTCCAGACGCGCAGACTGCCCCCCAGTCCAATGGCCATCAGGTCAGCCAGGCCCATGGTCAACATGATGGAGCGAAGGGCGCCGGACGAACAGCGCTTGACGAACACGGCGATGACCATCAGGTTGCTGATGACGCCGATGAAGATGACGAAGAAAAGGACGAAGACGAGGCTGGTCATGGACTGCTTGGCTGAGGACAGGAGCCTGGTGGGGAGAAGGGAGGAGAGGGAGGTGTTGAAACTAGAGTTAACCTGGAATTGAGAAAACAACACATATTAATCAATGACGATGAGGGTGATTGAAAGTGATGAAAATGGTGATGATGATGATCCCGATGATAATGATGATGATGATGACCAATATGATGATGATGATGACCAATATGATGATACTGATGATCTAAATTATGATTATCATGATGATGATATTAACGATGAAGATGATGCCAATGATGATGATGATGATGATGATGATGATGATGATGATGATGATGATGATGGACTAATGGTGAAAATGATGATGCTGGTAATGATGCTGGTGAAAGTGATGATGATGGTTGACAATGATACTGGTGATGATGATGGTGGTGGTGATGAAGAAATGACGATGATGATGGTGATGATAGTGATGAAAATGGTGATGACAACGACCCCAATGATGATGATGTTCATGATGATGGGTATGAAGATGATGATTATGATGATGATGTTGGTAATATTGGTGGTGATAATGAAATAAAGATAATGACGAGGAGGAGGAGGAGGAGGAGGAGGAGGAGGAGGAGAAGGAAGGGGAGGAGGAGGAAGGGGAGGAGGAGGAAGGGGAGGGGGAGGAGGAGGAGGAAGAGGAGGAGGAGGAAGGGGAGGATGAGGAAGGGGAGGAGGACGAGGAGGAGGATGCATTCTTAGAGTGAGTCAGCCTAAAAAAACTATTAATGCTAATCATCAGAATCATGATCATGCTACTTTATGCATTTTTTTGAAAACACATTTACTCCTGGGCTCTTAGATAATTGAAATAAACTTTCTTTTTGAACTCGGTCAGACTTCCATTAACACTTTGACAGCAGACTGAAATGTTCAGTCATTCACAAATGTACTGTTTCACTCAGGGATTTTGCACAAGTCCTAAGCCTAAAATCAAACAAGTGGATTGCCGAGCGGCAGATAAGTTCCCGAGCGGGCAAACTTGGGCACATAACAGCAGCATGACGCATCTGCGCTCGAGTGACAAGAAACTGGGCGATTGCCAAAAAACCCCAAACTTATAAATAACAATGACATCGCCGCGCGGCAGATATGTCCTTTGCCCGTTACGCCCTGTACTTGCCCCGCCCTGTACCTCCCCTCCCCTCACATCTTAGCCCCTGTCCTCCTTGCGTCCTTTGGGTGATACACCTACATACACTTGACTGGAGTGCATATCCTTTACCGAGGTGCACACCCTTAGCACGGAGGCATGTCTGCCTCTCGGTGACATTTAATCCCCATGTGGCATAACCCCCCTCACATCTTAGACCTCGACTGGAATATACATCCTTTACCGGGATGCACACACTTAAGCGGTGGCGTGTACGCCCTTAACACTGAGATATGTCTGCCGTTCAGTAACATATAAAACCTACATAATTTTACCCTGTCTACCCACCAAAACTCTCTCTCTCGGTCTGTCTGTCTGTCTGTCTGTCTGTCTGTCTGTCTGTCTGTCTGTCTGTCTCTCTCTCTCTCTCTCTCTCTCTCTCTCTCTCTCTCTCTCTCTCTCTCTACCTCTTCACCCTCTTCGGCCAAAAAGGAGCAAGTTTGACGATACATGAAGTAGACTAGTCTAGTCTTCGTCTAATTGAAAGAATAAGAAGAACCACATGCAGGGATCAACATAATAATATTTGGTCTATCTTTGATTATTTTAAACGAATATTCAGTTTTCTTCTTCTTCTGGTTCTGGTTTATTATGGCACAGGAGCCTCTATAAAGGCTATTAACTCGACAGAATGGGAGAGCGCATAGAGTTGCAGAATAACATACTTTTTAAAAAAATACTATAGGCCTACCTATGTTATGTACACTGTACTGTCTGGTCTTGTTGACAGTCTTTTAAAAGTTGACCATAGGCCTTTATTTCGCAGTATCCAGGCCACTCATAGCGAAGCGCTCACCGGGGACGAACCCCGACCGGCACAGCACCTGCCCTTCATTTACCACTACTTTGACCTATGGCCCCTAATTCACTATTTTAACCCTTTCACCGCCAGCCATTTTTCGGCCAAAAAATACCCTTAAACC
>CM065701.1:45539648-45557148 GCA_017654935.2 Phymorhynchus buccinoides
CTTCTCTATTATGTCAATGGATGTGTAACCCTAACCCTAACCCTAACCCTCTCAATTGTCTCAATTGTGTCCCTTTCTCTATTATGTCAATGGATGTGTAACCCTAACCCTAACCCTAACCCTCTCAATTGTCTCAATTGTGTCCCTTTCTCTATTATGTCAATGGATGTGTAACCCTAACCCTAACCCTCTCAATTGTCTCAATTGTGTCCCTTTCTCTATTATGTCAATGGATGTGTAACCCTAACCCTAACCCTAACCCTCTCAATTGTCTCAATTGTGTCCCTTTCTCTATTATGTCAATGGATGTGTAACCCTAACCCTAACCCTAACCCTCTCAATTGTCTCAATTGTGTCCCTTTCTCTATTATGTCAATGGATGTGTAACCCTAACCCTAACCCTCTCAATTGTCTCAATTGTGTCCCTTTCTCTATTATGTCAATGGATGTGTAACCCTAACCCTAACCCTAACCCTCTCAATTGTCTCAATTGTGTCCCTTTCTCTATTATGTCAATGGATGTGTAACCCTAACCCTAACCCTAACCCTCTCAATTGTCTCAATTGTGTCCCTTTCTCTATTATGTCAATGGATGTGTAACCCTAACCCTAACCCTAACCCTCTCAATTGTCTCAATTGTGTCCCCTTCTCTATTATGTCAATGGATGTGTAACCCTAACCCTAACCCTAACCCTCTCAATTGTCTCAATTGTGTCCCCTTCTCTATTATGTCAATGGATGTGTAACCCTAACCCTAACCCTAACCCTCTCAATTGTCTCAATTGTGTCCCCTTCTCTATTATGTCAATGGATGTGTAACCCTAACCCTAACCCTCTCAATTGTCTCAATTGTGTCCCCTTCTCTATTATGTCAATGGATGTGTAACCCTAACCCTAACCCTCTCAATTGTCTCAATTGTGTCCCTTTCTCTATTATGTCAATGGATGTGTAACCCTAACCCTAACCCTCTCAATTGTCTCAATTGTGTCCCTTTCTTTATTATGTCAATGGATGTGCAACCCTAACCCTAACCCTAACCCTCTCAATTGTCTCAATTGTGTCCCCTTCTCTAGGTCTTTTTATGTCCCCGTCCCTGTCTACATTATGCTCTCATCTCAATGTGTCCTTGCGGATTTAGGGTCAGGGTTAAGGTTAGGGTTAGGGGGTAATGTTAGTGTTTGGGTTAGGGATAGGGTTAGGGCTAAAATGAACAAAGATACGGGAATCTATAAGACGGGGACACGTAGAGACTGGGACATAGAAACAGGGGCACTTAGAGACGGGGACACATAGAGACTGGGACATAGAAACAGGACACAGTGAGACGAGGGCACATAGAGACGGGACAAACATAGAGACAGGGACACAGTGAGACGAGGGCACATAGAGACGGGACAAACATAGAGACAGGGACACACATAGAGACAGGGACACATAGAGACATAGAGGGACACATAGAGACGGGGACACATAGAGACGGGGACACATAGAGAGACAGGGACAACATAGAGACGGGGACACACATAGAGACGAGGGCACATAGAGACGGGGACACATAGAGACGAGGGCACATAGAGACGGGAGACACATAGAGACAGGGACACATAAAGACGGGACACAGTGAGACGAGGGCACATAGAGACGGGAGACACATAGAGACAAGGGCACATGCAGACGGGGACATATAGAGACAGGGACACATAGAGACGAGGGCACATGCAGACGACAGGGATACAGAGACGAGGGCACATGGGACACACATAGAGACGAGGGACACATGCAGACGGGGACATATAGAGACGAGGGACGGGGACATACAGAGACAGGGACACATAGAGACGAGGGAGACGGGGACATATAGATGAGACGGGGACATATAGAGACAGGGACACATAGAGACGAGGGCACATGCAGACGGGGACATATAGAGACGAGGGCACATGCAGACGGGGACATATAGAGACGAGGGACACATGAGACGACAGACGGGACATACAGAGACAGGGACACATAGAGACGAGGGCACATGCAGACGGGGACATATAGAGACAGGGATACATAGAGACGGGGACACATGCAGACGGGGACATATAGAGACGAGGGCACATGCAGACGGGGACATATAGAGACGAGGGACACATAGAGACGAGGGCACATGAGACGGGGACATACGACGGGGACACATAGACAGGGACATACAGAGACGGGGGGCACATGCAGGACGGGGACACAGAGCAGACAGGGACACATAGAGACGAGGGCACATGCAGACGGGGACATAATAGAGACAGGGACACATATATAGACGACGGGACACATAGAGACGGGGACACATAGAGACGAGGGCACATGCAGACGGGGACATACAGAGACAGGGACACATAGAGACGAGGGCACATGCAGACGGGGACATATAGAGACAGGGACACATAGAGACGAGGGACACATAGCAGACGGGGACATAGAGACGACGACAGGGACACATGCAGACGGGGACATATAGAGACGAGGGCACATGCAGACGGGGACATATAGAGACGACAGGGACACATAGAGACGAGGGCACATAGAGACGGGGACATATAGAGACGAGGGCACATGAGAGACGGGGACACACAGAGACAGGGACACATAGAGACGGAATAGGACACATGCAAGAGACGGGGACATACAGAGACACAGGGGACACATAGAGACGAGGGCACATGCAGACGGGGACATATAGAGACAGGGACACATAGAGACGAGGGACACATAGAGACGGGGACACATGACGGGGAGAGACGGGGACACATAGAGGGAGACACATAGAGACAAGGGCACATGCAGACGGGAACATATAGAGACAGGGACACATAGAGACGAGGGACACATGGGCACAGAGACGGGGACATATAGAGACGAGGGGACACATGCAGAGACTGGACACATATAGAGACAGGGACATACACATAGAGACGAGGGACACATGCAGACGGGGACATATAGAGACAGTGGACACACATAGAGACGGGGACACATAGAGACACATAGAGAGACGGGGACACATAGAGACGGGGACACGTAGAGATCGGGACACATAGAGACATATTATAGAGACAGGGGACACAACGAGACGTGGGCACATAGAGACGGGGACACAATGAGACGGGTACGGGGCACATAGAGATGGGAGACAAAAGATGACGAGGTACAATGACGAATAGAGACGGGGACACAATGACTGGGGAGACAGGGAACATAACAGACACATAGAGACGGGGACATTTAGAGACGAGAGGCACACAGAGACGGGGGACATATAAAGACGGGGACACATAGAGACATGGCACACAGATAATAGAGAAGGACATAATGGGGACACATAGAGACAGGGGACACATAGAGACGGGGATAGAGACGGGGACACAATGACGGGGACACATATAGACGGGGACACGTACGAGGACACATAGGACACATTGAGACACATAGAGGGGGACACAATGACGGGGACACATAGAGACATAATGGGGACACATAGAGAGAGACACATAGAGAGGGGACATAATGACGAGACGAGGGGGACATAATGACGAGGACACATAGAGAAGGGGACACAATGACGACACATAGAGACGGGGACACAATGACGGGGACACATAGAGACACAATGGAGGACACATAGAGACGGGGACACAATCACAGGACACGAGATGATGACGAGGGAGAACACACAATGCCGGGGACACATAGAGACATGGACACATAGAGACAGGGACATAATGAGACGGGGACACATAGAGACGGGGACATAAATGACGGGGACACATAGAGACGGGGACACAATGACGAGGACACATAGAGACACATAGAGACATGGACACATAGAGACATAATGGACACATAGAGACGGGGACACATATGACGAGGACACATAGAGAAGGGGACACGAGGACACATAGAGACGGGGACACAATGACGAGACACATAGAGACACATGACGAGGACACATAGAGACGGGGACACATAGAGACGAGGACACATAGAGACGGGGACACAATGACGGGGACACATAGAGACACAATGACGGGGACACATAGAGAAGGGGACAAAATGACACACAATGACGAGACGACACATAGAGACATAATGACGAGGACACAATAGAGACGGGGACACATAGAGGACACATAGAGAAGGGGACACATAGAGACACATAGAGAAGGGGACATAATGAGAGGACACATAGAGACGGGGACATAATGACGAGGACACATAGAGAAGGGGACACAATGACGAGGACACATAGAGAAGGGGACATAATGACGAGGACACATAGAGAAGGGGACACAATGACGGGACACATAGAGACGAGGGACACATAGAGACGGGGGCACAATGAAGGGGACACATGACAGGGACACATAGAGACAGGGACACACATAGAGACAGACGAGGACACATAGAGACGGGGACATAATGACGAGGACACATAGAGACGAGACGGGGACACATAGAGACACAATGACGAGGACACATAGAGAACACAATGACGACACATAGAGACAGGAGGACACATAGAGACAGGGACACAATAGAGAGGACACATAGAGGGGGACATATAGAGACACATAGAGAAGGGGACACAATAGAGACACATAGAGAAGGGGACATAAATGAGGGACACATAGAGAAGGGGACACAATGACGAGGACACATAGAGAAGGGGACACAATGACGAGGACACATAGAGACGGGGACACAATGACGAGACGGGGACACATAGAGAAGGGGGGACACAATGACGAGGACACATAGAGAAGGGGACACAATGACGAGGACACATAGAGAAGGGGACACAATGACGAGGACACATAGAGAAGGGGACAACATGACGAGACACATAGAGACGGACACAATGACGAGGGACACATAGAGAAGGGGACACAATGACGAGGACACATAGAGAAGGGGACACAATGACGAGGACACATAGAGAAGGGGACACAATGACGAGGACACATAGAGAGAGGGGACACAATGACGAGGGACACATAGAGAAGGGGACACAATGACGAGGACACATAGAGACGGGGACACAATGACGAGGACACATAGAGAAGGGGACATAATGACGAGGACACATAGAGACAGGGAGACACATAATGACGAGGACACATAGAGAAGGGGACATAATGACGAGGACACATAGAGACGGGGACATAATGACGAGGACACATAGAGAAGGGGACATGACGAGGACACATAGAGAAGGGGACACAATGACGACACATAGACACACATAGAGACACATAGAGAAGGGGACACAATGACGAGGACACATAGAGACACAATGGGGACACAATGAGACGAGGACACATAGAGACGGGGGGACATAATGACGAGGACACATAGAGAAGGGGACACAATGACATAGAGGGGGACACATAGAGACAGGGAGACACAATGACGAGGACACATAGAGAAGGGGACACAATGACGAGGACACATAGAGAAGGGGACACAATGACGAGGACACATAGAGAAGGGGACACAATGACGAGGACACATAGAGAAGGGGACACAATGACGAGGACACATAGAGAAGGGGACACAATGACGAGGACACATAGAGAAGGAAGGACACAATGACGAGGACACATAGAGAAGGGGACATAATGACGAGGACACATAGAGAAGGGGACACAATGACGAGGACACATAGAGACGGGGACAATAAATGACGGGACACATAGAGACGGGGACACAATGAGGACACATAGAGAAGGGGACATAATGACGAGGACACATAGAGAAGGGGACACAATGACGAGGACACATAGAGAAGGGGACATAATGACGAGGACACATAGAGAAGGGGACACAATGACGAGGACACATAGAGAAGGGGACACAATGACGAGGACACATAGAGAAGGGGACATAATGACGAGGACACATAGAGAAGGGGACATAATGACGAGGACACATAGAGAAGGGGACACAATGACGAGGACACATAGAGAAGGGGACACAATGACGGGGACACATAGAGAAGGGGACACAATGACGGGGGACACATAGAGAAGGGGACACAATGACGAGGACACATAGAGAAGGGGACACAATGACGAGGACACATAGAGAAGGGGACATAATGACGAGGACACATAGAGAAGGGGACATAATGACGGGGACACATAGAGAAGGGGACATAATGACGAGGACACATAGAGAAGGGGACACAATGACGAGGACACATAGAGAAGGGGGACACAATGACGAGGACACATAGAGACGGGGACACAATGAGACACATAGAAAGGGGACACAATGACGAGGACACATAGAGAAGGGGACACAATGACGAGGACACATAGAGAAGGGGACACAATGACGAAAGTGATGACGGGGACACAATAGAGGACACATAGAGAAGGGGACACAATGACGAGGACACATAGAGAAGGGGACACAATGACGAGGACACATAGAGAAGGGGACACAATGACGAGGACACATAGAGAGGGGACACAATGGGACACATAGAGACGGGGACATGACATAGACACATAGAGACACACATGACGAGGACACATAGAGAAGGGGACACAATGACGAGGACACATAGAGAAGGGGACACAATGACGAGGACACATAGAGAAGGGGACACAATGACGAGGACACATAGAGAAGGGGACACAATGACGAGGACACATAGAGAAGGGGACACAATGACGAGGACACATAGAGACGGGGACACAATGACGGGACACATATGATGGGGACACAATGACACATAGAGAAGGGGACATAATGACGAGGACACATAGAGAAGGGGACACAATGACGAGGACACATAGAGAAGGGGACACAATGACGAGGACACATAGAGAAGGGGACATAATGACACATAGAGACGGGGACACACATAGAGAAGGGGACATAATGACGAGGACACATAGAGAAGGGGACATAATGACGAGGACACATAGAGAAGGGGACACAATGACGGGGACACATAGAGAAGGGGACACAATGACGAGGACACATAGAGAAGGGGACACAATGACGAGGACACATAGAGAAGGGGACACAATGACGAGGACACATAGAGACGGGGACACAATGACGGGGACACATAGAGACGGGGACACAATGATGACACATAGAGAAGGAGACACAATGACGAGGACACATAGAGAAGGGGACACAATGACGAGGGACACATAGAGAAGGGGACACAATGACGAGGACACATAGAGAAGGGGACACAATGACGAGGACACATAGAGAAGGGGACACAATGACGAGGACACATAGAGAAGGGGACATAATGACGAGGACACATAGAGAAGGGGACACAATGACGAGGACACATAGAGAAGGGGACACAATGACGAGGACACATAGAGAAGGGGACACAATGACGAGGACACATAGAGAAGGGGACACAATGACGAGGACACATAGAGAAGGGGACACAATGACGAGGACACATAGAGAAGGGGACACAATGACGAGGACACATAGAGAAGGGGACACAATGACGAGGACACATAGAGAAGACGGGACACATAGAGAAGACGAGGGACACATAGAGAAGGGGACACAATGACGAGGACACATAGAGAAGGGGACACAATGACGAGGACACATAGAGAAGGGGACACAATGACGAGGACACATAGAGAGACGGGGACACATATGAAGGGGACATAATGACGAGGACACATAGAGAAGGGGACACAATGACGAGGACACATAGAGAAGGGGACACAATGACGAGGACACATAGAGAAGGGGACACAATGACGAGGACACATAGAGAAGGGGACATAATGACGAGGGGACACATAGAGAAGGGGACACAATGACGAGGACACATAGAGAAGGGGACACAATGACGAGGACACATAGAGAAGGGGACACAATGACGAGGACACATAGAGAAGGGGACACAATGACGAGGACACATAGAGAAGGGGACACAATGACGAGGACACATAGAGAAGGGGACACAATGACGAGGACACATAGAGAAGGGGACACAATGACGAGGACACATAGAGAAGGGGACACAATGACGAGGACACATAGAGAAGGGGACACAATGACGAGGACACATAGAGAAGGGGACACAATGACAGGACACATAGAGAAGGGGACACAATGACGAGGACACATAGAGAAGGGGACACAATGACGAGGACACATAGAGAAGGGGACACAATGACGAGACACATAGAGACGGGGACATAATGACGAGGACACATAGAGAAGGGGACACAATGACGAGGACACATAGAGAAGGGGACACAATGACGAGGACACATAGAGAAGGGGACACAATGACGAGGACACATAGAGAAGGGGACACAATGACGAGGACACATAGAGAAGGGGACACAATGACGAGGACACATAGAGAAGGGGACACAATAGAGAAGGGGACATAATGACGAGGACACATAGAGAAGGGGACACAATGACGAGGACACATAGAGAAGGGGACATAATGACGAGGACACATAGAGAAGGGGACACAAATGACGAGGACACATAGAGAAGGGGACACAATGACGAGGACACATAGAGAAGGGGACACAATGACGAGGACACATAGAGAAGGGGACAGACGAGGACACATAATGACGAGGACACATAGAGAAAGGGGACACAATGACGAGGACACATAGAGAAGGGGACATAATGACGAGGACACATAGAGAAGGGGACATAATGACGAGGACACATAGAGAAGGGGACACAATGACGAGGACACATAGAGAAGGGGACACAATGACGAGGACACATAGAGACGGGGGACACAATGACGAGGACACATAGAGAAGGGGACACAATGACGAGGACACATAGAGAAGGGGACACAATGACGAGGACACATAGAGAAGGGGACACAATGACGAGGACACATAGAGAAGGGGACACAATGACGAGGACACATAGAGAAGGGGACACAATGACGAGGACACATAGAGAAGGGGACACAATGACGAGGACACATAGAGAAGAGACGGACACAATGACGCGGACACATAGAGAAGGGGACACAATGACGAGGACACATAGAGAAGGGGACACAATGACGAGGACACATAGAGAAGGGGACACAATGACGAGGACACATAGAGAAGGGGACAGGACACATAATGACGAGGACACATAGAGAAGGGGACATAATGACGAGGACACATAGAGAAGGGGACACAATGACGAGGACACATAGAGAAGGGGACACAATGACGAGGACACATAGAGAAGGGGACACAATGACGAACACATAGAGACACATAGAGGGGGACACAATGACGAGGACATAGAGAAGGGGACAAATGACGAAGACACATAGAGAAGGGGATCATGACGAGGTCACATAGAGGGGGACATCATGACGAGGACACATAGAGAAGGGGACATAATGACGAGGACACATAGAGACGGGGACATAATTATGTTACATTGAATAGAACTTATAATGTCCTTATTGAACCCATGGTGATCTCTTACAAAACACAACATCCCCTTCTTTTTGTGAGCAGTATATAGAGAAGGGGCATATAGAGACGGGGACACAATCATGGGGACACATAGAGACGGGGGTACATCGCACCGATCCTGAGTTAAGATGTCTGTAAGGAAGGGGGAGGGGAGGGAACAACCGATCATGTTGAATTACGATCCTTTAAAGATGGAGATTCAGTTGTGACTGCACACCTGCTTACCAACATCAATATGCACAAGAAATCCAATAGGAAAAGGGAAAGGCAGATTCTCTATGGTTCTCTTTGTCCGTCTCTCTCATTGCCACTGTCACTCCTCTTTCTTATTTGCATCAAAACCCTCACTTCTCTTTCTATGTGTCCCCGTCATTGTGTCCCCGTCTCAACAAAAACACTCATGTGCACGCGCGCGCACACGTACACACAAACCGCATTCCCAATTATCTTCATACAATGGCACTTCTGACTACCACTAACCTACACTACATAAGCTTACTATCTAACCATCTGGTTGAGAAACTTCGCACATGCATACACGTGACCACTCACACTCGCTTCCTCATATATACATACAGACAGACAAATGACGAGACACTTTCCCTAGCACCCAGCGGTTGGCCCAACGATGGAGGGGGAGGAAGAAGTTATGGGAGCTGAAAAGCAATTATTATACATAAAGAAAACAAACAAGAGAAGACAACCCGCCCCTCTTCTCTGCAAAGAAATAGCAGAGAACGAACTACAAAGTTTAACACCATACATGATGTAGAATAAATGTATAGAACCTCTAAGCGATAAAGAAAAAAACTAAACGCTTACCTGACGCTGAACAGACTCGGATTCACTTCGAATAAATGATTTATGCATTCATAAAAATAATCCAAACAGTAACGGGAAGTAATAAACACGAATCTTTTATGAAAGTGTTTCTCCTATGTACGGAGATTCGCGCGAAACCGATTCGGAGGCGAAAGAAAGAACTATAAGTTGGAAGTTGTACTTCAATGCGTCTAAATGTAAGCTTATGCATTTAGGTAAAAACAATCCTTGTAACCAATATACTATGAAGAATGGTGATACTATACTGGTCTCCAAAAGTTAAGGGCCGGCTTCTGTTTTCAGTAGCTTGATATCTATTTATTGTACACTAAGACAACAATGAAGAAAATGGCAAAACTTAGGCTACTCAATAACTTTCCTTCCTGTTGCACGTGCCTGAACCTGTTTTGCAGACATTGCAGTACAGCAACAGCGTTTTCAGGTACGCTTAAAATGTGGCAAATTCACAAGCATTTCACGAAAGTTTGGTCTCTTTTCGCTGAAGAATCAGGGCTGATGCAGGTTTCTTGCCTATTGCACGTGCAAGGCAAGACTGTAGTGAACACTGCTGAGCAAAAGCTAGACACGAATGTGTATTTAAGGGCGGCAACCAGAGCTCTCAATAAGCATGCCTCCAAGACAGAAGAGAGAAGATCGTTCTTCCGGCCCTTAAATTTTGGAGACCAGTATATAAAAGAAATAATAAAATGTACAGAAGAGAAGGATTTAGGTGTAATAATGGATAAAAACCTTAAATTTGATTGTCATATTCACGAAGCTGTAAAGAAGGCAAATAAAATGCTAGGAATTATTAAGCGAACCTTTTGTTACATAGATGATATTTTTTTACATTTGTTTAAAGGATTAGTTAGACCTTGTTTAGAATACGGAAATGTTGTGTGGTCTCCATATTTGAAAAGACAATCACTGATGATAGAGAGAGTGCAAAAAAGGGCTACAAAATTGATAAGAGGATTCCAAACTTATTTCGACAGGGAAAGACTAGAGCTCCTTAAATTACCTTCTTTAAAGGCTAGAAGAGTCAGGGGTGATTTAATTCAATGCTTCAAAATATTTAACAATATTGATGACCTAAATATACAAGATTTTTTACAATTATCAAATGTTGACAAAACTAGAAACAGTGTTGACAAAATATTTATTGAATATAGTAAGACTAACATTTGAAAATACTGTTTTACTAACAGAACTGCACCTTTGTGGAACAAGTTACCAACTAATATTAAACAAGCACCTAACACTAACACTTTCAAAAATCTATTAGATAACTGGGAATATTATAAACATTTCACATATGAATATGATGAATGATTATCTAAAACCTGAGTGCACGATAAAAACCTTGTACGTTAAAAATCATATTATTAAGGATGGGACGCTTGAAAGCCTAACGGCTATGTTTTTAGTCCCTAGTAACCTAACCTAACCTATAGCATAGCATCTCGCTGGTGCAGCAAAAGAGACAGGAGTTGCCCAGCAGGAACAAGGCTCCAGGACCCGCGGGCGACGATAGGCACGTCCCCTGACTCCCACCCTGGACTGCTGCGGCCTCTTCCTCTCCTCTCGTGAGCTCCTCTGGCCACTTGGTTTCATAGGCTCGAGTCCCTCACTGCCTTTCTTCCTTGGTCGTTCTTTCTGTTGCTCTGCCTTCTCTTCTCTTTCTCTGGTCAAGGCGACGATGGTGAGAGGGTGGGGTTCCAATGGTAGTCATTGTCGTAGCGTCGAAGTAGTAGTAAGGCTCGATGATGAAATTAAAGAAAATAACCCGGGCTTCTGTCCTCGGACGCCCGTACCCTGGGGTGAGTCTTCCCAGAAATGAAAAGTTAGCTAGCTTAGCAGTAGTGACTGCTCCCTGCCCAAAGAGCCGTGTCCGTCTGTGGCAGTCTCAAAACGAAAACTAAACTCTGGATTCCCTCCTCTCCTGCTTGTCAACTCAAAAGGTGAAGATGAATATTGTCACATCCAAACCCCAACTTCTCAACTTGCACGAAGCTTGCGGGTCGCACGTGCATTGTCTTATCTAGGCACTCAGATCAGGGAACAAGCAAAGGGGTGTTTCTTCTTCGCCTTCTTCTTCTTCTTTCTTTTTCTCTATGAAAAGAACTCTCTTACTCTCTCTAAAAGAAGGAAAAGAATCTCGATCACGTGTCAAAATCACGGGATTCAGGTGTTTTCCCTCTTATAACTGGAAAGAAATCTTGTTTTGACCAAGTCAGACTCCCATATAAAGTACCCCAAATTGAAAGCCACAAGTCAGTTTAAAGAGCAGCCTCAATTTGAATATGGGGAAATTCGAATGCGGGTTACAGCGACCCAGAAAAAGCCAAGGGACGTAACCGTGGCGCGTCACGGGGTCTTTAAGACAAATTAGAACAGATAGACAGAATATTTACAGTAGTTACACGGCATGTCACGCACCGCGTGACATACGTTCAACGGATTTCCATTGGATATGAGTTGATTTGCTTTAACTTTCATATTTCCGGGTGTAGGTGTCATTGTCGGGAAATAGGACCCCAGTAATGTCGGACAGTTTGGGTGTTTTTTAAAAGTCGATTTACTTTTGATTTTTTTGAGATTATGAGACCAAACGTGGCAAACGTGTATTCTCTATTTAGTGTAGTCTTTGAAATTTGTGTCACGTTATTTATTTTGAAGCTTTTAACAGATTTAGTTTGCTGCCGGACAATAGGCGACCGTACCTTAAATATTGAAAACAAAGTTGAAAATGAAAGGAACATCAACCTAAATCCTTTGTAACTTACTAATCTACTTAGTGTGGGGTTTTTTGTTCGCATTAGAGGAAAGAACTACGTTAATCAATATTTTGGAACAAAAACCTTTGAACACACATGCAGCTGTTAGATACTAGATTTTTGACGACAATTACAATAGATGCTGTCTTCTGATGATAATCGAGTCCCATACTTTCTGTCTCCTCCTTCTCTCTCGCTCATTTGGACGTTGGAAACGGAAAGCACGATGATGAAGTTTTTGTTTTTTTAAAAGAAGCGTAATGCTTTTAAGGAGAATGCAGGGGATTGAGATTCGCAGGCCTTTACAGACCATTGAGTCGAAACTGATGAGAAAATGATTACTGGCAGAATTACTCTGTCGGGTGGTGAGAAAAGTATCAAGTGTGTGGCTAAGACACGGAATGAGGACGGTATTGCACCATCCTGAGCCCAGGAGAACGTCTAGGGGGATTTGAAATTACCTACCTTATGCCGTGTGGATTTGTAGTTCTCTCTCTCTCTCTCTCTCTCTCTCTCTCTCTCTCTCTCTCTCTCTCTCTCTCTCTCTCTCTCTCTCTCTCTCTCTCTCTCTCTCTCTCTCTCTCTCTCTCTCTCTCTCTTGTCTTTCCTTTTCTGTGCGCTTTCTTTTTCTCCTTAATTTTCCACGAAAACAGTCACATGGGAGAGAGAGAGAGAGAGAGAGAGAGAGAGAGAGAGAGAGAGAGAGAGAGAGAGAGAGAGAGAGAGAGAGAGAGAGAGAGAGAGAGAGAGAGAGAGAGAGAGAGAGACACACACACACACACACACACACACACACACACACACACACACACACACACACACACACACACACACACACACACACACACACAGACAGAGACAGAGACAGAGACAGAAAAACAGAGAGATGTGGGGATGTAAAGTTGGCCAAATCAAATAAGAAGACTTGTGGGAAGTTTCACCTTTAAAGAAAACCCCCAACAAACAAAACGTCTAAGGAAACCCCGCCTTGCCACAATGCTAAAACACAGGGAGAGAGGAACAGCCAGGAATATTGTATTTGCCAGAAGAAATGATGCAAATTTGGAAAGAAAATCTCTACCGCTATTACCTGGATTATCAAAACCCTGACATTCCCTAAATGATGAAGGAAAGGGGGGAGTCTCCCTTGGGACCCCCCTCCCACCCCCTTCGCCTACATTTTTCAGAGTATTACCCCCCTCCCTCACCTTCACATTCTCTCTCTTCTTCCCATTTTTAGGGGTTTTATTGTAGGCTGTTTAGCGCTTGAATTTCTTTCTTGGATTTGTTTTTTTACACCTTAGTTTACGCTTCTCTTGTTTTTTCCTTTTATTCTCTGCACACACACACACCCTCCCTCAACCCCACCCCCTGAAAATGCTTGAATTTGAAGTTGATTTAGTTATTGCATGGATGCAGGGGTAGCTTTATTCTTGGATTCAATGTTGATGAAAATAACAATAATAATAATAATAATAGTACATTTATATAGCGCTTGACCTCAGATGAGCCCAAAGCGCTTTACAATCAATTATTCATCAACAGACAACAAAGACAACATTCAAGAGTGACACCAACCAGCAACAGCGCATATACAAAGCAACTCTCTATATACAAACACACACACACACACACACACACACACACACACACACACACACACACACACACACACACACACACACACACACACACACACACACACACACACACACACACACACACACGCACGCGCGCGCGCGCGCGCGCGCGCGCGCGCGCGCGTGTGACTTGAGAAACATTACTATCACGCATTGACTATTATTTTCTGTAAAGGAAATTTTATTTTAAAAAATATGTATCTGTTGTATGCTGAAAAAACTTGTTTATTGCAAGAAACATAATTGATTTTGATCGTATTGCAAGAATGCGGGTAAAACAAATATGCACTGACATCGAAAACATGTTTTGTGAAGTAAAAGAAAACACAATATTTTGAAGGGTGCAGCGGACACTGAAGTCCTTTTTCTAAGTGCTGTTTATTCTGTACTGTCTCTGTTTTGTCACAAACACCGTAGATAGAACGTTTGAGGCACTCATAGCTTCTGCCATCAGGGACAAGCACTTCTGGCGCGATGGTCTTTAAGAGTGAGCCGATCCTGGAGATACTGCAATACCATGTCGATTCGTGGCTACTTTACGTCGTCGTTCAAACATCAGTTAAATATCGAAGTCCCCGTGTAGAGGGTGCATCACATTATTTAAAGACCCCGCACGTCACGTGTCACATTCCCTCTTATACTAGGAAGATTTCTTAAGATTCCTTACTAGCTATAAGAGGGAAAACACGTGAAAACCGTGATTTTGACACGTGACGTGCGGGGTCTTTAAGGTAATCATTGTACACAACGTGAGAAGTGCTTAATAAGGCCAAAGACCTTCCATATCTTTAAGGAGATAAAACTGTCAATGTCTACGACGATAAGCGATGATTATGACAAGAAGGAGAAGAAATACACACATCAATAATGAACTAAGCGAACAAATAAATACTGTAGATAATAAATAAATGAATAAATAATAGATAAATAAATAAATAAATGCATAAATACATTATGAACTGCTTGATTGATTGTTTGTTAACTTAGTTACACTAACACATTCACAAACACAAGTTCTAAGAGATCAATGACCCCCCAAACAAAAACCAAAAACCAACAACAGCAAAACACACACACAAAACAACGACAAGAACAAACAACAACAACAACACAACACACACACACACACACACACACACACACACACACACACACACACACACACGCACACGCGCACACATACACACACACACACACACACACACACACACACACACACACACACACACATACACACACACACACACACACACACACACACACACACACACACACACACACACACACACACACACACACACACACACACACACACACACACACACACACACACACACACACACACACACACACACACACACTACACCAATGTATCTGCACTGAAGAACACTGCCTAGTGACCACAACACAGGCTGTACAGTTTTGCCTGCAAACAACCCCAGTGTTAGTGTTAGTGAACGTATTAATATTCTTACAATCCCCCAACTCTCCAAACAGAGGAATTAGCGTTCACTCGGTTTATTTCAGCCCGCCATCTGACGACCAGATTCACCTCTTACCGCGCCACCAGCACGATGGCTTAGAGTCAAAACGGACTATCTTTAGATGGGCCATTGATGTATTATTGAACTTATTACGGAAACTAATAAGTTGAATAAAAAAGACTGCAGAAATATAAAAAGCGTCACCCCCCTTTTATATTATTTGCTGTCTGTTTTAATCTGTCTGAGATCAAGCTATCCGTCTGAGATCCGTCCGCAATCTAGGTGTTACTTTGGACCAAACCCTTTCTTTCAAACAGCATGTTTCCAATGTTTGCAAGTCTTGCTATCTAGAACTTCGAAGAATTAGTTCAATCCGCCGTTTCCTCTCTCAAGATGCCCCGAAGACTCTAGTATGTGCTTTTGTTCTGTCTCGCATTGACTACTGTAACTCACTTCTTGCTGGCTGTCCATCAACTCTCATATCTAAGCTCCAACGGGTCCAGAATAATGCTGCTGGTATCATTTCTCATTCCACTAGGTACGATCATATCACTCCGGTTCTTCGTTCCCTACACTGGCTCCCAGTTCAATCACGTATTGACTACAAAATTCTCTTCCTTGTCTTCAAGTCACTGAGTGATCTAGCTCCCTTATATCTCTCTGATCTTTTTCATGTTTATGTCCCAGCTCGCCAACTACGTTCGTCTTCTGATTCTCGTCTCCTTTCCCTTCCCTCCATCCGTCTCAAATCTGCTGGCCAACGTTCTTTTTCCTGTCAAGCACCATCTCTTTGGAATTCTCTGCCTTCTCCTCTCCGACACTCCAACACAGTCTCCTCATTCAAAACCTCTCTTAAAACCCATATTTTTCCTGCTGCACCCTAAATATTTGATCAGTTGTTCATCATTGTGTGCACGTGAGGGAAGATTGAATAAGAGGTTAGTGTTGTGTTTTGTGTTGTGTGTGAGTGCGTGGTGTGTGTGTGTGTGTGAGCATGCATGTGTGAGCATGCATGTTTTGGTTTTGTCGGTTGTGTGTGCATGCATGTGTGTGTGTGTGTGTGTGTGTATGTGTGTCTGCGTGCATGCGTTGTGTGTGAGGGTGTTTGTGTATGTGTGTTGGTGTATGTGGTAAGTCCATGCGGCTCGGTTGCTGTGGCTTACTGAATGGGGGATGAATGAGTCGGTGTCGATAAATGTGCGTGTGTGTGTGTGTGTGTGTGTGTGTGTGTGTGTGTGTGTGTGTGTGTGTGTGTGTGTGTGTGTGTGTGTGT
>CM065701.1:45564648-45572148 GCA_017654935.2 Phymorhynchus buccinoides
GTCACAATGTGAGAGAGACAAAGTCGAAAACAAATAGTCCTTCATTCTGTGAGATTAATCCGCCCGTCTGTCGTGTTGCTCACTACAGGTGATTGGTTTGATGGGTGACGTCCGCAGGGGACTACTTTATCACGGCTTATTGGTTGTTGTTCTTGGTAGATTGATCTGGTGTTTTTGCGTTTGGTTGGCGGTGTAGTTTCCAGTTGTGTGTGTGTGTGTGTGTGTGTGTGTGTGTGGTGTGTGTGTGTGTGTGTGTGTGTGTGTGTGTGTGTGTGTGTGTGTGTGTGTGTGTGTGTGTGTGTGTGTGTGTGTGTGTGTGTGTGTGTGTGTGTGTGTGTGTGTGTGTGTGTGTGTGTGTGTGTGTGTGTGTGTGTGTGTGTGTGTGTGTGTGTGTGTGTGTGTGTCTGTGTGTGTGTGTGTGTGTGTGTGGTGTGTGTGTGTGTGTGTGTGTGTGTGTGTGTGTGTGTGTGTGTATGTGTGTGTGTGTGTGTGTGTGTGTGTGTGTGTGTGTGTGTGTGTGTGTGTGTGTGGAACAATGCAAGCTACAAGCTACACGAAAGTACAAAAGATACAAACCTGAATGAAGCAATACTGGGAACAGATGAACAAGGTTAAAAAGAAGCCTCCCGATTTAAAGAAGGAAAGAAAGAAGAAAAAGAAGAAAAAAACGGAAAAAATGAATTGCAGAATTTTTTTTATTCCTGAAAACACTATGATAAACCTTGTTATTTGCAAAGCAGGAAAAGAATACAAAGCATTCAAGAAAAGTAAATGTCCAGAAAGAACATAACACAGCACTATATACATAATCAATGTACAAGAGAGACAGAGAGAGAGAGAGACAGAGAGAGAGACAGGGTGAGGAAGAGAGAGAGAGAGAGAGAGAGAGAGAGAGAGAGAGAGAGAGAGAGAGAGAGAGAGAGAGAGAGAGAGAGAGAGAGAGAGAGAGAGAGAGAGAACAGAGATAGAGAGAGAGAGAGAGAGAGGGAGAGGAAGAGAGAGGAGAGAGAGAGAGAGGAGAGAGAGAGAGAGAGAGAGAGAGAGAGAGAGAGAGAGAGAGAGAGAGAGAGAGAGAGAGAGAGAGAGAGAGAGAGAGAGAGAGAGAGAGAGAGAGAGAGAGAGAGAGAGAGAGAGAGAGAGAGAGAGAGAGAGAGAGGGGGAATGAATGAATGAATTTTATTTATAGAGGGTAATAGAGTAAGCAATAACATGTTTTTTTACATCCAGCCCTCTGGACAGAATACATATATATAAAAGTAGAAAATGGGAAACGAAAATAAACACATACCAAGTAATATAAAGCATGCAAAAAAAATCCCTATATTGTAACACATCAATAACAAAATCAAACCTATTATTAATAACTATACTCATTATTAACATTCAAAATGTGTGAAGTAAGCGCATACACACGGGAAAATAAAACCCAATCCTACTTTTCACACTCATCTTTAAACATTCAAAAATAGAGAAGTGCACAAACATGAAAAAAAAACCTCAATCATACTTTATATATTCATCATTAAAATGTACTTATTTGAAAAGAAACCCATGCACATAATAAGTCAAACATAGTATTACTTTACCTACTCATCTTAGCATGCACAATTTAAAATGTAAATACGTGTACCCATGGCAACATGAAACCTATTCCTACATTACATTATTCATTTTTAGCATGAACAAATTAAAAAGTAAACACACACTCGTAACAAAAGCAGACCTAGTCATATTGTTTGCATGCGAATACACATATTAAAAAGTAAATACTGCTCATGACGAAATCAAGCCTAAACCTACTTTCTAGTCCTCATCTTTAACATGCACATAAGTAAAACTTAGCTCATCACAAAATAAAGACTAATCCTATTTTACATACTCGTAACATGTACATATTTTAAATTTGAAGCCGATACACATAATAAAATCAAGCCTAAGCCCATTTTACATACTAATCTTAAAAATACATCAAACGTAAATGTAAGCACATACACATGACAGAATAAAACCAAATCCTATTCTACTTATTCACCTTTAACATGCACGCATTTTTTAGTAAACACTTATACATAACAAAATGAAACCCAATCCTATAATAATAATAATAGTAGCAATCATCATCATCATCATAATAATAATAATAATAATAATAATAATAATAATAATAATAATAATAATTCATATAGCGCTAAAAATCCATATAGTAGTATGCTCGTTGCGCGTTACAAAAGCAACAATGAAAGATGGAAAACATTAATTAAAATCAGCAAGAAAGTCATACCACCAACATTCGAATGCAAGAAAATAAAGTAACAAAAATAACATGATTTTCACTCACAAAGACAAAGGGAGAGGAAGAGAGAGAGAGAGAGAGAAAGAGATATATATATATATATAGGGAGAGGAAGAGAGAGATAGAAGCAGAGACAGAGATGTCATAGCCAGAGAGACAGAGAGTGTGTATAATATCTTGATTAAGAATCCCTCACAAACACAGCATGCAATACTTCACAACTATCAGCGTGTCGTGTGTGGTTGGTGTGAAAGAACCTTAAATAATGACATGCATTTATACACCCAGGAAGAGAGTTCCACTCCGATGGTTAATAAAAAGCAAAAAACTAAAACAAAGAACCTATCAAAACACAGCGTATCTGGGTTAAAAAACCAATTACATGCATGTATGAAAATTTGTAGAAAGTTTGTTAGCACATGAACGATTCTGCAAGCACTAAGAATGATGCGATTTTTCACACACACACACACACACACACACACACACACACACACACACACACACACACACACACACACACACACACACACACACACGCGCGCGCGCGCGCGCGCGCGCGCGCGCGCGTACTCACACATACACACACACACACGCACGCACACACATACATACACACGCACGCACGCACACGCACGCACGCACGCACACGCACGCACGCACGCACACGCACACGCACACGCACACACACACACACACACACACACACACACACACACACACACACACACACACACACACACAAATGGTGCAATGGTCAAGGCTATAATTTAAAAGCTGTTATTAGAGTAGACGGAATATTTTCAAATTGCTATGCTGTTTCTATTGTGATGGAAAATTTGATGGCAAAAGAATATTCCAGTCGCCTGTTCCAGTTGCATGAGCATACAAGAACACTGATCCAAATTACTCTGAGCTGACTGAACCTCTACGTAGTCCTACATGAATCGTTCTTTAGTAAGAAGGGCAGAAAGGTAAAGGGAGAGGTCCGTATTCACCTATTCCCGTCTCACCTATTCCTCTTCACCTATTCCTGCCTCATCTATTCCTCTTTCACCTATTCCTCTCTCAACTATTCCTCTTTCACCTACATTATCTGTGAGGGCATGTTTCGCCTATGGTAACAACTTCCTCGGTTTGTCTTTTAAATATTGCTTTTATTCTTTTGTGTGTGTGTGTGTGTGTGTGTGTGTGTGTGTGTGTGTGTGTGTGTGTGTGTGTGTGTGTGTGTGTGTGTGTGTGTGTGTGTGTGTGTGTGTATGTGTGTGTGTGTGTGTGTGTGTGTGTGTGTGTGTGTGTGTGTGTGTGTGTGTGTGTGTGTGTGTGTGTGTGTGGTGTGTGTGTGTGTGTGTGTGTGTGTGTGTGTGTGTGTGTGTGTGTGTGTGTGTGTGTGTGTGTGTGTGTGTGTGTGTGCAATTAAGCCATGTTAAACGCTAGCTCTCAGCAACCATACCACTTTTATGATACAATAAAAATGGAATAATCTGATAAAATGACATTACATTTATATATATTATATATATAACTGAAATCACATTTAAAAAAAGCATGAGTCTGAAGAATGAGTACATATGTTGTATAGAATGTTGACCCGCGTAGAATGTATACATTCTATGATGAGATTGTAGAATGTATACATTCTACGACTGGTTCATAGAATGCATACATTCTATGAAAATGAAACAGAGAATGTATACTTTCTACAGCGAAATTGTAGAATGTGTACATTCAATGGACAAACTTATCGAATGTTGACGGGAACCTGATGTGTCATAGAATGTTGACGGCTGTAGGCTACCTATACAAGTGGTTTGATACCTTGTCATCGTGCACTCACTGGTTGAGAACCACTCAGGAACAAGGCGCTCATACGGCTGAAAAGCACGATGTGCCATCGACATTTTCATATATTTTGCTAAAAGTTCACAAAGTGTACACAACACATTTACATTGGTGTTACTTGAGCAGTGCGCCTATTCTTCTTCTCCTTAGGCAGCCAACTTCATCACGTCGAAGAGTCTACTGCACTTTAGGGGGTAGTACGAAAAATAAAGAAAGTAACAGCAAAAGAGAGAGTATAAAATGAACTGATGAGATATTATGGGGAGAAGATAGAGCTCAAGATAGACAGGGATATTATTTAAGTATTTTTTAAATACACTGTTTGCCAAATATAATGATATTTATGAGATTCAAGATTTAAGGAAGTTAGTCAGATATTGAAGATTTAATTTATAAATAAAAAGGGGAGGGGGGTGATAGAGGGGAAAGACGAGTTAAAAGTCACAGACGACCGTTAAATGCCCCGGTCTAGCCGGAGACAACCGGGCCCCGCATGATGCATGCAGTGTGTGACATGCATGACCGGGGAAACTCTGGCCCCACATGATGCATGTAAAGGAGTATATGGGACATGCATGACCGTAAGGCCACACACACACATGCTGCATGCAGAGAAGGACCACAGACCTTTCGCAGTTTCTAGGCAAGACCAATCCGACTACCGTAGCGGCCCCCAGGGTCGAACCCCGACCAGCACAGCTCATGCCATTCATTTTCCACTACTTTGATCTCTGATTCCTTTTCCCACTACTTTGATCTATGCCCCCTAGTTCCCTAATTTAACATGAGGTTCGCGCGAGGGGGAGGGAGGGGGAGGTGACTGAGACATGGTGGTTTGGTGGAAGTGTTTATGGAGGGCTGTTTTGAATGCCTCTAGTGACTGATTGGAGGCAACTTGCTCTGGGAGAGGGATAGTGCGGGGAAAGAAGGTGGATGTTCTGTACAGAGTTCTATGGCTGGGGATGACATATGATGCTGAGTGAGATTGACGGAGACTTTTCTTCTGCAGAGAGTTTGTAGGAAGGTGCTTAGAGTTGCTAGTGAGAAGTCATATGTGAAATTTGTAGAAAGTAGTGAGGTGGGCTTCAGTTCGTCGGTTCTGTAGAAGAGGCCATTTTAAGTTTTTGGTGAGGTCTGCTGATTTTGTAGACTGATGGTAGTCTGGGACCACCCATCGTGCAGCTCGGCTTGCACCTCTATGGTTTGATACCTAGTAGTCGACCACAGGTTGAGAATCACTCAGGAACTATATATGTAATGTATGTAATGTTGAGAGACGCCCCTTTTTCGAATATAGTCTACTTTCTACACTTTTGGCCGTGTAATGTTGACGGGCTCCATTTCAGCCCTGTAATGTATACATTCTACAACAAAACCCATAGAAAGTATACCGACGTCAACTTTCTACACAAATCCCATAGAATGCACACACTCTACATTTTAGGCCGTGGAATGTATACACTCTATGCGGATCAACATTCTATGCGACATATATAATTACAGTGTGTATCCAAAATCAAACAGAACTTGGCGCACAAAAATTTAATGCACACAAATGATTAAACACTTAAACGTCAAAATATAGTGATCACTTCAGAGAAACCCCCAAATAGTGTTATTATGTTTTTGTTGTAGGTGAAAGTGGACAGATCGCTTCTTCTATAGAAAAGAAACGAATAGCTGAGTAGGGATGGGTCATGGGGCGGCCATCTTGCTCATTACCATAATAAAGCGTAGGTGAAACGGGAATAGGTGAATAGGGACGCTCCCAGGTAAAGTAGGACCTCTGAAATGGCAAAATGTGTGAAGAAGAGCACACTTTCTATTCAGCGAACATAAAATGTTATGTTTAACTTGTAAGGAAATAACTTTACCTAGCAGGATTTCTAAGCGTCCAATTAAGAACCATTAAGGTTCTCTCGCTGTCTCAATTTAGTACTTAGAATCTCTCTGTCTCTGTGTCTGTCTGTCTGTCTGTCTGTCTGTCTGTCTGTCTGTCTGTCTCTCTCTCTCTCTCTCTCTCTCTCTCTCTCTCTCTCTCTCTCTCTCTCTCTCTCTCTCTCTCTCTCTCTCTCTCTCTCTCTGTCTGTCTGTGCCTGTGTGTGTAGCCTACGTGCGTGCGCGCGCATGTGTGTATATGTGTTTGTGTGCGCTTGCGTATGTGCACGTCTGCGTCCATGTGTGTATACGTGCGAACGCGCGCGTGTGTGTGTAGGTATACGTACTCGAACGTGTTAGTGAGTGTGTATGTGTGTGTGCGCGCATGTGCGTACAACTAATACCTAGCTAAAAACTATCCTTTGCGTAAACGTCCTCAAAATACAAGTGCCAAACAAAAAAATCAGAAAAAGAAACTGCGACTGCAAAACGAAGAATCTTTCCTGCGTTATATCATGAACACTACATTAATATAGCATCCATGGTTATATGTATCGCTTTCTCATATATATCATTGATGGGACTGGTGCCGTAAGCATTATCGGGTGGGAAGACGGTTATATAAAGACATAATGGCGTCGCTGACCTTTGATACAACCGTTGTAGTGACACACATTTACAACGAAATAGACTCGCTGCTTACTTCTTCCGTCGTAGTAAGCTTACTAGTTGTCCCTCTGCCCGACCTTAGTCAGTAAAGGAGTATACATTTGTCGCGAACTGTTTTCCCCCCTGTTTTTTCGTTGTTTTTGTTTCTTTGTTTTTATTTTGTGTGTGTCTGTGGGTTTTTTTTTTAATAATAAGTTTGTCAGTCCGGGCTGTATCTTGGCAACCAGAGAATCGCTGCGATAACACAATTCCATTAACACAAAATGGTTACCATACAAACACCTGATTCAGTAAGGAACACAGGTAATAAATATTGACTTTGCATTGGTTATTAGGCTCTGAGGCGTGCGTTTTACTAAAAACTAAAGAATATGTGTATACTCTGTTTGTATATGAAAGTGTATATAAATACACCTTCATATACAGAGTATACACATATTCTTGTACTGTTGAGATGATTTCTTATCACGGTCTATGACATTGTACCTGACTGAAAATCTTGTCATTGATTTATTGTTAAACTGTAAAGAATATGGAAAACTGGTTTTGGGTATGTGCCCAACAAGAACATTACAAAAAAGGGAATCGCTGCGAATTTTGTGTGATGGCGATTCTCTGTGAACATAGCTATAAACTTGGTGACTTTGATGACCTAGACCTTTTTCTTTTTCAGCAGCGGCAGTAGTCCATAAACTTTATTCTTTTGTTTTCAATAATTGTTATTCCTTCTCTTCATTCATTCCACAATTCCTGCTTTCACTCGCTCTTTCATCCATTAACATATTATAGTGAAACAAGCGCAGACGTCAGAAAAGGTA
>CM065701.1:45582148-45584648 GCA_017654935.2 Phymorhynchus buccinoides
TAGCATGTTATGGAAGGTCGTTTTCATCAGACGGAAAGAATATCAATTTCAAATATCAAGACAATAATTGACACAGCATCATAAAGTCGTCATTTCGTTACTGTTTTGATCGTGTTTAAGGTGTAACTGACCTTATTCCATTAAACCATCGATTGATGTGCTGTAAATATGGAGAATGTGAATCGAGCGGAAATGTCTTAATGCACCCAACATGATAATAAATACAAATAATAATGTTTTACATTAAATTGCAAACATAAAATCAGACAGGCTTACAATTATTTTGAATAACACATTTATACAGAAATCGACGCTGAAGGTTTGCACCAATAATCTAGAATTTAAACCATAGATGTTTACAAAATAGGCCTGCATTTACTTCAATAAAGTAAATTATGATAAATAATGGTGATATAAGAGCAACTGACTCTTTCACCCTTTCATTTCGTCACTAGATGAACGTCAACGCACTCCCACTGTTCGTCAGTAATCGTCACCACTGCTAAGGAGTAAGGACACAAGTTATCAGTTATCTCCCCGTCACTCGGGAGCCTATGGAGCACGTGCAATCAGAGCGCCACCTGTCGACGATGGTAGGAACGATAACTCTGGTGTGGCCAGGAATTTCTTCACAAAAGCCACGCATCCGTTGGCGGATACGGATTGTCTTATGACGTCAGCATCTGGGACAGCAGATTGTGATGACGTATTGAGGAGAATCAATAAGAGTCATGACGCGTATTGGTATTGGAATTAGCATACTTTTATTGTGACAGATACTCGTTTCTGTGAAATTCGGGTTGCTCCCACCTGGAGAGCGCAAGTGCCGCACCACCCTTTTTTTGCGTGCGGTGTTCGTGTGACCGGGTGGTGGTGGTGGTGGTGGTGGTGGTGGTGGTGGTGGTGGTTACATTTTGACCAAATGGCAAATGTTTCGTTGCCACTGGGTACTTTAACGTGCGCGAAGTGCATGGGCACACGGGACTTCGCTTTTGTTGTTGTCTCCTCTGACAGATTTAGCGTTCAGACCTTAAGGTCTGGTGGAAAGTGAGCGGAAAAACTCCTCTGCAGCCAGGAACGATCCCGGAGTGTTTGCTTACGAGGCGAACGCGTTACCTCTGAGCCACTCTTCCGCTGGATATACGCTTGTTTATGATGACGGAATCCCTGGAAATCACGCAACTACAATCTTATATATATATATTTTTTAAAAAGTTTTCCAGTGGGATTTCCCCAAGCTTTCCATTCTAATCATCAACGCATAGCCATACCGTAGTTCGCTATGCAGCACTCCTCACATCAGCAGCTTTGATCATGGATCATTATAGAACGACAAAGAGGCAATCTGCCAGAGCAACATTACTGAACATGTGGACATGTTGGTGCTCTGACGACCACAATGTCTTCTTCTTCTTCAGGCTTCAGTTCCTGCCACGCGACCAGATGAAATGCGGACCCAAATCTCTTAAACCTTTTCCTTGTATGCTTTCTGTAGATTGTCCACTCAGAAAAAACAAAACCGTAATGTTTATTCTGATGCTAGTTTTGCAGATAAGAAAACAAAGGCAGAGGTTCGGGGTACGGGCTCGTATCTCACATTCTCCAGGCTACGGGTACGGCGCTCAATCACAGGACTCATAAATTGTGCGCAAATGTCTTCAAAAACTACTAACATTAACTCTGACCTGTTCCTAACCCTATCCCTAACCCTAACCCTAACCAAGATGCGTTAAATATACGAAATAAGAAAATGCATTGTTGACTAGGAAGAGTTACTATCCCTGAACATGGTCGGTGTGTTGCAGCAACGCCGTACCCGTAGCCACTGTGGAACACAAAACCATGAACTTGAATGTTCGGGAACGTTATACATTGCATACTCCCCTTATACATTATTTACGACTCTCAACCTCAAAGTCTCAGTTTCAGTTTAATGACAACAACCCTGGGCTGATCCTATCCCGAGAATGGCAGAATGCTGCTTCTCAGAGAACAGCTCAATACGAACATTGAAAGTGGCGTCTACTCTAAAAGATTACTATACTCGTAGCGGTACCATAGCCGATGAGGTTTAACCGAGGCGTGGTTACTGCTACACGTATCTGTATTGATAAAAAAAATCGGGACTTTACTGGTGTAGCACTGCCTCCGGGCATTGACTCCAGTATCGTTCCCACCATCTTTGTATTTACAAATGTCCCATATGTGCCTGTTCCAGACCGAGAGGGCGTGAAACACCATTTTTCCTTCCTTTGAAAGTGGTGTTTAAACATCAACCTAACCGGATGTCTTTGGACCAGTAGCACGCATGTCGTACATATATACTCCTCACAAAAAGTCAAGCAACAAAATCAAATTGGTGTTTGTCACCCTTTGAAAATGCACGGGCTAGTTTTCAATGTGAAACGATGCGCTTGGATTTTAATGATGGGCGTCAGCAAGTGTGAAGACGGCCTGGGGGGAGATGTTTGGCCTTTGCTGTTGCTGAGCATGCCCGTTA
>CM065701.1:45599648-45604648 GCA_017654935.2 Phymorhynchus buccinoides
AATTATCAACAGAAATTAAGAAGAAAGAAGAGAAGAAAGAGAACGAAACAGAAAACACAAGTCGTAAAGATTTTTTAGCAAACATTTTGTTTTTAGATATACAAAACTAAAACAGACAGAAACAAAAATCAGACAGAAATACAAAAAGAAACAAAGACAGACAGAAAGAGAAGAAGACAAGGAGACGAAAAAAACTAACTAAAAAAAGAAAAAAAAGAAAAAGAAAATAATCCTGGACCAGAAATTGAAAGGGTAAGTTTCGTTGAAGGGCCATCACGTAACGGAGGCAGTGTTTGATTATAAAGATTGACACAGTTTTCTGCTCCAAAGACATTCCAGGCCTCACGACTTCACCGGTGTTCGTGCCCCCCAATCATCTTTTCGTCCCGGCGGTTATTCGTTTTCTTTTTCTTTCAGGTAAGTCAATTAATGTCGCAAAATATGTCAGCTGAGTCTATGGCCTGATGACAAGTGAGAAATTCACTTGAAAATTTGCCACAAATGATATGATGGGCGTTTGTGTTTTTTGTTTAGTCTAAAATATGTCAGTTGATGAGATAAAAGTGGCCAATCTTTGAAAGACTGCAGATGCTTTTTCAGTATTTCGAAATGTCTGAACTTTTGCTTCTGTTGGATTTGAGAGTTTATGGCTTTGAGTAGCCTAGTAGGCCTACTGGGTTAGACAATTAGTATCTACAGCTTCATCAACCAGAAGACAACCCCAAGGAATTCTAATGAAATGGAGGGCCTTCTTTTTATCTTCTTGGTGTTTTTTTCTCTCTCTCGTTCTTCTTGTTCTTGTTCTTATTTTTCTTGTTCTTCTTTCTTGTTCATGATCTTATCTTTGTTCTTGTTCTTCTTGTTCTTGTTCTTGTTCTTTTCTCGTTCTTGTTCTTCTTCTTCTTCAATTATCACAGATCAAGCATTTTTAGACGAACACTCCAGAAAATTGTTTTTATACTGCCTTTATACAATCACGTCTAGATTATTGCTCTGTTACTTGGGGAAAGTGTTCTAAAACCATTATATTATATTTCTTACAGAAACGTGCCGTTAAAATGATTTCCAGCAATACAAGTTCTGACTTTTCAATGCATGATCTCTTAAAAAATCTTAATATCCTATCTCTCCAATCCAGGCTTACATACAACACTTTGATTCTTACACATCAAATTGTTCATGGGCCATGCCCACAATGTTTGAAATCATTAATTCGCTTGCATGGATATCATGCATCACATAGATGTTTGTTTGTATTTAACCCTCCACTGTCCCCGCCTTTCTTTTCATTTTCTTTTCTTCTTTTTTAATGATTTTGTTGTTGTTTATTTTTAACATATTCTCTCTTTCTCTCTCCCCCTCCCTCTCTCTCTCTCTCTCTCTCCCTCTCTTACATTTTTATGTGTGTGAACTACTACAATGGACATTATTTTGTGGCGAACGTTTAGTGTTATGTTTTATACAAAAATGTCAAGGTTTCGGTCTGACCTAGTGTGTGGTGTATTGACTCATTCATTCCGTTTGGTGTGCTGTTTATGAATGTGAGTGCGTGTGTCGACGTGTTCCGAGTAAATATGACAATATGTACCAATAAAGACCAAAACATTGTAAACTTTAAATAAATACTGCTCGTCCTTCCATTTTTACCCCCCCCCCCCCCCTTGTCCCGAAAATCGAAAATTACATGGACATGGCCAAGCAGAGAAGGAAATAAAACAAACAAGGGGGGAAATATCACTCATAACAACAAGGAAAAAAAGAAAGAATCCTATGCGAATCCGCAATCTCCTCAATCAGAGGATCCCCCCGGTGTCAATCCTTATAGTGAAAAAAACACTACAAGGGAGACTAGAAGGACTCTAAGTGAAGAGATAGCTGATGTAGGGACGTGTGTGTGTGTGTGTGTGTGTGTGTGTGTGTGTGTGTGTGTGTGTGTGTGTGTGTGTGTGTGTGTGTGTGTGTGCGTGTGCGTGCGTGCGTGTGCGTGTGCGTGTGTGTGTGTGTGTGTGTGTGTGTGCGTGTGCGTGTGCGCGTGTGTGTGTGTGCGTGTGTGTGTGTGCGTGCGTGTGTGTGTGTGCGCGTGTGTGTGCGTGTGTGTGTGTGTGTGTGTGTGTGTGTGTGTGTGTGTGTGTGTGTATGTGTGTGTGCGCGCGCGTGTGTGTGTGCGTGGTCTGTGTGTGATAACACAGTGTGTCTACATACACGTGTGTTATGCTTTTGTACCTTCTTCTTACAATTATCAACTAACATGGAGAGGACAAATGTTAACATAACATATGTCTGCAAAAACTATTTCCGGTTAAGAAATCCATCCAATACTTCCTTCTTATTTCGTTCTATACACCGTTACATGCACATAACAATCCAACACACCCTTTAAGAAAAAAACCTTAGCACCACAAAGAATATATACCTAACTAACAATAATGGTCGAAATACAAAAATCAATAGATATACCAGAGCATATGTTAATATGGATGGCTTTACATAAGCTACGAGGTGGATAGCTATGGACTGTTGCGCGTGATGCTTTGCTAGAGGCCATCCAGCTTCAACAGGCAGGACACGCAAGTGCTGAACAGGATTGGATGAGTCCATCAGGGGCTCGTGCAGGAATAGTCCGTGGACCAAGCCTGCAAAACGTAAATAAACAACGCAGCAGCAAACAAACACAGAATTTCGCTCCCTGGTGTATTTTAGATATTGTGTTCGTTGCAATGTTATCATGATGTAAACAAATAGGCGCTGAGCAAATAAACATTTCCACAATCGAGTGTGGTTTAAATAATCTGTCAAATAGCAAGTAAAACATTACTGAATCAGTGTGGGGATTTTGTGCGCCTAAGTTAACACAAAAGGATCCAAAAAGGGAGAAGTTAAAGTGAACGGGTAGCTAGACACATCTTAGATCCTATTACAAATAAATTATAAAAGTTAATCAAGATCTTAGAAGAAATTGTCTATCGAAGATAGCTTGAAGAGGAAAGGTAGACTGAGTCTTTTTAAATATGCTGATGGACATTTTTTCCAACTAAAACAATAAGGTTTATGTATTTAAGCATTACCTGTGTACTACACAGGTAATACACACACCGAACAAAACATCACAAGCAGATATGTGTAGTCTTATATTGGTCTCTAAAAATATTTGTTGTTCAATATAATTCCAAAATTGTTTTACCGGAGGACAAAGGAAGAAAAAATGTTCAACAAAGTCCACTTCATCGACACAATAAGAACATTTGTTGTTTTCTTTAATGTTCATCTTGTGAAGCAATATATTTGTTGGATATATATTATGAAGAATGTTCCAATGGAGCACTCTAAGTCTTGTTTCTATTGTGTATTTTAGCGCCCTAGACCACGTTTCTTTGTCTAAACTGTAACCAAACGTTCTTACCCAAAAGTGATGAGCTGACGCCAGGACCGGAACTCTATTTTTTAAAATTATTTTATTAATACATTTTGGACTAGTGTTGAACATTCTTGCGTCCGAATCTCTGGTGTTGGCTTCGGAATCACCTCTCTGAATCCAATGTACCCAATTTCTAGGGATAGAATTAACCAGGGCATTGTATTCATAAAGAGTAGTTGCCCTATTCTGGCCGATCAAATTTCGAACTTCTAAAGATAAGATTCTATTTTCATCTGTGCAAATGATATCCTTAATTTTCACTAAACCTGCGTCGATCCAACGTGAAAACAATAATACATTACCTCTGTACTGTATTAAGGAATTGTTAAAAATATGTTGTGATTGAAAATTGCTATTATTTATATCATGCATGCCATCAACTGTTTTGTTTTCCATGTAACTTAGATATACCCCCTTCCAGAAGTTGTTATCAATTATTTCCAAACCTTTCACATTAGTAGCCCTTGTGTTAATGTCAAAAAGAATGGTCTTTTCCTAATTTATTCATATGCCAGAGTGGAATATGTTTCCAATTTTCGTTTTCCCTTGCATTGAACAATTTCCCCATCCACTTCAAGTTAAGAAGCTTCTGAAAATGAATCATATTAACCATTCTCAGGCCACCTTCTTCAATATCTTGTTCCATAACTTTTCTTTTTACTTTTTCAAACGCTTTCTTTTTATTGAACTTTTTTTTTCCATAGAAATTTAAATAATATCGTGTTTATTTTTTGAAGAACTTCGTCAGGAAGTCCAACTGCCTGCATTACATATACAAACTGACTAAGTAGAAACGTTTTGATGATAACAATTTTGCCTTGTATAGATAGATCTCTCTGTTCCCATGTTTTTATTATGCTTATGACTTTAATAACTTTTTCTTTCCAGTTATTTTCTAGGTATTTTGCCATCTTGTCTTTCTCAAAATGAATACCCAATATCTTTATTTTGTCAACCACTGTGAAAGGAATGTCACGGTCATTTCTCATAGCCCCCATTCGTAATACTTTTGTTTTCTGAGCATTCATTTTTAAACCAGAATTTTTTTCAAATGATGACAAAATTTCTAATGACTTAAAAATATCATCACGATCTTTCAAAAATAGAGTCGTGTCGTCTGCCATCTGTTTAATTTTAATATTCTCTTTTTCTTTGGCCAAGCAAGTTGGTATTTCAATTCCAGCTACCGAGCTATTTCTAATTTTTATAGCCAAAAGCTCAACGGCAAGCACAAAAAAGCCAATGGCGAAAACGGACAACCCTGTCTTATGCCACATTCAACTTCAAAGTACTCGGAAATCCATCCTCCATGGTTAATAGAAGTAATGTTGCTGTTAGTTAAAACAGACACCCACTGTTTAAAATCTGAACCAAACCCGAAAACATCAAAAACCTTCAGGAAATATTTTTTGGAGATGGAATCAAAGGCTTTTTCAAAGTCAATTGCTAACAAATAACCCGATTTACGTGTTTTATTTAGGTAATGTATTACATCGTCTATTGATCTAAGGACTGTGGCTATATTTCTTCCTCTAATGTACCCAACTTGATCTTCACTAACTAATTTGTGAATAACACCTCCTAG
>CM065701.1:45619648-45634648 GCA_017654935.2 Phymorhynchus buccinoides
AAATCAAAATCAAAACAAACCCTAACCTACAGTGACCCAGCCAGCCAGAACCCGTTCAGTGGGAGCTCGGCATAATGCTGAATCGGCAGGAACAGGAACCTTTGAGGCATTACAAAAATAAAAATCCGACAGACATACAAAATTCAAGCATATTCTTTCAACCATTTTTGTCAATGACATTCTACATCAATAGAACTTAAATGCTCAGTTACCATGAAACATTTAAACATGTAGAGGGAAAAAAAAAAAAGAGCTGATTTGAATCAGCGTACACGCCTCCCGCCATTAAACCTCTTAACTGTTTTTGATAATATCTACGTACCCCCACCCCACCCACCAATCCACTAATGTCTCCATGCTTCGCAGCCCTGTCCCGTTTACAGACGACCATAACTTCACTAGTAATCAGAAGTATGCCAACTCGATGGCAAATAATAAAATATTTAACTTTGTCTGTAAACCAAATAGTGTTGTTTTTGACCAAACAAATGATAACGTTATCATTTTATGAAAGGGTAACTTGTTCAAAGATAGTGATGGACAATAAACTACAGTGCTTTGAATTATTCATTACCTTAATTGTCATGGTTTGTAGAATTATGAGAGAGAATGAGAGAGAGAGAGAGAGAGAGAGAGAGAGAGAGAGAGAGAGAGAGAGAGAGAGAGAGAGAGAGAGAGAGAGAGAGAGAGAGAGAGAGAGAGAGAGAGAGAGAGAGAGAGAGAGAGAGAGAGAGAGAGAGAGCACCGAACACCGAACACCGAATAGTGAAAACTGAACACTGAACTGAAATGTGATTAGGCCATAATATATAAACCCATAATATATTTGGAATGTTTACAAAACAAAAAGAAAAATAACTAAATTAAGTCTTACACACAAAGAGAGAGAGAGAGAGAGAGAGAGAGAGAGAGAGAGAGAGAGAGAGAGAGAGAGAGAGAGAGAGAGAGAGAGAGAGAGAGAGAGAGAGAGAGAGACATACAGACAGACAGACAGACAGACAGACAGAGAGGGCCAGAGAGACAGAGAGAGTTTGCTTGTTGTTAAAAACAAATGACATTTAATCTTTCATATTTCCAACCGAATTTCTCCGTTTTGTACTTTCCTAACATATTATTCTACCCATGTCGATTTTCCCTTGCACTTTTCTCTCATTGTTTTCCACACTAGTTCAAAGTCCGGTGGTCGAAATTGAAAAAAACCTAATGCTTTATGTTTTCAATATTCTGTGTCAGCTAGTGGTTTTGGGCCTCGTGTACATTATTCTTTCAGATATTACTGTTCATTTCACACGGAATTTAGTGCCGCCTCTGATGCGAAAACAAGCTGTGAAAGTCTGGACATGGGCTAGAAGAGGAAACACAAATAACAAAGAAATGGAAAATAAGACAAAATTAAAGATGTTTTAGAGAGAGAGAAAGAAACAAAAGAATTAATCAGATCTGGTATAAGCCTAATTATACAAGTGTGTGTGTGTGTGTGTGTGTGTGTGTGTGTGTGTGTGTGTGTGTGTGTGTGTGTGTTTCTTTTATTATCACATCCGAAGGGGTTGTGGGTAATGTTGTCGGAATCTAGGCCAACTTACGCGTTTTTCCTTGAACATAACTACTCGAAATTTATCAATGTGTTTTTGTATGTTTCTAAAAAAATAATTGAAATAAATAATCAAAAGGAGAAGTCAAGAATATTTTTATATATATAAAAAAAAGACTATTTGATTTGCATAGTATCGGAGCTCTATAGGAAAGAATGCGTTAAGCTAACCTATATTTATTTTGAAACAGTAAAACATGTTACTTACTTTAATATATTAAGATAAATATCTACGCATGCGTGTCGTTTCCGACTATGACTACCAGATAGCAGAGAGGAGACATCTGCTATTCCAAATGGCTGGGCTGGAGTGTTGTTTACAACAACAAAACGCAACAAAACCTAGTCTGTTCTGCGCTAAAAGTGTCCAGAGAGGAACACAAAAACAGAGGAAAACAAAAGACAGCAAAGCAGCGCGGAAAAAGGTACTGAAAACAGAAAAGTGCATCGCTAAACGAACCTAGTTTGAAGTCGTCTTTTGTAAGGTTGTTTGTTCGATTTGTGAACGCACGCACGCACGCACGCACGCACGCACGCACGTACGCATGCATAAGCATGGCATGCACGCACGTATACGCTTACACGCACGCACTCATAGACACACACGTGCGCGCGCACGCACACACACACACATGCGCACGAACAGATATATACACATGAACACGTGTGTGCGTATTAAGCTCACTTTACCTAAAGCCATATAAGTATAAAACACAGAGAGAGAGAGAGAGAGAGAGAGAGAGAGAGAGAGAGAGAGAGAGGGGGGTGGGTGGGTGGGTGTCGCAACATTTCAACGTATTTACAAGCGGACACTGTGCTTTTAAACCATTTGAAATCCCGTTATCCGCTGAATTTCACACACCCGGTCATTAAATCTCCCCCCCCCCCTCATCCCGTTTGTCCCCTTTGCCCCCCACCTCGTCCACCCTCACCTCTTGTACCTGTGCCCAACTGCCTCATCTCCCAAGTGCCGTTAGTTTGTTTTTCTTTGTTTGCCTCATATATTTCTGTCATTTCGAAAACACACACGCATTAAAATTTCACTGACTGGAGTCTCGACCTAGCAGTCGAGTACTATGAATAATGTGCTACTAGCAATAAATGTATTGGTTCACAACGAATGCATTATATCACCGATATCAGTAGGAGGGGGGAGAGAGAGAGAGAGAGAGAGAGAGAGAGAGAGAGAGAGAGAGAGAGAGAGAGAGAGAGAGAGAGAGAGAGAGAGAGAGAGAGAGAGAGAGAGAGAGAGAGAGAGAGAGAGAGAGAGAGAGACAGACAGACAGACAGACAGACAGACAGACAGACAGACAGACAGACAGACAGACAGAGACAGACAGAGAGGTGGGGACAGAGACCTAGACAGAGAGAGACAGAGAGGTGGGGACAGAGACCTAGACAGAGAGAGACAGAGAGAGATAGAGAGAGACAGAGAAACAGAGATCTAGGCAGAGATCTAGGCAGAGACAGAGAGAGACAGAGAGACAGAGATCTAGACAGAGACAGAAATACATAGATGGATGGGTGTGGGTGGGTGAGGGGGGTGACGAGAGGGAGAATGAGATATAGGAAGAGACAAAAGGGTTAGAGGGACCAGGGACGGGTAAAAGCTCTTTGGAGAGACATAATAAAAGACTGACAGAGAGACAGAGAGAAAGAGAGAGAGAGAGAGAGAGAGAGAGAGAGAGAGAGAGAGAGAGAGAGAGAGAGAGAGAGAGAGAGAGAGAGAGAGAGAGAGAGAGAGAGAGAGAGAGAGAGAGAGAGAGAGTGAGAGAGACAGAGACAGAGAGAGAGAGAGAGAGAGAGAGAGGGGGGGGGGGGCAGTCAGACAGACAGACAGACCACGAGACATAGAAAGAGAGAGAGACATTTGAAACATTTGTTTATTGAGGGAAAAGAATAAGCACACAATGGGCTTGTTTACATCTTGCCCTCGAAACAAAAGAAGAAAAGCATAATTAAAATTTCCATTAAAGAACAAAAGCAACAGGGAAAAAACCCATTCCTACACATTCATGCACCCACCAACCTCGCACACAGCACATTATCCATATGAACTAATATAAATTGAATTAACAAGAATCAGGAAAAAATCAATCTAAACAAATAAAGTTTTTGCAAGGAATCGAGATGTGAAGGTTTATAATAGTTTGTAGAAGCGGAGCGCAACCTATACCGGGCATACACTCTTGATAATTTAATCTCTAACCCGGAAGTGTCGATAAAACGTTTGCGCTACGTAGCCTCTGCCTTTTCACATTCGACTGCAGACCAAGCAGGTTGTATCGTAAAGCGCACATTAATAGCTGAATTAATCCAAGTCTTTTTGTTGAACTGATTTATATGTCTATTAAGTTGATTGCGCAAAAGGCAAGGAAGCAAGTAAGAATCTTCAGTACGATGAATGTGGAAGATCAAACGAGGAAGAAGAACTTGCTTTATGAGTATGAATCTATCATCCAGTCAGTGACTGAGTCTAGCTGAGTCACGTTATTCTGGCAACAATCATGAATAACATATTAACATAGATCTACGATTGTCACCCTCGAGTCAAGGCGTTTTGTCAATAATTATGTGTTTCGTTTATGTCCATGAATGGATGCCGGTACCCATCAATGATTCGACTTGGATACATGGATCCGTGATAGTAATATTAAATAATATTTTTTTCTTGTGGGTAAAAATATCAGTGCTATGCTGACAGCAGAATATTTATACTGCACTATAACATCTGGCGGGTCACACCATGTTGAGTAACATATTCTGCTGCCAGCGGTGGCGGTGAGCCCTCATACATGTTCAATAGAATCCTCTTAGACTGGGTGCACTGTGTTGATCATTTCAATGAGAAATGTATTCCCTAAAAGTGTGTTTTACAGTTTTTATATTCTGTTGCTCTGTAAAGTGGTTTGATATTGACTTCAGAAATGGTTCTAATATCATTGTTGAGTTTGTATGTACTTTGTATAAAGTACTGTTAGGGAAACATGTTTGTTATCGCTGTATGCAAATTATTGGTACATGAAAATTTTTGCAAATGTGATGTAAGTGGAGCTGCATTTTATCGTTAATATTGCTTAACTAGTTTTATGCAAGGTAATATTGCTACTTAGGTTTGGTAATAGGATATTGGCACTTTTAAATAAAGTAGCCCATTTTCACTCAATTAATGGTGTGGTCTTGATTTGTTGCAAAAAAGGTTTTGTGTGGATGCAAGCTAAACAAAATGTATTATGAGTATGACACATCATCAAAACACAAGAAATTACTTTCTTCCTCCATCTTCTCCCCCCCCCACCTCTTTAAAGTAAACAAACAAACAAACAAACAAAGAAATTCTTGTTTAAAAACAAGATTTATGTACAAATTAACCATGTCAAGAGATATGAATAAACATTTGAAAAACAAGTAATACAGTTCAGAAGCTACACAAGAGAGGTTAATAGGCGATGTTGTTGAGAGAGAGAGAGAGAGAGAGAGAGAGAGAGAGAGAGAGAGAGAGAGAGAGAGAGAGAGAGAGAGAGAGAGAGAGAGATGAGAGAGGAGACAGAGACAGAGACAGAGAGAGAACGAACGAACGAACGAAATGTTATTATAGAGAGAGAGAGAGAGAGAGAGAGAGAGAGAGAGAGAGAGAGAGAGAGAGAGAGAGAGAGAGAGAGAGAGAGATGGAGACAGAGACAGAGAGAGAACGAACGAACGAACGAAATGTTATTTATTCAGGGCAATGAGATAAGCTAATTAATTCCAGCTTTTTTTCACTCAGCCCTGAGGCAAACAACAAGAAATCAACAAACAAATAGACAGCGACAGAGACAGAGAGATAGACAGATACAGAAGGACAGGGACAGACACAGAGACAACATTTTCAATGCTCCCGAGTGCACGTGCATGCATTCATTTGGAGCGCGTGTCTTGGTGTTTGCACTCTCGCGTTCTGTGTGTCTGACTCTGTGTTGGTTTTATATAAGATCGTGTTGGGTTTTATACGCATCATTGCATTTGTCGCTCATTCCACACTTCTGACAATGGGAGCATATGAAATAACAAGAAAAGAAAGAAAAGTAGGATGACCCATTTTACCTCCCTTCTCCTCCCTCCTCTCTGCTGTTCTTGGTCTGAGAAATTTGTGACAAGGGCATGTTTTGGGTTCGACGGGAAAATCGAACTGAACGTCGAATACTTCGGATGTGGACTTAAAGCCCTTTCATCGCCACTGTCGCCTCTTTCTTTTTTTTTTGCTGTCCCATCTTCTGGGCTGTACAGTGGCGTTGCTCCCACGCCGCTCGTTCCGAATCCCAATTCGCAGCTACACCCGGGTTTGTTCAAGTCGCAGAAACCGAGACCAGCAGTCCAAGGGGAGCGAATCTATGTTAGGCCGTCAGGAGGCAACCAACCGAGGAGACACTGCACTGCTGCTGAGTCACTTCGGTGGAGTTCAGTGGAGCCTGTTCAGGACACCACCTACTAAGCCCCCTACTGACGACACTATTCTCTTAGTCGCGGAGCCAGCGTGAGTGAGGTCCTCCTCCGAGGGCACCACCACAACCGTCCACCGACAGCTCCCCAGGACACACTGATCCCTATGACTTTGACCCGAACGCATCAAGGCATAGATTGGATTGGAAACCGAAACTGAGGTCACCACGAGAGCAGGGCATGCAAAGCCACAGAATTTGAGACATTTTTTTAAATTTTATGATTGATGGAAAATGAGGCCGATGATAACGATGATGATGGAGTTCCGTATTGGTCTGAGACTGCATGGCAGGGCTGTATTCTACGCTTCCTTTCATAATGATATCCCGGCGTTAACCAGGCCCGAGAACTACAGACACCTGCAGTGTTGGTCTTGCAATTAGAGCAACACTCTCAGAATCGCATCCGTTAAGCGGATGAAACTCGACTGTGTGGTTTCAGTCTTCCCATTGAGCCCATAGCCACTCACTCTGGGTAGGAGTCGGTCCAGGACCGAAAAAACCCTGTCGCCTCTTAGCACCACATTGAATTAACACCCATGCCACTAAAAGGCATCAAATGAGGGTCTGGTATCCAGTGACCTTATGTTCTTCATTTTGGGAGGTAAGGATAGGCCCTATTTTAGGCATGTCACTGAGGAATCCCCAGTATTCCAGACGAAATCTTTTCTCTACCTAGGTAAGTTTAATGGTAACTTTTGGCTGATGAATGGCTAGCGTTGAAAGGGTTTAAAGCAAGTATGTCTCCCGCGCTTAAAACGCACGTAAATCCACTGGCAGCTAAATGTCGATAAGAGAAGGGAGAAATCCCGCTGCCTGGTATGAATCAAATTGATTGCTGCGTTCCCCAACTCCACCCCCCTTCTCACCTTCACACTCTCGACCCCCCCAAAAAAACACAAAAAAAGAAGAAGAAGAACAACAGGCCTAATGGATGGCGCTGCATTGACATGGACGCGCTCTCAGGGTGGGAGCATCCTGAATTTCAAAGCGACGAGTCTCTGTGACTGTTCTTGTCGTTGTTGCCTGTCAGGAGTTTCCGACAATGACTTCCAGACAGCAGAGGGGGCAGCTGCCATTCCGGCGGGCTGGGCTACAATATGTTTATAGTGAAGAAGCCTTGCCCAGGGTACATCCCCACTCTCTCGGCCAAAGGGATTTGAGGACGAGAGTTGGCACTGGGGAAGGTCTCCAAAGGCCAACCGATCCCACTGGCTGCAGCACTAGAGCCAGCGCTAATGCCCCCTAGTTAGAGAGTCATAGTCTCCCACGAATGACTAAGCCGTACCATGATGTTCCATTACTGTAGAAAAGCATGTATTTACGGTTCTCATTTACTATTTGCCCTTTCTGCAGGCTAACGTCTACCAGTCTCTGGAATAATACCAACCACCAACATTAATACTAGTACCAAAGAAGACCCGCAGGGAAAGGAAACTTATGGAGGGGAAACGTGTATCCATGACATGTCTGCCGCTCAGCGACCCTTACATTCGTTTGTTCGTAGGGGGGAAAAGCCAACTGTCTGTGAAATGATTACAGTTATGTTGTGTGGGTTTTTTATACGGTTTTCTTTTCCTGCCTGTCACGTTTAGTGGATGAAATCGTTGACCTTGAACACATGGCTGGTAAACTGGACATGTCTTTGTCTTTCTCTCTGTCTCTTTTTCCATGTATCTTTCTATGTATCTGTCTGTGTATCTGTCTGTGTATCTTTCTATGTATCTTTCTATGTATCTTTCTATGTATCTTTCTATGTATCTGTCTATGTATCTTTCTATGTATCTTTCTATGTATCTTTCTATGTATCTGTCTATGTATCTGTCTATGTATCTGTCTATGTATCTGTCTATGTATCTGTCTATGTATCTGTCTATCTCTCTGTCTATCTGTCTATGTCTCTGTCTCTCTGTCTATCTATGTAATCTGTCTATGTATCTGTCTCTCTCTGTCTCTGTCTCTATGTATCTGTCTATGTATCTGTCTATCTCTCTCTCTCTCTGTCTATGTATCTCTATGTAATCTGTCTCTCTCTCTCTCTCTCTGTCTCTGTCTATCTTTCGCTGTCTCTGTCTCTCTGTCTCTCTGTCTCTCTCTCTCTCTCTGTCTCTCTCTCTCTCTCTCTCTCTCTCTCTCTCTCTCTCTCTCTCTCTCTCTGTCTGTCTCTCTCTCTCTCTCTCTGTCTCCGTGCGTTTCTGTCTGTCTGAATGTCTGTGTCTGTTCTTGTATCGCTTTTTATCAATATACGCATGCATATGCGTAACATAATGCGCGCGCTAACAACAACAACAACATATACACACACGTGCGCAAGCACGCACGCACACGTACAATCGCGATAAGGCCTATCTGTTCTAAGTCAATTACATACATGAAGTTAATTCCATGTACATGGGTATTGATTTATACGATGTCCCTGCAATTATAATTTTATTTGTTTTTAATTTGTATTTGTCTTTGCCTGTTCTTTTTCTCCTTCAGTTTTCGCCCGTTTCCCATCTGCATAAAAAAGGCGCTGAAACAATAACTTTTGCTTATAGATTCTTTGAACATAGAATATATTTTCATCCTCGTTTTTCCCCAGCTTTTTTTCTGACAAAATCAATAGAAATCCAGGAACAAAATAATAGTAAAGTCCTTGCATTTTGGGTCTGACCTTTTTTTCTTTCTTTTTTTAGGTAGGTACATTTTTTAGGTACTTTATGGCGGTCACAGAGGCATCTCTGTGAAATTCGGGTTGCTCCCACCTGGAGAGAGTGTCGCAGCTAGATGCGCGCCACCCATTTTTTTGGGCATGCGATTGTTTGTGTGACTGATGAGGAAGGAAGGGGGGGGGGGGGGGGGGGGGTGTAATTTTTGACCAAATGACAACTTTTTCGTTACCACTGGGATTAACGTGTGCTAAGTGCATGGACACACAGGACCTCGCTTTATCGTCTCATCCGAAAACTCCACATTCAGACCGTAAGGCCTAGTGCAAAGTGGGAGGGAAAAATCCCCTGTTCGATCTCGGGTTTACTTGACACGAGGCGAATTGATAATTATCCTGTGAGAACAGGACAAAGTTACATAATCTGAATAATAAAACTGGAATTGTGAGCATGTAGTATTGTATGATTGTAGTGCCATCATTTTTTGTAAGTGGGCCCAACAATATGTTATTCTACGTCATCATGATTGTACCACCTTAGTGCTTCCACCTTTGGTGTGTTCCATGGGGGGTATAGACTGGAGCCATAAAGTTAAACAACATTTGGCAAAACAATGCAAAATAGTTCTTTGAGTGACCGGCACATATTGTGTAAATCAGTACAAATTTAGCCTATCTATCTACCGACCGGCATTACTAATGTCACCTTGTTTACATGCAAATGATGTTATGGGCAACGCCCTCATCAATGCTAGGGGTTGCTTAACCTTTTGGCTCCAGTTTAGTTGTGGACGTGCCCACATCTCTAGATGTCCCCGTCTTCCTTGTGTGTCTCTCTCGTCGTCACCCCGTCTCTATGTGTCTGTCTCTATGTGTCTGTCTCTATGTGTCTGTCTCTATGTGCCCCCAACTGTATTGCGTCCTCTGGGTTTGGCTTAGTGGACACATAGAGACTGAGAGACACATAGAAACGGGGACACATAGAATGGGGACACATAGAATGGGGACACAGAGAGACTGAGAGACACATAGAAACGGGGACACATAGAAACGGGGACACATAGAATGGGGACACAGAGAGACTGAGAGACACATAGAAACGGGGACACATAGAATGGGGACACATAGAATGGGGACACAGAGAGACTGAGAGACACATAGAAACGGGGACACATAGAAACGGGGACACATAGAATGGGGACACAGAGAGACTGAGAGACACATAGAAACGGGGACACATAGAATGGGGACACAGAGAGACTGAGAGACACATAGAAACGGGGACACATAGAAAAATGGGGACACATAGAATGGGGACACATAGACAGAGACACATAGAGACGGGGACACATAGAAACGGGGACACATAGAAACGGGGACACATAGAATGGGGACACAGAGAGACTGGGACACATATAAACGGGGACACATACAAATGGGGACACAGACAGACTGGGACACATAGAAACGGGGACACATAGACACATAGAGACGGGGACACATAGAAACGGGGACACATAGAATGGGGACACAGAGAGACTGGGACACATAGAAACGGGGACACATAGAATGGGGACACAGAGAGACTGGGACACATAGAAACGGGGACACATAGAATGGGGACACAGAGAGACTGGGACACATACAAACGAGGACACATATTTTTTTAGAACGCAGACACATAGAGACTGAGAAATATAGAGCAGGGACACATAGAGATGAAATAGGCAAAGATAGAGACGGGGGCACAGCAATCAGTACATCATTCCTACAGTAACTACCCGGTGGCATAGACATCTTGAGCATTGTCATTTGCTTTCTTTTCTTAATCCTTGTTAAAAACAATCGACAGTAATCAATGTAATTGCTCGTCATGTCTTTTTTATCTTTCATTTGCATATTTATTTCTTCCTGTTCTTCTTTCTCTCTTCTTCCTCCTTTTTTCAAATTTCTTTTGCTTCGTCTGTCATTTTTTGTCTTTCTTTCTTCCTGTTTTTTTCTTTCTTTATTTATTTCTTCCTATCTTTTATTTTTCTTCTTAGGCATAAAATGACATTTTGGTTATGACACACCCACACAAAAAAAGTGTTCGTTGCCTCTTATTCTTTGGTCTATCAATAGCCACAACGTAGAAAGGTGTCATGATTTGCAACAAATTCGATGGCTTGGAATCAAAAGGGACTGTCTTTAGATAGTCCATTGACATATGATTTAACTTATTGCGAAAACTAATAACTTGTATAAAAAAGAAGACTGCTGAAATATAACAAGCACCCCACCCTCCCTTTTTATTTTTCTGCAGTCATTGTTTGATACAAGTTATTAGTTTTTGTAATACATCCAATACTACATCGATGGACTATCTAAAGATAGTCCGTTTTGACTCCAAGCCATCGCAATACGAGAGAGAGAGAGAGAGAGAGAGAGAGAGAGAGAGAGAGAGAGAGAGAGAGAGAGAGAGAGAGAGAGAGAGAGAGCGAGAGAGAGAGAGAGAGAGAGAGAGAGAGAGAGAGAAGTGAGAGAGAGAGAGAGAGAGAGCGAGAGAGAGAGAGAGAGAGAGAGAGAGAGAGGGAGAGAGAGAGAGAGAGAGGAGGGAGAGAGAGAGAGAGGGGAGAGAGAGGGAGAGAGAGAGAGGAGAGAGAGACAGAGAGAGAGGGGAGAGAGAGAGGTGAGAGAGGAGAGAGAGAGGGGAGAGGAGAGAGAGGGAGGGAGGGAGAGGAGAGATGAGAGGTGGAGAGAGGAGACAGAGAGGGAGGGAGAGGATATATATATAGAGAGAGAGATAGAGATAGATAGAGAGAGAGAGAGAGAAAGAGGGAGAAGAGAGAGAGACGAGAGAGATGAAGAGGAGAGGGAGAGAGAGAGAGAGAGAGAGAGAGAGAGAGAGAGAGAGAGAGAGAGAGAGAGAGAGAGAGAGAGAGAATAGATGAGACAGAGAGAGACAGAGAGAGAGAGAGAGAGAGAGAGAGAGAGAGAGAGAGAGAGAGAGAGAGAGAGAGAGAGAGAGAGAGAGAGAGAGAGAGAGAGAGAGAGACAGAGACAGAGACAGAGACAGAGAGATGCAAAAACAAAAAATAAAAAGTTCATATCCACAAGCGACCACAATCAATGCACGTGCGTCGGAAAATACTTGTGAACGTCATGATTATGGTGACATCGTTAAGTCGATTATACATCAAGTGAAATGCATTTTCACAGCTTAAACAACTTTATCATTATTTTAGCCGTTCCTTATCGCTAGACCACCAACACAGAACAACGAGTGTGTCGTTTAATCGGTCTGTCTATCTTTTATGCATTTAGTGGGGAAAACTGCTGAGTTGAGTTTGATCACAAATCGGTAGAAAGGTCGACCCATAACATACACTCGTTTCTTTTATTCCAAAAAAACTAAAACTTGCTGGCCTTGGTTTAAAAAAAGTTTGACCCTTGGAACGTGGAACAAAGAGACATTCTAGTTTTAACTATGCTTGTCTTTGTGTATTCCTTCCTTCCTTCATACCTTCCTTCCTTCCTTTCTTTCCTTCCTCCCTTCCTTCCTTCCTTCCTTCCTTCCTTCCTTCATTCCTTCAATCCTTCCTTCCTTCTTTCCTTCCTTCCTCCCTTCCTTCCTTCCTTCCTTCCTTAATTCCTTCCTTCCTTCCTTCCTTCCTTCCTTCCTCCCTCCCTTCCTTCCTTCCTTCCTTCCTTCCTTCCTTCATTCATTCCTTCAATCCTTTCCTTCCTTCCTTCCTTCCTTCCTTCCTTCCTTCCTTCAATCCTTCCTTCCTTCCTTCCTTCCTTCCTTCCTTCCTTCCTTCCTTCCTTCCTTCCTTCCTTCCTTCCTTCCTTCCTTCATTCCTTCATTCCTTCATTAGTTTATTCATGAAAGACTTGAATAAATAAAAACACCACCACCGTAGTTGTGGCAGCGATTTGTCAGTTAATTTTAAAACCTTTGACAGCTGAAACAGTTGGCCAGCCAGTTGGACAAAAACAACAAGCTTCCAATAAAAAAAAAGTTATTCATTCATTCATCCATTCATTTGTTCTTTCTTTCTTTCTTTCTTGTTTCTAACTTTTTTCTTTCTCTCTTCATTTATTCATGTTTCTGTCTTTCTCCATTTCTTCTTTCGTTCTTGCACCTACTGCACATGAACATTCTGAGAGGTACAATATGTCAGAAGGGACTGTTACAGAAGGGATAATGAAGGCCAATAATAGCACCCCCACCCCCCCTCAACAAGCCATTAAGTAGACACTCAGCCTCTTCCAGAGGATCAGAAGGGGTTATTGTTTTACTCGAGCGAAAAATAATACACTGAAAGCATAGACTCTTGAAATGTAAGCTCTCTGCTGAAAGTCAGGATTGAACACATTTCATGTGCATAGAAGATGGAGGCAATTGCATCGTCTTGAGGTAGCGTTATGTAAAACATACAAGGAAACTGTTACCTAGAAATTGTTATTATATCTGAAACAAAACTCGATGAAAGGTTAAGGTTCTGTTACGAAATATATCGCCTATTCGACCCCAAATCGTACAATTCGTAACATTATGAGGTAAAACTATATATATAGCAGTAAAGAGAGATGTTTAAAAATCTTTTTTTATAAATTTTTTATGATTGTGGAAAGTTGTGTGAAGAGAGAAGTGTGTGTGTGTGTGTGTGTGTGTGTGTGTGTGTGTGTGTGTGTGTGTGTGTGTGTGTGTGTGTGTGTGTGTGTGTGTGTGTGTTGTGTGTGTGTTGTGTGTGTGTGTGTGTGTGTGTGTGTGTGTGTGTGTGTGCGTGCGCGCGCGTTTGTGTGTGTGTGTGTGTGTGTGTGTGTGTGTGCGTGCGCGCGCGCGCACGCGTGCCCCTTTTCCTTCCTTCCCTATTCGAAAAAGGGTGCAACAAAGTTTGCAAAGAATCTACACCAGTGCCAATATACTCATCATAAAACCCCATCACTTCGTCTGATGAGAAGGAAGACTAAAGGTTGCTACCTCTAATTAAGGTAATCGTTAACAAAAACTAACCGACCTACATACGCAACAGTTACGTAGATATTCAGGAAATGGTAAAGAGCATTGGTTCTGATTTTGGGGGAGAAAATACGTAATTACCCTAGACAGTAGGAACAAAGGTCTACTGTCTTAGTTCTGTGGGCATAATTGGGCTATAGGTGACTGACAAGAAATCGAAGAAAGATTAAAAAAACGTAGACGAGTAAATGCTTTGTCTTTTCGTTTTTTCTCATTTTCTGTTTACCCACCTCTCTCTCTCTCTCTCTACCTCTCTATCTCTCTCTACCTCTCTCTCTCTCTCTCTACCTCTCTCTCTCTCTCTCTCTCTCTCTCTCTCTCTCTCTNCTCTCTCTCTCTCTCTCTCTCTCTCTCTCTCTCTCTCTCTCCAATATTCTCCTATCTCTCTCTCTCTCTCTCTACCTCTCTCTCTCTACCTCTCTCTCTCTCTCTCTCTACCTCTCTAAACTCCCTCTCTCTCTCTACCTCTCTCTCCTCTCTCTCTCACTCTCCTCTCTCTCTCTCCCTCTCTCTCTCTCTCTCTCTCTCTCTCTCTCTCCCCTCTCTCTACCTCCATTTATCTCTCTCTAACTCTTTCTCTACTTCTTCTTTTTGTTTTACTGCTTGTGGGTGTTTCTCATTCACTGTCTCTCCGCCTGTCTCAGTATCTGTTTCTGTCTTTTATGTCTAGAGCTCACACACGCACACACACACACACGCCTTTCTCCCCTCTACTCTCTCTCTCTCTCCCCCTACGCACACACACACACACACACACCTCGCTCTCTCTACACGCACGCACACACACACGCGCACGCACGCACACACAACGCACGCACGCACGCACGCATGCACACAACACACATATACACGCACGTAACGCACGTACGCACGCACGCACACACGCACACAAACACATTCACCTCTCGCATGCACACACACACACAACAACAACAACATCATACAGTATTCATACGGCGCTAAATCTTGATATAAATTAAATCGAAGCGCACGCACACACACACGAACAAGAAGAGAACACACACACACACACACACACACACACACACGCGCACACACACACACACACACACACACACACACACACACACACACACCACACACACACACACACACACACACACACACACACACACAACACACACACGCAACACACACACACACACACACACACACACACACACACACACACACACACACACACACACACACACACACACACACACACACACACACACACACACACACACACACACACACACACACACACACACAC
>CM065701.1:45652148-45657148 GCA_017654935.2 Phymorhynchus buccinoides
TCTCTATTGATTTTGTCCTTTTTTCTCCAAAACATCGATGAACAGCAAAACAACAAGAAAACGAAACGAGAAACCTCAGGTAGAGCTAGCTAGCAATTTTCGTAGCACCAATTGCGAACAATCGGGGGAAAGCGAAATCTGACCCGTTGCGACCAAATCCTGAAGTTGAGGCGAATTCTCCCAAGGAATAGAAACTCATCACGATGATTTGAGGGCCCATTTACATCCGGAATTGTCCCAAGCTTGCCAATTTGTGACACGCTGCAGCTGGAAAGAGAGAGAGAGAGAGAGAGAGAGAGAGAGAGAGAGAGAGAGAGCGAGAGAGAGAGAGAGAGAGAGAGAGAGAGAGAGAGAGAGAGAGCGAGAGAGAGAGAGGGAGAGAGAGGAGAGAGAGAGAGAGGGAGAGAGAAGAGAGAGAGAGAGGAGAGAAGAGAAAGAATCGAGAACGATGATTTATTAAGAGAAGAATCAAAGAAGAGAGAGAGAGAGAGGAGAGAGAGAGAGAGAGAGGGAGAAGAGAGAGAGAGAGAGAGACTAAGAGAGAGAGAGAGAGAGAGAGAGAGAGAGAGAGAGAGAGAGAGAGAGATCGAAACGATGCTGTTAAAGTGAAGAATCTCCCTCCCTCACTCCCTCTTTCTTTCTCTCTTTTCTCTCTTTTCTCTCTTCTCTCTCTCTCTTCTCTTTCTCTCTCTGAGAGGAGAGAGAGAGAGAGAGAGAGAGAGAGAGAGAGAGAAACGATGTATTGAGAGTTAGAGAGTTCTAGAGAGATCAAAGAGAGAGAGAGAGAGAGAGAGAGAGGGAGAGAGAGAGAGAGAGGGGAGAGAGAAGAGAGAAAAAAAAAAAGGGGGGGGGGTGGGGGGTGTAAAGGATAGGGCGTGGAGAAGGGACTGGAGGAGAAATAAATATAAACAAAGAGAGACAGACAGACGTCAGACAGAGAGAGATGTGTGAGTGTTTTGAGAGAGAGATAATAGCTCCCTAATAAAATCTCATCTTATAAATCCTTATAATCTAAATGATCAATACATACAAGGAAGAGAGATAGAGAGAGAGAGAGAGAGAGAGAGTAGAGAGCTCTCTGAGAGAGAAGAGAGAGGAGAGAGAAGAGAGAGAGCGAGAGAGAGAGAGAGAGAGAGAGAGAGAGAGAGAGAGAGAGAGATGAGAAGATCCGAAGGCCACAGTTTTCATTTTGAACTCCTATACTAATTTTTAGGCTGACAACACAACCGAACCCAGCACAGAGACGGACGAAAGAAGAAGAACCTATTTGAAGAAAAGAAGAGCTATAAGAAGACTCAGGCGACGAGTAGAAAAGTACTCAAAGACATAAGAAGAAGAAGAAGAAAATCGAGACGAAGCAATGAAGAAGAAGAATCCTCGAGCAAGACAAAAAGGTAAAGACGAGCGCAGAAGAAAAAGAAGTAGCGGATGATGCCGAAGAAGAAGAAGAAGAATCGCCTCATCCTTCCTCCTCCTCAAGAAGAGAAGAAAAAAAAAAAAGAAGAAAAAGAAGAAGATCCGAAAAGGAGAAGCGCTCCGAAGAAGAAGACGTCTCCAGAAGTCATAAGAAGCATTAAAGAGAAGAAGAAGAAAGACAGAAGAAGAAGAAGAAGAAGAATGAAGACAGAAGAAGTAAGCAGAAGTAATAAGAAGAAGAGACTAGAAGAAGCAGGGCGTAAGAAAAAAAACCGAAGTCCTCGGACTCTCAGGAGGAGAGAATAAATAGGAAGAACAAAGGAAGGAGAAGCAAGTCTTCCTCTGTGACACCTCCTCAGTACTCATCCTCCAAGTGTCCAAACCTCCTCCTCCACGTAGTCAAGAGATTCCACTAAGAAGAAAAGAAAGAAGAAGATGTCGTGAAGAGACCGTGAAGAAGAAGAAAAGAAGGAGAACAATAAGAATAAGAAAAATCTCGAAATAAAATGAAAGAGAGAGAGGGCCGCCTAATCGGATAAGAAAGAAGGAGAAACAGAAGAAGAAGCAAGAATCCGAAGAAGAAAGAAGAAAATAGCCGAGAGAGAGGAGAGAGCCCCAGAATAGTCAGAAGAAGAAGAAGAAGAAGAAGACAGTAAGACGCCTCCGAGAGATGAAGAGTCCTCCGAGACAGATGTAGAAGAAAGAAAGAGAGAGAGAGCGAGAAAGAAGAAGGACGGGAGAAGGCCTCAGCCCCCCTGATGAAAAAAAAGAAGTAGCAGAACGTCCCTCCTCCTCCGAAGAAAGCAGCAAGAAGAAGAAGAAGAAGAAAAAGAAGATGAAGGGCCTCAAAGAAGAAGAAGACCGCCGAAAGAAGAAGTAGAGAAAAGAAGATGAAGAAGAGCGAGACGCGGGCGCGGAGAGCTCTAGAGCTTAGAGATAGAGAGAGTGAGAGGGGGGGAGAAGAGAGAGACAGAGAAGAGAGGCGCTTAGTTGAGGACGAGCGAGAGAGAGAGAGAGAGGAGAGAGAGAGGAAGAAAGAGAGAGAGAGAGAAGAGAGTGAGAGAGAGAGAGAGAGAGCGAGACACAGAGAGAGAACAGAAACGTGCAAAGTGTTTTTTTGAGTATTACTACTTTTTAGCTGAAAACAAAAACAGAGACCGAACGAAGAAGAAGAATAAGAAGAAACGAAGAAGGAAGAAGAAGAAAGAAGAAGAAGAAGAAGAAGAAGAAGAAAGAAGAAGAAGAAGAACTATATGATTGTATCATAATTATTTATTATCGTATTCCATCCTTTAACATATTTTAACAAACATCCATTCTTCATGATTCAGCGTTACCAAAACAGGTAACATAACACGACCAAGAATGACAGTGGTAGGGAAGAATAGTTGGAAGGGTTGGGGGGAGGGGAGGAGGGGGGTTGTTGAGTCATGAAGAGGGATATTCTGTGTTGGATAAGTTCTGGGACCTTGCAAGTACATTCACACCTACAGTAGCATTGAGACAAAACACACCCAGATGAACCCTGAAATTAGATTCACACGGAACAACAAAACAAGCAAAAAAGATAGAACAAGCATCGCTCATTGGCTATGTAAAGAATCAGTAGTGTTTTTACACTTGGGTCCCGGGAGAACGGAACTCTCAACCTTCTGAGTGCAATTTTAGGGCACTGTTCTATCGATGTATATACGTGATGTTTTTGGTAGACAGAACAAAATCGCTTGGCATAGCAAAAGAAGAGCAGTATGCTTCTGCTCTGATGTGACCGTTCTATTTCGTTATGGTATCCCCCACACTGGTTTAAATGTTTTATTTTCCAAAGAAACAACAATAACAGCAACGACATAACTGAAGCAGCAGCAAGCAACGCTTATGACGTGCTCAGTTCGATATAAATTACACAGCATAAACATTAGGCGGAATTACACCAGTGTATAATAATGACATAACAAAGAAAGGGGGTAAAAAAAACAGTTACGAAAATATCAAACCAATCAACAACGAACAGTAAACATAACAATAAAGAGAAAACGTAGAACAACATTAAAAAAATAGACAAAGGATGAGTAAAACTAAAATCCTCAATATCTCTTTGATAATCCTAAGCGATCAGAAATACAAAGTCGTCTCACACACGCTGAGAGAGAGAGAGAGAGAGAGGAGGAGAGAGGAGAGAGAAGAGAGTAGAGAGTTCGAAGAGAGAGAGCCAGGAGGACGAGAGGAGAGGTCCAGAGAAGAGGAGAGAGGAGAGAGAGAGACCGAGAGCGAGAGAGAGAGGAGAAGAGAGAGAGCGTAGCGAGAGAGGACAGAGAGAGCGAGAGAGGTAGAGAAGAGAGAGAGAGTGAGATGAGAGAGGAAGAGAGAAGGACGAGAGAACGAGAGGAGAGTTCAGGAGTGAGCACTCTTTATTCAACAAGGATAATAATTTAGGTTAGCCTACCTTTTCAATTATAATCTTCAGTGAGCATGGAGAGACAGGAGAGACGACGAGACAGAAGAATGAGAGCGATGAGGAGAGAGAGAAGCCAGAGAGGTATGAGAGAGAGGGAGAGAGAGAGAGAGAGAGAGACGTTTAGAGGGAGAGAGAGAGAGAGGGGGAGCGTCGAGAGAGGAGAAGGGACCACAGCGGAGAGAGAGAGATGAGAGAGAGGAACATACTATTACACATACAGAGCCTGAACACAAAGGAGAGGAGATGACGAGAGAGAGAGAGAGAGAGGAGAGAGAGGAGAGAGAGAGAGAGAGAGAGAGACTTTATGAGAGAAGAGAGAGAGGGAGGGAGAGAGGAGAGAGAGAGAGAGAAGAGAGAGAGGGGAAGCATTGAAGAGAGGAAGGGAGAGAGGAGGAAGAGAGAGAGAGGATACGGAGATTGAGGAGAGGAGGAGAGAGGAGAGAGAGGAGAGAGGAGAGGGAGAGGGAGAGAGAGAGAGATGGGGGAGAGAGAGAGAGCGGAGAGGAGAGAGGTCCACTTGGACATCACTTTGCAGACCAGTGAATTCGAACCCTGTGTCGCAGATGAGACCACGCGATTGGGGATGATAGTGATAGAGAGAAATCGACCGGATAGATTGAGATGTAGAAGGGAGATGAGGAGGGCATAGGACACAGACGAGAGCTGAGCAAACACCTGCTTTATGATTATATGAAAGGTGACGTAGACATGAAAACAGAGAAAGCAATACTAGATTAAGAGGGGGGAGCGTGAAGTGGATTTCAGAGAGCCTTTCGCTTTGAGGGATAAAGAGGGGATGAGATACGATAGGAACTAGATGGATTTTCTGCTACTGATAGTTTTCAGAGAGGAGAGGGGGGAGGGAGGAGGGTCCAAGAGAGAGAGTGACGTGGGTGTTAGATTGTGTGAGAGGGTCCTTGAGTGGGAGGGAACCCCCCCCCGGGAGTTTCCCCCCCAGAGAGAGAGAGACGTACACCCGCAAAAGGGGTGGATCACAAGAATATTGTACTCTAATATTTGATGTTCTCTCTCTTTCCTTAAGTCTCTCTCTCTCTCTCTCTCTCTCTCTACTCTCCTCTCTCTCTCTCTCTCTCTCTCTCTCTCTCTCTCTCCTCTCTCTCTCTCTCTC
>CM065701.1:45664648-45689648 GCA_017654935.2 Phymorhynchus buccinoides
TTATAATCCTTTGTTTCTTCGTTAGCCTTTTTCTGTCTGTCTGTCTGTCTGTCTGTTTCTTTTCTGTCTCTGATTGTCCGTCACCATAGGTGATCGGACTTTGCGATGGGCTGGTTTGTATTTTTTCTGATAAATATTTCATTTTTTAATTTGCATTTTACATTTCTGTCTTTCCCAAGGATATCTTCCGAACGGGTTGGTTCAGAATCGCTTCAAATTTTGTGTGGAGGTGTGCCACCTTAATAGGAAGAGATCCGCGAAAACCATTTTGCTGTCGTGACCTTGACCTTGACGTATGACCTTGAAAACCGAAAATCTATTTTTAGCCATATCTCGGGCACCGATCGACATAGGATGTTGAAACTTGGCATGAAGGTGGTTTGGCTTATGCCCGTTCTGATGATGGCATACCGCGCGCGCGCGCGCATCAAGGTCAATTAATGTCAAGGTAAAATGAAGATCGCTGGAGCCTGAAAATCGGAGGGTCATTTTTTTCTCCTTCTGTCTGTCCCAAGGATATCTTCCGAACGGGTTGGCAGAATCGCTTCAAATTTTGTGTGAAGGTGTGCCACCTTAATAGGAAGAGATCCGCGCAAACCATTTTGCCGTCGTGACCTTGACCTTGACGTATGACCTTGAAAACCGAAAATCTATTTTTAGCCATATCTCGGGCACCGATCGACATAGGATGTTGAAACTTGGTATGAAGGTGGTTTGGCTTATGCCCGTTCTGATGATGGCATACCAATCAAGGTCAACGTCAAGGTAAAAAAGATCGCTGGAGCCTGAAAATCGGAGGGTCATTTTTTCTCCTGTCTTTCAAATTTGGCATGGAGGTACTTTGGCTTATGCCCTTTCTGATGATGGCATACCGATCAAGGTCAAGGTCACGGTCCGGGAGATCGGTAGGCCTTGAAAGTGGTAGGGGTCTACAAACTGGGTTTTAAGCTTTATTTTCCACATTTGTACTTGACAGAAAACGTCCGAGCATAAATTATCGCCATGCTGACCTTGACCTTGAAGTTTGACCTTGAAAACCGAAATTTCCTTATTTGCGCTATATATTTCTTCTTCAAGCTGTATCTCGTGAACTAGAAGACAGAATCCCTTCCAATTTTGTGTCAGGATGTGACACTAAGAGTATAACACAGTCGTACATAAATTATCCCTCGGAAATAGAATGTCGCCGAGCGACAGACATGTAAAATGCCACTGTCTCAGTATTAAGGGTGTGCACCCCACCAATTAAGGGTGTGCATCCCGGAAAACGATTTGCACCAGTCAAGGGTGTGTAGGTGGGTGTCGCAAGTGCGTGGCATTGCTGGTGACGGACATGTCTGCCGCTCGGCGACGCCCTTGTTGTTTCTTTTTCAGTCAATCTGTCTGTCTGTTTGAGTCTTCTATCTTTCTGTCTGTCTGTCTTAATGTGTCTTTTTTTCTGTCTCTGTCTATCTGTCTGTCTATCCGTCTGTCTATCTGTCTGTCAGTCTGTATCTGTCTGTCTGTCTATCTGTCTGTCTATCTGTCTGTCTCTGTCTATCTCTGTCTATCTCCCTGTCTATCTGTCTGTCTATCTGTCTATCTGTCTATCTGTCTGTCTATCTCTGTCTATCTGTCTCTGTCTATCTGTCTGTCTATCTGTCTATGTGTCTATTTGTCTGTCTATCTGTCTCTGTTTATCTGTCTGTCTGACTGCCTGTCTCTGTTTATCTGTCTGACTGCCTGTCCGTGTCTGTCTGTCTGCCTGTCTGTCTCTCTATTTCTGGGTATTTTTGTCACTCTCTCTCTCTCCCACCCTCTCTCTCTCTCTCTCTCTCTCTCTCTCTCTCTCTCTCTCTCTCTCTCTCTCTCTCTCTCTGTCTCTGTCTGTCTGTCTGTCTCTCTCTCTCTCTCTCTCTCTGTCTGTCCTGTCTCTCTGTCTCTCTCTCTCTCTCTCTCTCTCTCTCTCTCTCTCTCTCTCTCTCTCTCTCTCTCTCTCTCTCTCTCCCTCTCTCTCTCTCTCTCCTCTCTCTCTCTCTCTCTCTCTCTCTCTCTCTTCTCTCTCCTCTCTCTCTCTCTCTCTCTCTTTATTTTTCCCATCTCTTCTCTCGACAGGAAGCTCTTGTTAGCGCTATTCCTTCCTTGGGAGCAGTCCATCGTTACGGATTCGTGAAATAGCAGCAAACCTCGCTTCATGTTGAGAGAAATAAGGAGAGGAAAAAACCCAACAGAAAACGTGTGTTGGATAGTGATTTTCAGAAATGGAAAAAACACAAAGCAGGGGTTATGTTTAAATCCACGTTATTAGTGCTTCACTCTTTCCCCATGGCAACATATTTTTATAGGGGGAAAAGAATAAGCGCTCAATGGGCTTGTTTAGAGAGAGAGAGAGAGAGAGAGAGAGAGAGAGAGAGAGAGAGAGAGAGAGAGAGAGAGAGAGAGAGAGAGAGAGAGAGAGAGAGAGAGAGAGAGAGAGAGAGAAACTTGAAAACTTGAAAACTTGAACTTTATTTTTCAAGGATAAAGATTTTAGGCAACGCCTAGTCTTCCAATCTGTCCTTGGTACATATACGAACATAGAATACAAACATGGCAAGGCATGATATTACACATACAGATTTGAACATAAAGGTAGCACCTTTGTACATATACGAACATAGAATACAAACATGGCAAGGCATAAAATTACACATACATAATTGAACATAAAGGTAGCAAAGCAGGTATTATGATAAAGACAGGTTGAAATACGAATTTATAGAATTACGCACGCACAGGTATAATTGATAATACTTGTGCGGGCATACATGCGTGTAAACATACACCATGCACATACGCACAGATATGTTGAAGCACGTATAAAAGAACTGTACATTTTTTTAGAACAGGGCAAACTAATGCAGCCTATGGTATGAAACCAGTGCGGACAAATTTAAACATTGATTTTAGCACATTGTTGGAGAATAGTAAACAAACAGAGTGATGTGAAATACATGACATCGTAATTAGCAATATAGCGTATCGGGATATATAATATATGAAGAAGAAGAAATGGGGAAAAAAAAAAAAAAAAAAAAAAAAAAAAATCATGGAGGGTCGTCTCTCGGAGACTCGTTTTGAAGGTTGAGATAGAGGAGCATAATCTAATGTTGGACTGAAGGGAATTCCATATGGAGGAACCCGAGAAAGTAAAACTTGACTTGAATTTATCTATTCTTGTGTGTGGTAGAATATAGTTACTTGAACCATAGCGATGTGAGGCTTGTGTAAGTAGATTTTTCAGGTATTGTGGAGCTAAGTCATAGTGTACTTTGTACATGAGAATGGCTTTATTATAGCTAAGCTGTGATTGCAGTGGAAGTATGTTTAACTGGGCTTGTTTTTCTGCTGTACTGAGTTCAGGATCAGGGAGGATTATTTTAGCTCCCCTTTTGTGCATAGAATTGAGTTTTAATAGGTGACAATTAGCAGCAGAGTCCCAGACTACAGATGCGTAGTTAATGTGGGAGAGACAGTGGGCATGAAAAAACATCGTGCGTGCGTCTATATCTATGAAGGGTGTAAGTTTTTTTAGTAGGAATAAGCTGCGAGCAAGTTTATGTGTCATCTTTTGAATATGGAGTTGCCATTTTAGTTCGTCATCTATTATCACTCCCAGGACTCGGTGCTCGCGTACTTGGTCTATAGCATTGTCATTAATATGAACATTTAAAACTAGAGGTTCTATTTGATGTTTTTGTCTTGAGGTAATTAACATGCTTTTGGTTTTTTTAGGATTGAGGACCATAAGGTTTTGGTAACACCAATCAGAAACATCATGCAAAGCTGACTGAAGAGAGGTTTGAATCGAAGACAGGTTTGATGCACTAGAATGGAGAGAGGTGTCATCAGCAAAAAGATCACACGAGACAGAGTCAGCCGATATTGATAAAGGTAGATCATTAATGAATAGGCAGAATAGAAGAGGCCCTAAGACTGATCCTTGGGGTACACCAGCCTTTATGATCTCAGTGCACGAGTTTGTGAGAGAGAGAGAGAGAGAAGAGAGGAGAGAAGAAAGAGAGAGAGAGATAGAGGAGAGAGAGAGAGGAGAGATATAGAGAGAGAGAGGGGGGAGAGGGAGGGAGAGAGAGAGAGCAGAGAGAGAGAGAGAGACTAGAGAGAGAGAGAGAGAGGGTTGAGGGAGATGAGAGAGAGAGAGAGAGAGAGAGAGAGAGAGAGAGATAGAGAGAGAAGAGAGAGAGAGAGAGAGAGAGAGAGAGAGGGAGAGAGAGTGAGAGTGAGAGAGAGAGAGAGAGAGGAGAGAGAGAGAGAGAGAGAGAGAGAGAGAGAGAGAGACGAACGAACGAACGAACCGCTAATTAATTACAGCTTTTTTTCACTCAGCCCTGAGGCAAACAACAAGAAAGCAACAAATAAATAAATTTAAGAACAAGAAGGGGGGGGGGGGGGGGGGGGGGGGGGCATAGGGGCCTACCAAGAAAAGCAACAATCATTTAAAAAAAAAAATAAAAAAATAAAAAAAAAAAATAAAATAAAAATATCAAAAAAATCACAAGACATTATTTACATATTATATACATAACCAGCAAGGGGAGATGGGGAATGGGGATTTTGAAAAAAGGATACTGTAAAATGTGGCTACTCGAGAAAACAGGTGATTATAGCGAAGAATGATTATGACAACATAATTCATACATTGAAATTGGTAAACATAATAACAAAACATAACATTCCTTTCCTGAAGACAACAAACCTTTAGAAATTGATTCATTGCCAACAAAACTTCTTTAAAGCTGGGATTTAGGTGTTTGTCGTCACTCTGTCAAGCAAGAGCTTTTTGTATGCTATTTTAAATGAATGAAGGCTGTTCTTTTCTTTAACATGTAGTGGAATAGAATTCCACAGAGTGCCACCAGAGTAGATCATGCTGGTTTTGAAGAGGTCGATTCTAGGTTTTCTTATAAGTATATTATTTGTATATCTTGATTGGTTAAGGGGGAAATTTGCTGTGAGTGATGGGGGTGCTAATCCGTTCATAATTTTAAACATCATTACTGCTTTGTTATATTCAAGTTTATATGATAATGGTAAAACGTCTAGTTTCATGTAGTCTTGAGGATTTAGCGACGATGATTTATTCAGTACTGCTTTGAGAGCTCGTTTGTGGGCCCTTAACAATGGCTTCAGTGTGTTAGCACTGCTGGAATCATATATAGTTGAGGAGTAGTCTATGCATGATTGGATGAAAGCATGGTAAAAGTGTTTTCGGGCATTTATATCTAGAAAATGTTTAAGTTTTGAAAGCTGAAAGATTTTCTGTGATATACGCTTACTTAAAGTGGTTATATGAGACTGCCAAGTAAGATTATTATCTATGCTAACTCCTAAAAGTTTGTGTGAATCGACCTCTTCAATATGTCTATTGTCAATGTGAATAGGGGGCATGGCATTTATTAAATTTTGTCTTTTTTGCCTAGAAGTGACAACCATGTACTTTGTTTTTCCTTCATTTAAGCACATGTGATTAACTTCTGTCCAATCAATTAACAGGTTAACATTTTCTTGAAGGTTAATGGATAACTGTTTTATGTCAGAATGCTTAGAATGGATAGAAGTATCATCGGCAAAGAGTTCACAGGGGTCTTTAATATATAAGGGTAGATCATTCACATACAGTAAGAAAAGTAAGGGGCCGAGAACGGATCCTTGTGGCACACCATATTTTAATGGTAAGTAACTGGATTGTCTATTATTGAGGAATACTGATTGATACCGATTTGTGAGAAATGATCTAATAAGGGAAAGTGCTGGATCTGAGAAGTTATAAATGACCAATTTACGTAATAACAATTTGTGATCAATGACATCAAAGGCTTTAGCAAAATCAACAAAGAGAACTCCAGTGTATTTCAAATCATTAATGTTTGTTAACCACTGATCAACCAGATTTGTTAGTGCTGTGTGACAGGAATGATTTGACCGAAATCCAGATTGATTAGGATGAAGTAAATCGTATTTGGAAATGTGATATGTAATATATTTATTCATGTGCTTTTCGAGAGGTTTAGACAAAAGAGAAAGTATAGATATTGGTCTATAATTTGAGGGGTCTAATTTATTTCCAGATTTAAAAAGTGGTATGACTTTGGCCTGTTTAAGAAGATTAGGAAAATATGCTTTATCAAGACAAAGGTTATATAAGTAAGTAAGTGTGTCAGTAATAACAGGGGCACTAAGCTTTAAGATAATACCGTCTATGTTATCAGTACCTCGAGTACCAGTTTGTTTCATGTGCACAAGATATAAATAAACATCAGATAATGGGATTGGGGGAATGACTACTTCTGATTTAATTGCTTTTGAATTACAGAAAGTAGTCAAAGGTATTAAATCATTGGTATTGGATCTATCATTCTTTACAGTTTTGTTGGCAATATTACAAAAGTGGTTATTTAAAATATCAGCAGAAAGCTCTTGAGGTATGACTGTGGTCTTGTCTAAGTTTTTATGAGTTAGGATATTTATTGCTTTCCAAATGGGTTTTGAATTATTTTGTGGACAATTGAAAATTAAGTTTTTGAAATAATCCTTTTTTGACTTACGTAGCATAGAAGTAACTTTGTTGCGTTGTTTCTTAAACTCTTCAAATTGTTTATTTTTCAAAAGAGTATTTCTTACTTGAATTTCTTCTTCTATTTCTTTAGTTAACCAGGGGGGTTTAGGTGAATATTTAACCCGTTTAGTAATAAATGGGGCATGTTTATTATATATATCTATAAAAGTTTCGTGCCAGAACTCAAAAGCTTGGTCAGGGTCAGTGTACTGATAGACATGGGACAACTGCGATTCTGCCAAATCTTTAAGGAAGGCATCCTTATCGAAATTAGTGAAAGATCTGTAAGTAATAATTTTATGTCCGGGCTTGGGAATCTTTATATCCTTTTTAAACCAAGTCACACATATAGGTAAATGGTCGCTGCAACCACAAAAGGGGGTACATGTTTCAATTATATTTTGTTTTTCATTCACATAAATGTGGTCAATCAATGTTTCAGACGTTGGAGTAACACGGGTTGGGGAATCAATTAATTGAGTCAAGCCAAAATTATCATACATTTGATGCCATCTAGGATTTCTTGTTAAAAGGTCTATGTTAAAATCACCAAAAAGAATGACTTCATTACCTGTAAGTGAAACGGCCTCCATCATATCTTGAAATTTTTCAAACCAGTTAATACGTTCAGATGGATTCCTATACAGAAATCCAAGCAGTAAAGGTTTGCTCTTTTTTATACTAAGCTCTATCCAGATAGATTCAACTCCATAATCTTCAAAAGCAGTAATCCGTTTGTATGTTAGAGAAAGACTACAATAAAGTATCAAACCTGTTTGCAAAGGAGAGATAGGGTCTAGACGAATGTGGTTGTATCCTGGAATAGAAATATCAGAATCTGGCATATGCTCTGTTAACCTTGATTCGGCACAACAAAATATATGAAATTGCTTACCAGAATTGGAAATAATAGAGGCAAGCTCATCATGTTTATTAAGTACATGATTGATATTTAGGTAGCCTATTCTAAGACCATCTTTGGTTGGCCAGTCATACACAGTGGACATTTTATAAAACAACAAAAATGCGCTTTCACAAAATTGAAAACGGCCAAAAAGAATATCTAGAAGAATTACTAGACAAACTTTCAATGAGTTAAATTAATAACAAGTCAAAGCAACAAACAACAAAAGTTTTCAGAAAAAGACAACAACAAATGTCCAAATATAATTGCAATTATGCAATGCTCAAGCAAGCCAATATGAAACCCGTACAAATTTCACTGATATTTTTTTTTTTATATAAAAAGACAAAATCCTTCACAACTGACAATTCAAATAAGGAGCAAGCAATCTAGTACCATCAAAACCATCCCGGCCCGAGTGAGGCAGGTCATTACACATAGTTTTACTATAAACACAAAGGTACAATCTTCGAATTGGTTGATCTCAAGCAAACAAAAAAATAAACAATCAAATGTGTCAGAAGATCAAACATGAATTTTAAATAAACCATCAACTCTGAATGCAATATTTCAGATGCATAAATAACTAAACTCCACAAGGGACTTTAATTCAAAACTACCAGGCTGGCATTGGTCGATGGTTTGCCAGCTGTGAAGCAATGTTTAGGATTTGTTGGGTATACTGACCAACAGAGTTGTAAGGTTGGGGCCAGTCCCTCGAGATATGGGAAGGTTCAGGCCACATGGGTGGGGGATTTTCAGTATTTACCCCACGGGACTCTCTTGGGAAAAAGTCCCTTTCCTGAATCATATGGGGATGATAAAGGCGTGGGTCATGAAAACTGGGATAAGGCGGGTAAGGAGGCATTTGGTTTGGGCTACCAAGAAAACGAGAAGGTGGCAGGGTGGTAGCTTGAGCCTCAAAGGAGGGGTTGGCGTTACCTCTATCCCTCAATTGCGTACCATGTGAGAGATAAGCCAATTCTTCAGTGGTCTCTCTTGTCCTCTCTGGAGGATTACCTTCATGAGGTGGACCTGACTGTTCAGGGGGCATCCTATCAGGGATGATTCGCCTGTCAGGATGGGAGGGTAGCATGGGGAATTGGGATGTGGAGTTTAATGGAGGACTGCGTGGATTCATGCCATGGAAGAACTGGGGACGATATTGGGAATTTTGTCGTGTGTCTCTGTTATTGGGTAGACCTCTCCCTATGTTATCAATGTTAGTCATCCGGACTGATGCATGCTGGTAAGCCTCAGAAGAGTCATTTGGAAACACTGCACTGGAAGTAAGGCCATGAGCTCCTGACTGGAAGGGATGAGGAAGGACTTTTTTGAAGTTCATGGCCAGAGAGGCTGTGCCTTTCTGATTGGGGTGGGTGGCATCATTGTATGCAGCCTTTCGAGGGTACCCACTTTTAGCAACAAAAGAATCGTGATTGTCGATCAGGTCGACTTTCGTACTAGTGCAGGCTGAGTACAAATTTTTGTTGGATGGCACTACGCTATTGTTTAGCTGGTGCCGGCCAAAAGCAGGGATGATTGAGCTCAGAGCTATGTATGCTGAGGGAAAGCAGGTCTGGCATAACTCAATGAGTTCACGCCAAACCTGAATGGGAATGGGTCCACCAGCACAATCATTCACCCCAACATGAACAATAACTGTTTGAATGTGTTCACGTTTTTCCAGGGTTTTCAGCCATTTGATCATGTCCTGCACTGTAAGACCAGGTATACAGATCTTAAACAAGGGGTCTGTATTGGTCTGGAGCCTCTTGGGGTTTATGTATCTTATGACCGAGTCTCCAATCAGTAGGGACGAAGTTCGACTAGGGATCTTAATGTCAGTCAAAATCTGTTGAGGGGACTTTTTCAGTTCGTTTGAACTTGCATTTTGTGCGGACCCACTATCCTCTGCTTTGTGGGATTGTTGGGTCTTATCAGCATTAGCTGACTGTTCTGGACTGGCTAACGCCTCAAAACGGTTTTGGACCGATATGCTAGATATAAAGTCTGTCGAAGGAAATGAGTGATTGGGCTTTGAAGCACTGCTGACCTGGTTCTCATTCAGCTTATCATTTGGGGACGTGACTTGGGGAGCACTATCCCCGTCAACGTTAGTATGGGGGCTGGGACAGAGGGCAGCACCACTGACTGTGTTGGGGGTGGAAGCAGGAGGGGAGTCAGTGCCTTCTGGGATATACGTTACTTTCTGTTGTAACTGTGCAGTGAGTTCTGGACAGTCAACAATCAGAGAGTCACGATGTGGGGAAACGCTTCCGAACTGTACAGTGTTTTTTTGACAATCAACACTAGAAAAATCCCATTGGGTAGATACACTCATTGACTGTATAGGGTCACATTGGGTAGAACAGTTCATTGACTTGGGCTTCTTTGATAACTGTTTGATATCTGAATAAAGAGTGCCCACTTGAGTTTTTAAGGAATTATTTTCTTTTGACAGATTTTGAATAGTTGTATTCAGTTTTGATATGGAAACTTCAAGAGCATCAATGTGTGAACTGAAAGATTCTGCTGTGTGATCAAAATGGAGCTTAAGCTCATTTTTTATGGCAATTTTAGAATCTTCAAGCTTACATACAAACTCACACTCAAGTTCTCTCTGATGCGATAGCAAATCGTCAAGAGTGGCTTCAATGCTTGTCAGTCTATCGGGCACAGAACTGTCTACAGGCTTAATGAAGCAGTATGCTCGTCTGCGGTGTCGTTTGAAGTGTTTGTGTTTGCTTGATTTGGGAGTAGATTGATTGCTTTTGTTGTGAGTGTTTGAGTTCGGCTGTTTGTCGTGTACTTGCCTGTCATGTTCATGTGCTGTTAACTGAGCAAGAGTTTCATCAGAAAAGGGAGAAAGCGCCGAGAGGTCACTCACACATTCACCCAAAGTGTTACCCTTCTCTGGGGAGGGGGGAGATGATGGGGGAAGGGGAACTTTGATTGCGTCATCAATGCACACAGGTGATGACAGAGCAACCGAATCTCCGCCTGTAAGAAAAGTCAATGGAATCGATGTCAACACTTCCCTAAGTGTCTCTGGGTCTTCATCCGTGCAATGAGTAGCAACAGCGTCTTTCAGTGCTTCACATTCTTCTGTGTCCCATTTCCTACAATCAGCCCCTTGGCACAACAAGGTTCCTTTTCCTTGCTTCGTGAAATAAAGGGTCACAGTAATGCGTTTGTTGTTTCTGTAGTACACACGCAGAACCGACTTTGCTAGACACGGCGGTACATCGTCACAAATCCAGTCGGGTACAGATACTGGATTTTGATCATTGTCGTAGTCATTCCGTTCTACCACAACAACATCATTGGTAATTGCCGAGTAACGATAAAACAGGGCGTTTCTCCATACAAGAAGTTCATTTTCATGGCAGGAACACTTTTTTTGAAAGTTATCTTGAGTGGGCTGGAGTTTATTGTCTTTGACCTCTGGTGAGTCATCCATTATAATTATTCCGATGATACGTCATGACTAATCACAACCAGTCCCACTCGGACACGGGACAGAGGGGAGAGAATTCAGTATTGCATGACCCACATTACGACGGCACACAATAGCCGACCATAGCCGACACACAATTAGGTCACGGCACGTGCAACACGCTGTAAACTTCACGCCCCACTGTAGGCCTCGTGAACACGATTATGATTTTTTCTTGTTCTTTGTTCTTAGTAAAATAATTAATCTTTAATTACGATCCATACCTTGATGATAAGGTCCAATTAGTTACAACTTTGCATACACACCACCTTCCTACACCTTCATGCAAAATATTAGAGAGAGAGAGAGAGAGAGAGAGATAGAGAGAGAGAGAGAGGAGAGGAGAGAGGGGAGAGAGAGAGAGAGAGAGAGACGAGCGAGTTTGTGAGAAGAGCAGAAGCTCTCGAGAATGAGAGAGATCTCCTGCTGTGTGGCGAGTCCTATCTCTTTAACTAACAGACATAACAAAATGAACTATCGGACAGATTTTTATGCATGGTGCTTACCCTCAAGTACTCTAATATGAAGAATGAAGAGAACAAAGAAGAAGAAGAAGACGATCGAGCTTTAGCAGGAAGGAAGAGAGAGAGGAGAGAGAGAGAGAGAGAAGGAGAGAGAGAGAAGAGAGAGAGATAGAGAAAGAGACTAGAGAGAGGCATATCATGTTAGAAGAGAGACAGAGAGAGAGAGAGAGCAGAGAGAGATCAAAACTGAGAGAGCTTTTTAGCACTCCCAGTTCAATAAAGGCAGAAGTACATTGGAATGGGGAGACCTGTGCGTTCGTTTCCTGTTTGTGATCAGAATGTGTGGCGAGTCCTATCTCTTTAACTAACAGACATAACAAAATGAATCACAGATGCATGCCCCAAGTACTCTGATATGTCAATGATGCTCGTTGACGTCATGGAGGGTCGTAAAACAAGAGGCATGAGGGGGGTGTTTGGGTGGTCAGTACAAGATGCCCCAAATTATCGTTTGAATGGAGGGTCGTAAGATGTTTACAACTAATGAATTTTTAATTTTTTTTTTTTTAATGCCTTTGCCGAGAATCGAACCTGGAACCATTGGCATGAGAGACAGACGCTCTACCAATGAGCTATCGAGGCTTTCAGTGTTGATGAGTTTCTTAACTCATGTTGCCTGTTGAATACTCTCTAACCCACTAATCTAAAATGTTATCTGTTTGTTATCTGTTTACAGTGTTGTTTTAAGTATTTAATTATTCAAATCATTGTTGTTTGAAAGCTTGCATAAACATCACACACACACACACACACACACACACACACACACACACACACACACACACAGACACAGACACACACACACACACACACACACACACACACACACACAACACGAACAACTATCATACTATAGACTCACTTCGTGTTCACTTTCGTTACCTTCCAAAAAAAGAAGAACGCAACAATGTTCAGAAGGGCAATGTAATACCCCCCCCCCCCCCCACCACCACACACCACTCCTACACACTATGCGTGGCACAACCTACAGATTCTGCATAGCGTAACGCACCTCAGAAAATGAACATACTGTCGAAGGAATACCTTTTGAAGGTGTTGGTGTAGACATTTTCGCTTCTTCCTATTTTTTGTCCACATTTCTTTTGTTTTTTATATAAAAATTACAATAATTTTAAAGTAATTAGTTGTTTTGTTAACAATATAAAAGTAGTTTACATGTAAACAAACGTGCATCTGCCGTAATTGCCGCTGAGCATGGCCTTAATCGTTATTTTAGTGGGACATTGTTTCGTGCCGATGTTTCTGATTGGCCAAGAGCGTTGGCTTTGTCCCAATCCCAGCTTTTGTTTTGTTCTTCGTGTTGAACGAGGAGTACGGTTTGCATGACTTTACAATCTTGACTTGTTGGTTTAAAAAAAAAGACGTTTTCTCTCTAACAGAATGGTGGTCAAGATGGAAGAGATCACCAGACACCTGCAGGAACTGACCAAGTCCATGGCGGAACTGGACAGAGAGCTGCAAGAGGCCGTGTGAGTCCGTCTGCCTGTCTGTCTCCACGTCTGTCCTTTAAATTGTTTCCCTTTGCAAGGTGTTTAGTTGTCAACATGTTTTCTTCTTATTGTGTGTAAATAGTAATGATAATTATGTTTGTCATCACCCCCCCCCCCCTCCCACACACACACACACACACACATGTCACATGTTTATATTTTCTTCTTTGTTTGGTTTTGCCTGAGGGCTCGGTGTAAAAACAAAGCTGTCACAGCTTATCCAATTTCCCTCAATAAAAACAAAGTTTGAATCGTATTCGTATTCGTTCGTATTCTGTATGCCTGTCTGTTTCTGTTCATGAGCTGACCAAATCCGTGGCTGAACTGGGCAGAAATCTGCAAGAAACGGTGTGAATTCGTGTATATGTCTGCCTGCCTGTCTGTCTGTCTGACTGTCTGTCTATCTGTCTGTCCGTGTGGCTGTCTGTCTATCTCTCTTGTCTGTCTGTCCGTTTGTCTGTCTGTTCCCTCTCTTTCTCCTTTAATAAATCTTTTCTTCTCCCACGACGAGCAAACATAATGCTACTAGGCCTACCTATTACAAACCTCGGAGCAGGATTACTTCAATTCGCCATGATCCATTTTCCTCCTCAAGAGATTAGGCCTACATCTCGCCACTTCCCTTTTTAATCCCCCCACCCCCCACCACCACCCTTGAAGCCCCATGCCGCTAATAACATGTACTGCTGTTAAGTTTCTCTACTAGTCTGAATGTATGAAAGATACTATATTGAAATGGTTACATGTAATTTGTAACGATTTTATGTACCCATTCTGGATTTTTTTGAAATACATTGACTTGACTGTGTAATCTTGTCAACCATGTTTTTTCTCTCTGTTTTTGTGCAGCCTGATGAACGGAGTGAAAGAGGGGGTCAGCAAACGACAGTCGTCTCCAGAGTAAGTCGAAGGGCACGTGCTGGAATACTACCATAAAAATTAATAGAAAGAAGGCTGATGGTACATTCTGGAAAACGCCCATTGAAGTAGTCTTTTGCGTCGTTTCTGCTTCAAAATCTTGTTAAAATACAGCTTGTCTTTTGGTTTAAACGAATTTGATTGAAAATCAACATAGCGGCAACATAAACAAATGCAAATGAGCACAACAAGCTACAAGCGCTCAAACACAGATATGTTACACAATATTGGCTGCCATTGTCTTTGGCGTTGGTTCTTTTCTGATAACAATCTTTAACCTTGCGGTTTATCATTATTTTTTCCCTTTAATTTCGTATCACTGACCGAGTGATTTTGTGTTGTTTCTCTTTCTGATGCTTATCTTTAACCTTATTGTCTCTTCCACTTCGTATCATTGACCCAGTAACGGTGACTCAAACGTTCACTGACGATCTAGAAAGACGATTTTTTTTCCGGTCATCACGACCTTATAAATGATGACGGCTTCTTCCTCACATGATGACAAGATGACGTAGGCCTATTTCCTCACTGCTTTGATGACGTCATGGTAACACGTTGAATTTCCCTGTGAACTGACGACCAGATAGTAAGATGACGGCTGATGTAATATCAACATGAGGCATTTTCCAATTATGAGCTTATTTATTTTAAGCTAATAATATGCTAGCTAAATAGAGTACTAACATGCTAAATAGAGTACTAACATGCTAAATAGAGTACTAACATGCTAAATAGAGTACTAACATGCTAAATAGAGTACTAACAGGTCTGCGCGTTGGTTGGGTACGCGCGTACCCCCCCCCCCCCCCCCCCCCCCCCCCCCCCCCCCCCCCCCCCCCCCCCCCCCCCCCCCCCCCCCCCCCCCCCCTCCTTTGAAATCGTAGAGATCGTGGAGAAATCACGTCATTGTTTACGTCATTTTGAGGGGTACACAACCCTCGTTGGTACTCTAGTGTATGCTTCCGACGACTGGAAAAATGACGTACTTGACAATGACCGTTGACGTGAGAGAAACATCACGTGTTTGGTTATCGAGTGAAGCCTAAGCGTAGTAGGAAGTCGTATTTCCTGCTGACGTCATGCTGAGATGACGTAATATCAAAATCAAGTGTTTTCCCAGTGACTGCTGTCTTGGACAGTCAATTCCATGGTTTATGGTTTATGCCTCAACGAAGCATAACCGCTAAGATAACGTAAGATGACATACTTTCCAGTGACGACGGCTTTAACTGTCAACTCCAGTTTCGCTTTTCCTTCCTAGATGCATGATACATTTGTGCTCAGATGACGCAATACGTGAGTTGTTCATTAAATATTGTCCTTAACCCTGCTGCCACACGTGGGTTGTCCATTAAAGATTATCATAGGGTCCATATGGTTAAGGGCAATCTTTAATGAACAACCTACATAATATATAAAAATGACGTATTGTTTTGGTGTTTTTTTTACAGTGACGATGATTTCGACTGTCGTCTCCACCTGCACGAAGCTCGCTGTCAGGCCTGGGAGCTGCTTCAGGAGCAGTCGGGGTTTCTCCACTCTCCACTCTCCCCAGGGAAACGATCGGGAGATCTCCCTGCCGTCAACTATAGAAAGTATGGACAGGGGCGGGTAATCGTGAGCGCGTCGTAGACAGTCAACACGGGTATGTAGTAGTATGCAAATTAGACCACACTCCCAAGGCGATTGGCTGCTTAGCCTAATTTACATACTACTACCCGTGTTGACTGTCTAAGATGCACTTATGAATACCCTACAGGAATTAGAATGGACTAATTTGTACTTCAGAACACCCCCCCCACACACACACACACCTTTTTTTTATACTAGAGCGTTAGGCCGTGTACACACATAGGCGGATATTCAATGCGGAAACCCGTGCGCAATCCATAAGGCCGGGTTCACATTAGACGCGTAAGTTCCGTACGGAAAGCCCTAAATAAGTGGAAATTCGGAAATAGGAGAAATTCGGACACGTGCGCAAATCTTTTCCCTTCTTTGTTTCACTTATTTATGGATTTTGCACGGGTTTCCGCATGGGATATCCGCTTATGTGTGTGAACACGACCTAAATAAGTGAAACAAGGAAGGGAAAAGATTTGCGCACGTGTCCGAATGCGTAAGCTTTTATCCTTCTTTCTTCCACTTATTTAGGGTTTTCCGGATGGAACTTACGCGCCTAATGTGAACCCGGCCTAAAGACATTAGGTCATTTAACCATGCCACACATTTTCTGCTGCGCGTGGTACATTTTATGCTCCAGTGACCTTGACCTTTGACCAATGACCTTCATCTTCAAACTTGACCTAGATAGCGTAGCTACCTATCAGCATGCATAATTTGAGGGTCATAGGTCCCTCCGTTCAAACGCTATCTCATTATCGTCTCATCAAAGACTCCACGTTCAGACCGTAAGACCTAGTGCAGAGTGAGAGGAGAAATCCCCTGTACCCAGTTTCGAACTCGGGTTTATTGCATGCGAGGCCACTCTACACCTACCACTCACCCATTAGCATGGGTAGGTCTATGCGGCTATGGCAGGCTTCATTCAGCATGACAATCAAACAGCTACCACTCACCCTTTAGCATGAACAGGTCCATGTGGCTATGGCAGGCTTCATTCAGCATGACAATCAAACAGCTACCACTCACCCTTTAGCATGAACAGGTCCATGTGGCTATGGCAGGCTTCATTCAGCATGGCAATCAACCAGCTACCACTCACCCTTTAGCATGAACAGGTCCATGTGGCTATGGCAGGCTTCATTCAGCATGGCAATCAAACAGCTACCACTCACCCTTTAGCATGAACAGGTCCATGTGGCTATGGCAGGCTTCATTCAGCATGGCAATCAAACACCTACCACTCACCCTTTAGCATGAACAGGTCCATGTGGCTATGGCAGGCTTCATTCAGCATGGCAATCAAACAGCTACCACTCACCCTTTAGCATGAACAGGTCCATGTGGCTATGGCAGGCTTCATTCAGCATGGCAATCAAACACCTACCACTCACCCTTTAGCATGAACAGGTCCATGCGGCTATGGCAGGCTTCATTCAGCAGGGCAATCAAACAGCTACCACTCACCCTTTAGCATGAACAGGTCCATGTGGCTATGGCAGGCTTCATTCAGCATGACAATCAAACAGCTACCACTCACCCTTTAGCATGAACAGGTCCATGTGGCTATGGCAGGCTTCATTCAGCATGGCAATCAAACACCTACCACTCACCCTTTAGCATGGATAGGTCCATGTGGCTATGGCAGGCTTCATTCAGCATGGCAATCAAACACCTACCACTCACCCTTTAGCATGAACAGGTCCATGTGGCTATGGCAGGCTTCATTCAGCATGGCAATCAAACACCTACCACTCACCCTTTAGCATGAACAGGTCCATGTGGCTATGGCAGGCTTCATTCAGCATGGCAATCAAACAGCTACCACTCACCCTTTAGCATGGACAGGTCCATGCGGCTATGGCAGGCTTCATTCAGCATGGCAATCAAACAGCTACCACTCACCCTTTAGCTTGAACAGGTCCATGTGGCTATGGCAGGCTTCATTCAGCATGGCAATCAAACAGCTACCACTCACCCTTTAGCATGAACAGGTCCATGCGGCTATGGCAGGCTTCATTCAGCATGACAATCAAACAGCTACCACTCACCCTTTAGCATGAACAGGTCCATGTGGCTATGGCAGGCTTCATTCAGCATGGCAATCAAACACCTACCACTCACCCTTTAGCATGGATAGGTCCATGTGGCTATGGCAGGCTTCATTCAGCATGGCAATCAAACACCTACCACTCACCCTTTAGCATGAACAGGTCCATGTGGCTATGGCAGGCTTCATTCAGCATGGCAATCAAACACCTACCACTCACCCTTTAGCATGAACAGGTCCATGTGGCTATGGCAGGCTTCATTCAGCATGGCAATCAAACAGCTACCACTCACCCTTTAGCATGGACAGGTCCATGCGGCTATGGCAGGCTTCATTCAGCATGGCAATCAAACAGCTACCACTCACCCTTTAGCATGAACAGGTCCATGTGGCTATGGCAGGCTTCATTCAGCATGGCAATCAAACAGCTACCACTCACCCTTTAGCATGAACAGGTCCATGCGGCTATGGCAGGCTTCATTCAGCATGGTAATCAAACACCTACCACTCACCCTTTAGCATGAACAGGTCCATGTGGCTATGGCAGGCTTCATTCAGCATGACAATCAAACAGCTACCACTCACCCTTTAGCATGAACAGGTCCATGTGGCTATGGCAGGCTTCATTCAGCATGACAATCAAACACCTACCACTCACCCTTTAGCATGAACAGGTCCATGTGGCTATGGGAGGCTTCATTCAGCATGACAATAAAACACCTACCACTCACCCTTTAGCATGGATAGGTCCATGTGGCTATGGCAGGCTTCATTCAGCATGGCAATCAAACAGCTACCACTCACCCTTTAGCATGAACAGGTCCATGTGGCTATGGCAGGCTTCATTCAGCATGACAATCAAACACCTACCACTCACCCTTTAGCATCTCTGTCGGGGGGAAAGTGACAGGTTTGACTTCTGGCTTCACTCGCACTGCAAGTACAACTGTGAGTAGTAGTGTAGAGGGCCAGCCACACGTCCACTAAAATCGCACGACTGTACGATACGATTCCATCACGTGGTCTCCAAGAACAAATGTGATTGGTGCATCGATATCACGTGATCGAATCGTATCGTACAGTCGTGCAATTTTAGTGGACGTGTGGCTGGCCCTTAAGCGGTCAGGCAGTGATCAGTATTTGCATAAAGGGTCAGCCACACACATACGAATAGCATCTGAATGCGATGCGATTTTGACGATGTGAGTCATGAATCGCGTGAAATAGTTCCGTCTAAAAATAATTCTGCTATTTTCGCTCACTATTCTCAAGAAGACCCAATACATGAATGTCACGTGATTCAGGACTCACGTCGCAATCAGATACGATTCGTATGTGTGTGGCTGCCCCTTTAAGCTTTATGTTTATGGTGTGTGTACGTGCGCCTGTGCTACGGTAATTAATTATCATGCGTGTACATATGCTTGCACACAATGAATTAGTCAAGTCATGTCAAAATTATCTTTATTGACGATAAAGGAATAAGCTATAAGCTTTTTTTTCCATTCTGTCGTCATGAAAATTAGTGTGCGCGCGTGTATAGGCGTATTCATAAACGTGCGTGCACGCGCGTACGAATGTGTTGGCATGCGTTATTATAATGATGTAATCTATTCCCTCACAGGCTGGCAGCAGACCTGCGCAAGAAGCGGGAGATTCTTCACAACCTGAGCGATGTGTTCAACAATGCAGCCTACATCATGGAGAGAGAGAAGTGAGTGGGGGGAGAGAGAGAGAGAGAGAGAGAGAGAGAGAGAGAGAGAGAGAGAGAGAGAGAGAGAGAGAGAGAGAGAGAGAGAGAGAGAGAGAGAGAGAGAGAGAGAGAGAGAGAGAGAGAGAGAGAGAGAGAGAGAGAGAGAGAGAGAGAGAGAGAGAGAGAGAAAGAGAGAGACAGAGACAGAAACACAGAGCTTTAAAATAATTAAGCTTCTTGTGCTCATTTGCACTTGTTTATGTTGCTACTATATTGATTTTCAATAAAATTCGTTTAAGCCAAACACAGAGAGAGAGAGAGAGAGAGAGAGAGAGAGAGAGAGAGAGAGAGAGAGAGAGAGAGAGAGAGAGAGAGAGAGAGAGAGAGAGAGAGAGAGAGAGAGAGAGAGAGAGAGAGAGAGAGAGAGAGAGAGAGAGAGAGAGAGAGAGAGAGAGAGAGAGAGAGAGAGAGAGAGAGAGAGAGAGAGAGAGATGGTGTTTGTTTTTATATCAACCCTGTGGAGTATTAACAGGCAGAAGAAATAGTATGCTTCTATATAACTATTTTAAAATATTTTCGAGTAAATCAGTCCATCCAACGGTTGTGACCGCGTAAAATGCAACAATGGCGCAAAATGTAACAATTGTTACATTTTGCGCTAGGTGCCCACCTTTTGACGAAATTAGCAAAACACTTTTTTCGTCATTACAGATCAAATCGAAGTAAAATCTTCAAGGAGTTGATGAATTTGTCTTCATCATAATATACCAGATCGAAAGATAAAAAAAAGTATACATCTAAATTTCCAAATGTTTGTTTGCTTGCTTGTTTGTTTCACTCGTTCTTTATTCGATTTAGCATTATTACTTGTTATTGTGTGCGTGTATGTATGCGTGTGTTTCAGAAAGTGGATGACGTGCAACCTGAACCTGGGCTTCACGTGTCAGACCCAGGAGTACTCCAACATCGCAGACTACTACGACTTCCTCAACTCGGCAGACAGCCCCGGCAAGAAGCGGTCAGCGCGCCACTCGTCCGACTCCACGGCCCAAGGCTAAAGGCCCTGTCACACTGGATGACTAAAGGGTCTAAGGATTCTACCAGACTGCCTGAATAACGGAGTATCTCATCCTCTCAGAGTAAAGGTCCGAAGTCTCTTTTGAAATATCTGCTGCATTGACCATCTGCATGTGGTGTCATACTTTCATGTTTACTGTCTCCGTTATACTGTCTAGTTGAAACCAAATGTGACCCAGCACCACGAAAGGGACATTAAGTCGCTGGGCTAGTTTCTCACAACAGGCTTGCAAAGTCAAAAGTATCACTTTTTAATATCATTTTTGAGGTATGCGTACTTTCGTGCTCTCAAACATCCCATCTTTCATATCTATAAACGAATTTTTTTGTTATGGTCTCTAAATACTCCGACAAGTGTTTTAAAATGAGTAGGTCAATGCATTTTCTCCAGCTAGGCTAAACTTTAGACTGTGATTTCTCAAAATGGCCGACAGTCACCCTACCAAATTTAAAAGCTCATAACTCTAAAACAGTTGCAAGAATGGTTCTTACATCATTTGAAAGAGACTTATGTGAAGTTTCTAACTGCACCATTTTCTGAGAATGGTCATTTTGACACTTAATGTCCCTTTCGTGGTGCTAGGTCACATATAGAGAGACCTTCATTAAACGAAAAGGTTTGGTCCTTCTACTCAGTGTAAGCATAGGCTCCCCTTCTACTCAGTGTAAACATAGGCTCCGTCAAAATAGCTTATTAAATAAAATGAATACATTTAATAAAAGGCGTTGTCACAAGTTCAAAGTGTTTGTGAATCCGTCTAGTTCAAGGCCTTGCTAAGCTTCCTGAGTACAACTCCTGTCGTGATGTTTTACACAGCATCCTGCTGCACTTTGTTATTTACATTTCTGTCATGCATACTGATATATTTGTACAGCACCAAGTTAACGTTCCTCGCACAAGGTTTTATTTAGGTCTCTTGTTTCACTCCCGATCTTTAATAGAGCTTTGTCAACGTGGTTAAATTAGAGACGCTGACAACATGTATATGTTAGTGGTAATGCTAAAAGCCTTGTCACTCCATTCAACTAACACCCTTGTTACACTAGCTGACTACACATTCACACAGTCGCATTGCCCAAGTACAACATAAGCTCTATCACCCCATCCCCAACCATCACCCAAATCAACCAATTAAAAATGAGATCCATGTAATTTCAGTAATTGCTTCAACTCAATATTTCAAGATAATCTTGATTACTGCGTTCTAAGACTTTCTTAAGGCTCTTTTAGACTCGTTTGATTTAGGCGGTAGTAGTAACGGGTTGTGAGTTTTACAAAACTGAACTCTCAGTCTCACGTAAAATGTGTTCAGTATTGGGTAACTCTTAGCCTGCTCATCTCCATCAACTTGGACGGTATGGGAGGGTCAGTATAAATTTACCTGACCGAGAATAGTGTTCAAGCTCTTAAATCAAATTCTTCTTCTTCTTCTTCTTCTTCTTCTTCTTCTTCTTCTTCTTCTTCTTCTTCTTCTTCTTCTTCTTCTTCTTCTTCTTCTTCTTCTTCTTCTTCTTCTTCTTCTTTTTCTTCTTCTTCTTCTCTTCTTCTTCTTCTTCTTCTTCTTCTTCTTCTTCTTCTGCGTTCAACTGGCTACGCATTCAAACCTCAGACCAAGCGCTGCCGCAAACCTGGATGTCCGGCGAAGGTCATCTGCCGTCCCCCAGAGTTTGGTCCAAATGAAATTAGCTTTAAATTATTGGTTGACACCGGCCCCAAGTTGGGGCCAACAGTAAGCATAGAGCTGCACACAATGGTTAGCTCTAGCAATAGGGAATGCTGGGAAACGATGGAACGGTGGAGTGCTTCGCGGAACACTAGGACTCTCAATCCAGGGGCATTAGCACTACTGTCTCTTTGTACTGCAGCCAAGGGGGTTAGTTGGCCTTTGAAACCCTCCCCCGACGACAGCTGTCCTACAGAGACCCGTGGAAGAGGGAGTGGGGATGTTCCCTGGGCTAGGATCCTCCGTTGTGAACATGCCTCCTTTGATATTTGAAAGTCATAGTCACGTGGCCGACACACATACTGTGAACGCTCGCGAGACATGGAAGTGTAGACACAGTTTATACGTGGCCATCCGGGACTGTCCAATGTGGTCGAAATAAGCATGCTGTGAGGTTTCCATCAACGAACACGTGCTGAGAAAATTTTGCAGTTGAACGAAACTCACAACTTGTTGCTGTCGGCTACATTAAACAGTCTGCGAGAAAGACTGGGCTTCTTCTTGTCCTAACCTTCATCTCTTGACAATTGGGGCGAGTTGGTTTAGGGGCTAGATGGAAATGGGGCGAGGTGACTGGTATCCCATCTCTTATTGTTATTCTTCCATTGTGCGCATACTCTTTTCGCTTCTGTCAAGTAGGATGTGATTTTATTCCGTGTGATTTATCTTGTTGTATAATGTAGTCTCTATGTCTGGCTAGTGAACTCCCGACTTTCTGTTATCAACTGTATCAAAACAGAAATGTGTGACAGTCATTTCGTATCGGATAGTCGGAAATCAGACCTCGAAACATTGTTTTATATTCCAGAGCTGATCTGACCAACGGCCTCCATATACTTAATATTCACCATTCATGTTTGACTCGTTTGACCTTGTTTGTTAGCTTATCTATCAGGTTTGGTTGGAATGAAGGCATTTGTTTGTTCTTCTTCTTCTCATCAATAACGTTTTTTTCTTTTGTTGTTCAAGTTTTTTTCTTTCTTTGTTTTCCCTCGGGATGAGAAATGTTATTGCTTCTTAATTGTTGTTCAAGTTAACAATTCTAAACAAAATCAGTAATCAAGATAGGAAATCCATGCAACTTCATGAAGATACATTTGAATTATACAAATATAATAATGTCAATACGCTTATCGCTATTTTGTACCTAGGCACTCGTATGACTTTTACGATCTGAAAGTAGTTTTAATTTTAAAATCACATAACGAAAAACTGCGCATCAAACGCACCAATGACTAAAGAGTGTGAAGGCCTAGGTGTCAGTGATAAGATGTAAACTGTGTCAGTGATTTCAAATTGTCTATTTCTAGGCCTTTTTTAAGATTTAATTCTCGAGGCCCCTCACACGGACACACACACACACACACACACGCACGCACACGCACACACACACACGCACACGCACGCGCGCGCACACACACACACACTCACACACACACACACATTCATCCTCATTAAAGATCATTTTGACTTGACTTCACACACACACACACACACACACACACACACACACACACACACACACACACACACACACACACACACACACACACACACACACACACACACACACACACACACACACACACACACACACACACACACACACACACACACACACACACACACACACACATACACACACACATACGCACACAAACACACACAATTATATAAGCACGCCTACAAAGAACGCATACGCATTACATAGTGAACGCTGTGGTAGGCCTATTCTGCGCTTTTGTTTACTCAAACTGTAAACCTTGTTAGCCAATGTTAACATTAATAAGAACTGAAACAATAATATTTGAGAACCACTAGCAAGTTATAAATAAAAGATCAAAGACAGACACATACCTGCTTTTTGCTTCGACTTTGCGCGCACTTGCATGTATGTGTGTGTGTGTGTGTGTGTGTGTGTGTGTGTGTGTGTGTGTGTGTGTGTGTGTGTGTGTGTGTGTGTGTGTGTGTGTGTGTGTGTGTGTGTGTGTGTGTGTGTGTGTGTGTGTGTGTGTGTGTGTGTGTGTGTGTGTGTGTGTGTGTGTGTGTGTGTGTGTGTGTCCTGCTACTATCAAATTCGTTGTGTGCATTGGTTATATTCGTAAATACCTCTCAGATGAAGCCACAGCAAAGCTTGTTACCTCCCTCATCCTATCTCGTATTGACTACTGTAATGCTCTCCTTTCTGGCCTATCAGTCTCTTCTCTATCTTGTCTCCAGCGTATTCAAAACACAGCTGCTCGTCTTGTCCTTAGGAAGAAAAATTTCGATCATGTTAGCCCTCTTCTGCGTTCTTTGCACTGGCTTCCTGTCGCAGACAGAATTGAGTATAAATTAAACACACTTTGCTATAAATCTATTCATAAAGCTGCTCCATCTTACCTCTGTGACAATATTTCCATCTATACGCCAGCTCGCACTTTACGTTCAGTTTCTGACCCTCTTTCTCTCCAGATCCCTAGGTATAAGCTTTCAACTGTTGGTCGGCGCTCTTTTGCTGTCTCAGGACCGACATCCTGGAACAAACTTCCGCTCTCCCTCCGTCAGCGACCGACTCTCTCTGCTTTCAAAGCTAACCTCAAAACCCACCTGTTCCCCCGTCATTAAAGCTCCTCTCTCTTTATCTTCTCTCTCTTGCCATTAGGTATGTTTCTGCTATATTCCATTTATGTTATCTGTGTGTGTTCGCGTTGTATTGTGTTTGTGTTTGAATGCGCTTTGAATGCTAACGTGTGTGTGCGCTTTGATTTGATTTCTATCAAGATTCAGCGCCGTATAAATACTGTATGTTGTTGTTGTTGTTGTTGTTGTTGTTGTTGTTGTTGTTGTGTGTGTGTGTGTGTGTGTGTGTGTGTGTGTGTGTGTGTGTGTGTGTGTGTGTG
>CM065701.1:45697148-45704648 GCA_017654935.2 Phymorhynchus buccinoides
TGGGGTCGCTCGGCTGGGCGAAAAACAAAATGGACATTGAAAAACAAACACCTCTCTTAGTGGGGGTTTGCACGGTGTGAGTGCTTTCTAGTGTCTAGAGGCATCCAGCTGATTCCATCAAACAACATCCATCAGCCATTCCCTGAACCCATTGCACCAGCGTATCTGACCATCCTCCGCTGGTCCGTTTTCTGTGCTTTCCTGGCACTTGCCAAAGGTCAAGTCAGTCCATGTTCATGTCTGATGGGTTGGGTTGTCTGCGTGGATTTGTTTCCATTGTCTTTGATGTTTCAAATCACATTAATTACGTTATGGGCGGTTTTTTAAACAAATGTTCTAGAATTAATGCAACATTGTCCAGTATCCTGGTCGAGTTTTGTATCAATAAGTTGTGTCAGTTTTTTCTTCTTTTTCTTCTGTGACCCCAGGCCTATAAAGGCCATAATGGGTAAGGCTAAAGTCCGTTTTCAGTTTGCACTGGTCTCCCCGCTGCGTGCAGCCGACACATTCCGATTTCGGATGAGTTTGTAGGTTTAAAGTGCATGATCTTAGGGTCAGCTTTTTTGAACAGATTATGTTTCTTTCCCCATTGTAGACATGTAGTGGTCAGTTCTTTTTTTTTGCTCGCAATAATTTTGAAAGGACTGATTTGTTAGAGCAAAGCACTATTACGCATGTGTGTGTGTGTGTGTGTGTGTGTGTGTGTGTGTGTGTGTGTGTGTGTGTGTGTGTGTGTGTGTGTGTGTGTGTGTGTGTGTGTGTGTGTGTGTGTGTGTGTGTGTGTGTGTGTGTGTGTGTGTGTGTATCTATCCTCCTACTTGCCTCTGATGCTGGTCAAATCTCTCTTTTGACACTTCTTGATCTCTCTGCTGCCTTTGCTACCACAGACCATTCCATTCTTCTGTCTCGTCTTGAACATACTTTTGGAATTAAGGGCCCTGCTCTTTCTTGGTTTTCCTCGTACCTTTCTGATCGTTTTCAATCAGTTCTGGTCAATGGTCGTCAGTCCGAACAGGTTAGGCTTTCTTGTGGAGTCCCTCAGGGGTCTGTGCTTGGTACTGTCTTGTTTACTTTGTATACGTCACCTCTTGTCAATGTCATCGACCAGCACAACATGAAACATCACTTCTATGCAGATGACTCACAACTTCAAAACAGTACAACCCCTGAAGATCTAGATTCCATTCTCACAGAAAGTAACAACTGCTATATTGATATTCAAAATTGGATGGTTCAAAATAAACTTCAATTAAATGGTGAAAAAACCGAAGCAATGTTTGTAGGGACAAAAAACAAACTAGCCTCTGTTTCCATAGAGTCAATTCAACTGGGTAACAATATCATTCCCCTCTCAGACTCTGTCAAAAACTTAGGTGTCACTTTGGACAATACTCTTTCTATGCAGAGTTTCCTGACTCAGACCTGTCAGTCCTGCTACTATCAAATTCGTCGCATTGGCTATATTCGTAAATACCTCTCAGATGAAGCCACAGCAAAGCTTGTTACTTCCCTCATCCTATCTCGTATTGACTACTGTAATGCTCTCCTTTCTGGCCTATCAGTCTCTTCTCTATCTTGTCTCCAGCGTATTCAAAACACAGCTGCTCGTCTTGTCCTTAGGAAGAAAAAGTTCGATCATGTTAGCCCTCTTCTCCGTTCTTTGCACTGGCTTCCTGTCGCAGACAGAATAGAGTATAAATTAAACACACTTTGCTATAAATCTATCCATAAAGCTGCGACAATATTTCCATCTATACGCCAGCTCGCACTTTACGTTCAGTTTCTGACCCTATTTCTCTCCAGATTCCTAGGTATAAGCTTTCAACTGTTGGTCGGCGCTCTTTTGCTGTCTCAGGACCGACCTCCTGGAACAAACTTCCTTTCTCCCTCCGTCAGCGACCGACCCTCTCTGCTTTCAAAGCTAATCTCAAAACCCACCTGTTCCCCCGTCATTAAAGCTCCGCTCTCTTTCTCTTCTCTCTCTTGCCATTAGGTCTGTTTCTGCTATATTCCATTTATGTTATCCATGTGTTCGCTTTGTATTGCGTTTTTGTTTGAATGCGATATGAATGCTAACATGTGTGTGCGCTTAGATTTGATTTATACCAAGATTCAGCGCCGTATAAATACTGTATGTTGTTGTTGTTGTTGTTGTTGTTGTTGTGTGTGTGTGTGTGTTCGTGAGTGTGTGTGTGTGTGTGTGTGTGTGTGTGTGTGTGTGTGTGTGTGTGTGTGTGTGTGTGTGTGTGTGTGTGTGTGTGTGTGTGCGTGCGTGCGTGTGCGTGCGTGCGCGCGCGCGCGGGTTGGCTCGCGCACGCTCATGAACGATAAACGTACACACGCCAGCCAATAATGCAGACCAACTCATCTACTCAAGGTTACACGCCAAAATCCAGCACACAGCAACAACTGTACGACGTCTGTATTATAGCCAGTCTTGTCTCCATCACTCCTCTCTATCTGTCTGACTGAGGGTGTTTGAGCCACGTTCAACCCTATGATACTGCAATGTCAGACCACGGGCCATAGTCGTTGAACCCAACAACACTGGCCGTTTATAACAAAGGCAAGCTTTTTGGTAGGTGGGGGGTGTGTGTGTGTGTGTGTGGGGGGGGGGGGGGGGGGTGGTTGAAGGTTGGGTAGGGAGTGAGTCGTTAATTGTCAGTGATAGTAGATAGATAGTAGGCAATAGATAGTAGAGTAGAAGATTGGAGGACTGAAAAGTGTGTTCATGAATTCCGAACATAATAGGGGCCACGTTTGTGACATCCAATTAATAAACCATTACTTATGAAATGATAACGCTCGTTACACTCGTATATGTAACCAAAAACAACAACAACACACCACACAAACAAAACCCATCCTCTTGATAGGCCTATAATCTACAAGGTAGCGCTCATGACATCCGAGTTCTGGACTATTTACGCGTCGATTGTTTTTATCTTTAAACGGTTATATCTTCATGTTGATCAGGATAAGAGACGATATCTTACCATAGTACGTCAACGTCAACGTCAGCCTTTTTTTTGGGCTTAAAGTTTACATCAAACTTACCTGGGAATAGTTTCAAGTTTCAAGTTTGGTTTGTTCCAAAAATAACCCACTGGAAAAGTGTTGTTTGCAATGCTGGGGATTCCTTTGTTGGCGTGTGTAACATTCTTCTTCTTCTCATGAGGGCCCACGGTCAATGAGCTGATCATTCTGACCATTAGGTCTATCGATCCTCATCTCCTAACATTAAGTAAAACAGTAATTGTATAATAGACCCTGATTCTATGCGTTTTAGTGAATCAGTGTGGGGCCGATCGGCTACACTGGCAATGAAATGGTTAAACATCATACACTAACAATACCACTTGGATAGTTCTGACCATCTAAAAGAATGGTTAAAACACGAAACGTATCGTTTTCTAAACCATTTATAGACGGTTTCCTTCTGGACTATGACCGTGATGATTGGACTTTAGGTACCTATAATTATCGCACATAGACACTAGAGCTGATTTAACACCCAAACGATGGCACGTTGTAGCAATTAAGTAGTTTTGTTTAGTCACGGAGGTTTACAAAGAATGATTATCCTTTTTTGTGATGTATTTTTATCTTATTATCACAAAAAAGTTTTTTTTTTTACATAAGCTTTAAGTACATGAGTACGTACATTAAAATATTATATAATTTTTAAAAATAATAAAAAGCAGGGCTTTGGCTCATACTAACGTGACCAATACATTATAGGTTTAATATTTAAAACAAGGAACTTGTCCTGTATCCCGACCCTGACTCCCTAAATGTTGGGAAACGTTTTGGATCTTCCCAGTATTGTCTGTGTGAAGAATGGGCTTGCTTTGGTGCGTGTATGCGTGCGCTCTAGGTTTGTTTTTGTCCGTGCGTGTACGTGTGTGTGTGTGCGCGCGCACGCGTGTGTATGTATGCATGTGTCTGGGTGGGTGGGTGTGTGCGTGTGTCTGTGTGTACGTGTATGTGCGTGTGTGTGTTCGTGCGTCTGTCTGTGTGTGCAATCGCGTGTGCGCGTGTGTGTCCTGACAGTGTGTGGTGGTGTGTTGTGGGTGTGGGTGTGCAAGGCTACTTTGCGTTAGTTCTTTAGTTGTTTGTTTTCTTGTTTAGTATTTATTGTGTAATGTTTTCTTTTTAATCATTGTAAATATGTTTTGTAAAGCGCTTAGAGCCCTTACTGAGAATAGGCGCTATAAAAATACGCATTATTATTATTATATTATTATTATTATTATTATTATTATTATTATTATTATTATTATTATTATTGTTATATTATTTTTCTCCAGATATGTTAATTGGTAGGGGACAATACAATGAGTACAAATTAACAATACAATGTTGATATTCCATAGGTTCTTAGAACGTGGCCACCTTCTAAGTGCATGATATTGTAAAAAACAATCCACACACATTCTGCATGTAAAATGTTATCTTTTTACATGACAGGTGAAGAGTACCAATACAGTGCACTGCGTATTTAATATAAATGATACTGAATATCAAGAATGACAAACACAATGCGAAATGGTGTAAAATGAAATAAGTCAAACACTAGGGCCTACGGCCGGCCGGAAATATGGACATCATTTATTACCCAATCTCAAGATTGACCAACACTACGAAAATGGTGTACAAATTAACAATACAATGACAATAATGTTTACAAATTAACACTACAATGTTTACCAAACGGTTTACAAATTAACAATACAATGTTTACAAATTAACAATACAATGTTTACAAAAACAATACAATGTTTACATCATTTATTACCCAATCTTTAAAATTAACAATACACTGTTTACAAATTAACAATACAATGTTTAAAATGAAATAAGTTTACAAATTAACAATACAATGTTTACAAACGGAAATACAATGGACATCATTTATTACCCAATCTACAAGATTGACCAACACTGTTTACAAATTAACAATACATGTTTACAAATTAAGTCAAACAAATTAACAATACAATGTTTACAAATTAACAATACGGTTTACATATGGACAATCATGTTATTACCAATACAATCTTTAAGATTGACCATACACTGTTTACAAATTAACAATACAATGTTGAATTCTAAGTCAAACACTAGGCATGATATTGTAAAAACTCCACACACATTCTGCATGTAAATGTTATGGACATCATTTATTACCCAGTCTCAAGATTGACCAACACTGCAAAAAAATGGTGTAATGAAATAAGTCAAACACTAGGGCCTACGGACGGAAATATGGACGGCGAATTGGTGTAATATGGACATCATTTATTACCCAATCTCAAGATTGACCAACACTGCCAAAATGGTGTAATGAAATAAGTCAAACACTAGGGCCTACGGACGGAAATATGGACATCATTTATTACCCAATCTCAAGATTGACCAACACTGCGAAATGGTGTAATGAAATAAGTCAAACACTAGGGTACAGCCCTACGGACGGAAATATGGACATCATTTATTACCCAATCTCAAGATTGACCAACACTGCGAAATGGTGTAATGAAATAAGTCAAACACTAGGGCCTACGGACGGAAATATGGACATCATTTATTACCCAATCTCAAGATTGACCAACACTGCGAAATGGTGTATTGAAATAAGTCAAACACTAGGGCCTACGGACGGAAATATGGACATCATTTATTACCCAATCTCAAGATTGACCAACACTGCCAAAATGGTGTAATGAAATAAGTCAAACACTAGGGCCTACGGACGGAAATATGGACATCATTTATTACCCAATCTCAAGATTGACCAACACTGCGAAATGGTGTAATGAAATAAGTCAAACACTAGGCAACAAGTACAGCCCTACTGACGGAAATATGGACATCATTTATTACCCAGTCTCGCATTGTCAACCATCTTCCATGCATCATATTTCATGTGACGTCATCATTTATACAAAAACAAAACAAAACAGTTGAACTGAAATAAAAATCAACAAGTTTTGAGCTTTAAGATAAGTCCTCAATATAAAAAAGTGCCCTGGTCGAACAATGATTGTAAAAGACACCACCATTGCAAAAGACACCCCCATTAGCATCTGTTGCTAAGGCCTTAACTTTATTTAACACTAGTTACTACACTAGAAAGAAGGTACATAATCAAATAAGCAAACCAGTGTCTATGTCAAACATTTAAAACAAAATTATGTATTTGATTATTTTAACAAAATCAAAATTCCAGACAAATTACATTATTTTTGTAACTGTATATACCTATTCAGTTGTTGCTAGGCAACAACGGTCACTACAGCCCTCAAATCAGTTGCTAACCAGTGCACATCTTATCCATTCGACATGAACTAACCACACACAGAAGCATTGGTTAGTATGAAAATGTGTATCAATGTTTGACTAAGAGATGTTTCTTGAAAGTTGTCCTGTCAGTTACGATGGAAAACGCGTTTCAGTTGAACACGAAGGAACAACCTTCATACCAATTGCTGACAGTAGTGAAGCTCACACCTTTAGACACTCAACAGTGCTGATCTGTTGAACATGTGCCACCAACTTTCACAGAGTTTAATGGGGTTTTTTAGCTTACCGAAAAAGGAGGTACTTTTCATGTCCTGTCAGCTACGATTTTTATTTATCAGTTATTCTGGAGACGTTTTCTGTAACATCTACATTTTTTGTGGTTATTTGTAGAGACACATGTTGTGCTTTAAAAGAAACCAATTCTATTATGTATAAACTTCAAATGTGGTGTAGAGAGCAACCGGTGTCCTTAAAACTGGACTCTGAATGTCCTGTCAGTTACGTTGGAATGACCAATCAGTCACACAAAACGTCGCACGCTCTCGATCCAGGTAGGAGCAACCCGAATTTCACAGAGACGCTTATCTGACTAAATGCCATTGCATTTAGAATATATTAAAATATATAATCAGTCAAACACCATACATTATTCATTTACAAATGAAAACTGTTGAGATTCACACCACTGGCATCAAACAACCCGTGGAGGCTACGGAGTAAGCTCTTTCAGGGAGCAATTATATAATAGGAAGCTTTTATTTGTCTTTATTTCTTTTGTCTTTCTTCTTTAGCTTCCCCTTTTACTTAGCACAAGAAGGCAATATCTTGCTGCAATATCTCTAAGGCCTGCGAAGGACTCATCTCACGGGGAAACAAAAGTCTAGTAAACATACTTGGCGTTTAATGAGATGAACATGCTTTGAAGTAATGGGGATAACAAGAGTCTCCTTACAGTCTGAGAAACAGACAACCTTCTTAGTTTATCTCCTTAATTTCTTTTTTGTTATTATGTATAACAGAGACTGAGCATCATTGTCTCGTGGTCGTTTACAATATATCTATCAGGCACGCTGTGTCTTTCTTAGTGTATTGGTTGCAAAGATACATGTGTATACCTAAGAAGAAGAAGAAGAAGAAGAAGAAGTAGAAGAAGAAGAAGAAGAAGAAAAAGAAGAAGAAGAAGAAGAAGAAGAA
>CM065701.1:45719648-45727148 GCA_017654935.2 Phymorhynchus buccinoides
AACATATATTTTTGGATTTAAAGAGTTTTATTCTTTCTTATCATACTTTTATGGAATATCATTTTTGTTTTTGCTTAATGTGGCAAATGGGTTTTGTTGTGTTTCGATTTTTTGTTCAAAGGAAATGTGCCATGAAGATCAGTTCCTTTCATGCCTGCATGTGTACGCATGATTATAATGTGTGTGCGTATCTCTTGACTAAATTATATAGTGTTGAGTTGTCATTGGAGCTGTTGCTATTGGTCTTGCTGTTGTTGTTGTTCTTGCTGTTGTAATTGTTGGTGGTTGTGGTTCATCTATAATAATAATAATAATAATAATAATAATAATAATAATAATAATAATATAATAATAATAATAATAAGGCGGTCGTGTCATTTGCGCGGTTTGGCAAATGCGCCAAACGCGTATCCGCCGGCCTCTCGGCGCCCGTATCTCCGGCATTTCTGGACCGATTGCCTTCGTATTGGGCAGGTAGATGACCGGGGACGGTGACTATCGATATGCCAAACTGGCAGCGAATCGGATCAGAAACGCGCGCGCTATACGCCGCTTCACCTTTTCACAAATAACTCCGCCGTTTCTTAACCGAATTGTTGCAAATATGCTGGCAGGCTTGCTATGGCCGGGGCAAAGCCTGGCAGGAAATTTGAAGAGAATCGGGGGAGAGCGTCACTCTCAGAGCAGCGCCAACGGGAAACGGGGTCTTATAACCGGCCTCTCGGCGCCCGTATCTCCGATATTTCTTGGGGGATTGCTTTCAAATTTTGGTTTTTGTGTAAATTAACAACAGACATATATCCTAGATCCTAGGTTCTAGTTTTGTCCATGCAGGATACTGTTTCAGATGTCAAGTCGTGGATGACCTCCAACAATATCTGGCAGTTATAATCGGAAACGAATGACTGACATACATCGGTGCTTGCTGACTTTATCTTTGCTGTTCGTGGACACAAAGCCAAACCTTCCCCAGGCCAACCACTCATTTGTGCGGCTCCACCGGATAGCGTTGGTAAAGACGCTTCAACAGTCTCCCCCAACACGCTTCAAAGTCAGGGCCCCATGACGTCACTGTCCCTCCGCTCTGATTGGTCGGTTGCACGTGCGCGCACAGATTGAATCACACGTCAGCCTCGTGCGAGTAAGCGCGTCTTGCGGGCCAGAGAAAGCAAGGCGATCCCAGATTAGAAAGCTTGGGTGGCAAAGCAAAGAGGAACGTGGCTTGTTTTTCCCAAAGGATAAGAATGGGTATCTTGCTTGTCAAGGTGCTTGGGTAGTAAATGAGTTTCCCAAAGGTCAGAGTTCGAAACGGAAATAAAAAGAATGTTTACATAATTCTTTCTGTATAGGCATGTTTATATTTAGCGTAGCTTGTTGCTGACCAGCACTGGGTGATGCAGATGGTTGTGGTTAGGTGTTTGTAGGGATGGATTGATGTCAATGAGGTCAAGTTTCAAATTGGTGTGATTGTAAAGATAACAAATGTGTTGACGTGTTCTACTTTGAAATCTGATACGGTTGACTCGTGAGAAGTTTTATATCAAATAAATTCCCTGAACACTGTTGGGTTTTTTAATGTTTATTTACGAATATAAATAATTATGTGGTTGAGTGAAAGTTGAATTATGTAATTACGCAGTTCGGTGAAGATATCAATAAAATATGCAGTGTGTGTGTGTGTGTGTGTGTGTGTGTGTGTGTGTGTGTGTGTGTGTGTGTGTGTGTGTGTGTGTGTATGTGTGTGTGTGTGTGTGTGTGTGTGTGTGTGTGTGTATGTGTGTGTGTGTGTGTGTGTGTGTGTGTGTGTGTGTGTGAGTGAGAGAGAGAGAGAGAGAGAGAGAGAGAGAGAGAGAGAGAGAGAGAGAGAGAGAGAATGACAATTCATTTAGGCCTTTGCCCCTCATGAATGGGGTACAGAACAAACAAAATGCAGCATAGTACACAATATAATAATGTTAACCAGGGCCTGTATTCACGTTGAGATAGCATGAGACTTAGCATCATGCTAACTTAGAAGCTCTTCCAATGTCCTGTAGGATTTAATAGGACTTTTGGAAGAGCTTCTAAGTTAGCATGATGCTAAGTCTCATGCTATCTCAACGTGAATACAGGCCCTGGTTAATATATTTTTTATCTCATGACATCATAACTGATCGTAAGTGTAAAGCTGTATGCAAATAAATTGACATATTTCTTACAGTTCTCTCAGTTGTAGAAGCAAAGCGTAGGCTAAGCCAAAACGTAACTGGTTTGGATGATTGTAGAACTATTGCGCAAAGTACCGTTTTCTTATATCATACAAGGCAGGACAACACAGCACAACATGAACATAATCGTCTCTTGTTTCCTTACAAAGAGGATACATTAAATCAGCTTCAGAGTGTCTTTAACCCTTTCACCGCCATCCATATTTCAGGCAAATATTTCCATTAAATGTACCTGGGTAGAGAACACAATCCATCTGCAGTATTGGGGATTCTTCTGTGACATATAAAATTAGGTCTATTCTTTCTTCCCAAAACTAAGACAATAGGGTCTTTGGATAATAGACCCCAGTTTTATGCCTTTTAGTGATATAGGTGTTAAACCACTGTGGTGCTAAAATGCGACTTTGGCGGTGAAAGGGTTAATAAAGGTAGCGATGTACTAACATCTCAGAAACTCTTAGACATAATGAATTTCAAATGTTTATCCAAATCAATTTTCAAATATGTTTTAACATCATGTTTTGCACAAAATGTTCTGTACACATTAAATCAATGACTGTTATTTACATGGAAGTTCCAGTCTTGCCATCTACATGCTACTAATCTTTCTTTACATACATATAAAAACTGCTTCATGTCTTCCAGTCTTGCCATCTACATGCTACTAATCTTTCTTTACATACATATAAAAACTGCTTCATGTCTTGCACTCCTTGATTTTCCCATACATATCCAAACCCAAATTGATACAGTTTGCATCGAATATTTGATACCCAGTTTCTTTTATCTCTACTGTCTAAATCTAAAAGCATTGTATAGGCCTTATGTGGTAATCTGTCATTATATTATCAATAATTATCAGATTTAACCAGTAACGAATACAACATATAGCTTAAATAATGAAAATCGGATACCTGTCATTTTATACGTATACAAGATCGTTGGGTGTCGGAGATTCAAGTCCTAAATATTTCTTTAAGCCAAACAAATGCACCTTCTCACAAAGATGGGCTGAATAACTAAGCCCAAAACTTTCTTCTCCATACAGTACTACAGGCTGAACTTGGGTATCAAATAAGTTTAAAATCAAATTTAAACCAGCATGTTTCAATACACGAAATGTCCGTACAATACTCAAAGTAGCGTGTTTAGCTTTACTTACCATTACATGCTCCAGTGAAACTCAGCTTAGTAGAGAATAGGATACCTAAATATGTGTATGCATTAACCACAGGCATAACTGTATTGTTGTAAGTCCATCTTTCTCTTTCAGCTAAATAGCCACCTTTTTTATAACAAAACCCCACTATGCTACTTTTGTTAAGATTTACTTTTAAATCAAGATTTTGTGCTGCTCGTTGCAAACTATTTAACTGTGTTTGTAACCCAATTACTGATTCTGCTAACAAGGCAACATCGTCTGCAAGTAATAGAATGAAAAGTTCAGAATAATCAACAGTAAATAAAGCACCGTGTCTACCATTTATACTAACTTCTTTAGATAGTTCATTAATAATATAACAAAGTGAGAATAAAACAGGGCTGCAGACGTCGCCTGAGAGAGAGAGAGAGAGAGAGAGAGAGAGAGAGAGAGAGAGAGAGAGAGAGAGAGAGAGAGAGAGAGAGAGAGAGAGAGAGAGAGAGAGAGAGAGGCAGACAGAGAGAGAGAGAGAGAGAGACAGAGAGAGAGAGAGAGAGAGAGAGAGAGAGAGAGAGAGAGAGAGAGAGAGAGGAGAGAGAGACAGACAGAGAGAGAGAGAGAGAGAGAGAGAGAGAGAGAGAGAGAGAGAGACAGAGAGAGAGAGAGAGAGAAAGAGAGAGGGAGAGAGAGGGAGAGGGAGAGAGAGAGATAGAGAGAAAGAGAGAGAGAGAGAAAGAGAGAGAGGGAGAGAGATTGAGAGGGAGAGAGAGAGAGGGGGGGGGGAGTCTAGGTTAAGTTCTACTTACAATCTCTTACAATCTCACAATCTCAACGCTACAAGATAATGTAGCCTGAATAAGTCACTAAGAGGAGAAACGCGAAAGACATGCTAGTAAAGCAACACTTTGTAAGGGTATGTGGGAGGCCTTATCTCTGCTGTCTATTGACTCAGACTAGAGGGGGGTTCGCACCGTAACGCTAGCTCATCGATCAGCCTCTTTGGAGGTGTCACCACACGATGGAATTGTAACTAGAATCACGGGACAGACGGCGCTGCGAACTGCAAACATGCAAAGTGGCGTGGATTCGCCTTGCTGGGAGACAAACACTGACCCATGTGTAAACTCCTTCATGACTTGTCACAGTTTGTTTATGGCTTTAACCCTTTCGTTGCCAGCCAGTCTTCAGCCAAAATGTTCTGTGAAACTTAACCTGGGTGAAGAAAGGTTGGCGTCTGTAATACTGTGAACCCCCTATGACAAGTGTCAAATAAAGCCTTTTCACAATTTCCTAAAATTAACAAAATATCCTAATTTCATGATTTTCAGTAACATGGGTGTTAAATCAGTGGGGTGTAGAAACGATGCATCAGCGGCGAAAGGGTTAAAACACCAAGTAGCTTTGACTTTTCTGCAAAATTGGAAACGTATACGGTTCTGCAGAAATGACCGATACTTTGAAAAGTTGCTGAGGTAAAAGGATCAAAGTGGGATTGCGTGTTCTTAGTCCTTCTGTCCGATATTTCTGTCCTTAAAAAAATAAAATATTATTCAACTTTGACCTGTAGTAGGCTACATCAAATTTAGACAACTCAGATACGCCTCTTTGCTACCGGAAAGAACTATAGAGTGATGTCCTCTTGGTACGGTTTAGAAAGCTCAGACAGAAGTTTCAGACTTTCAAAACTCTTGTGATTTTCTTCGTTTGCATCTGGTAGTTTTTGAAGCTCAACGCAATGATTGTTAACACAGAACAGCCCATTTCTAAACCTACGTTTCAAGCGATGAAATGTCAAAGTTACGCTCACGTGCCACACATGCACCCCTGGGAAAACAACATCAATATTATATTCTGCTATTTAAAAGAACAAAGTTAGCAAATTTCAAATGAAATATTATCTAAAAGTTATTACTTTGAAAGTAGGCCTACATCTTTCTCTTCTTTCGTAAAACATATAAAAAAATTGTCCTTTCGATGATTTTGTCATTTATAGCTTAGGTTATTTTAAAGAAGTTTTATCAAAGTTAGATTTCTACATTTCAGAGTATATTGGTATATATTGGGATATTGGCAATGTAAACAGTACCTGAGAAACTTGACTCGGACTTCCATTTTCGTGTTAAAACAAGAATACTGCACATGACGTGAAACGTATTTTGAGAGAGAGAGAGAGAGAGAGAGAGAGAGAGAGAGAGAGAGAGAGAGAGAGAGAGAGAGAGAGAGAGAGAGAGAGAGAGAGAGAGAGAGAGAGAGAGAGAGAGAGAGAGAGAGAGAGAGGAGAGAGAGAGAGAGAGAGAGAGAGAGAGAGAGAGAGAGAGAGTTAGTTCTGCGTAGGCCAGAGTTAATGCCAATAACCATCGGTTCAAAAACTGTGTCCGTAGTATGCACATGAAAACGGGTGGAAGCTTAGCATCCCCCATTGCAATATCCATAGCATTTTTGATCGTCAAGACATATCCGAATACAAATAAATACAAGTTAATGAAAAGCTAAGCAGATTGCTTTGAACTCTAGGGAGAAATGTGTAATATAGAATATAACTAAAACATCCTCAAACAAAGCTGTTCCATCCCGAATTTCATCAAAGAAGAAGAAAAAGAAGAATATCGGTCACCGTTCGAATATAACAAACACATTGTCCGTGGTCTCTAAGAACAAATGTGATTGGCGCATCGAGACTACTTGATCGAATCGTATCGTACAGACGTGCGATATTAGAGGACGTGCGGCTGGCCCTTGACTTTCACACCAAAGGATGTTATTCTGTTCTGTCAAAACGGTCCCCAACTTACGCACGTGTACATGTTCACATATTAGCGCATGTGCAAGCACGTGCTTAGGTACAGGCACACACATACACATGCGCACACACACGCATACACATGTCTGTCTGTCTGTCTCTCTGTAAGAATAGGCATCGCCTAAAATATCTCTCTCTCTCTCTCTCTCTCTCTCTCTCTCTCTCTCTCTCTCTCTCTCTCTCTCTCTCTCTCTCTCTCTCTCTCTCTCTCTCTCTCTCTCTCTCTCTCTCTCTCTCTCTCTCTCTCTCTCTCTCTCTCTCTCTCTCTCTCTCTCTCTCTCTCTCTCTGTAAGAATAGACATCGCCTAAAATCTTTATCCTTGTTAAATAAAGTTCAGTGTTCAGTGTTCAGTGTTTATCTCTCTCTCTCTCTCTCTCTCTCTCTCTCTCTCTCTCTCTCTCTCTCTCTCTCTCTCTCTCTCTCTCTCTCTCTCTCTCTCTCTCTCTCTCTCTCTCTCTCTCTCTCTGTGCCGTGTCGCTCTGTTTGTCTTTCTGTCTCTAACTCTGGGTCAATACAAAAATTATAGAGACGGATAGGGGGACATAGCAAAAGACAGAGAGACAAGAGTTGTCTTTCCCATAACTCCAGATGCATGACGGCTGCCTTTAGAGGTCACACCACTTCCACACCATGCTATAATTAGACACGGTTTCACTCTTAAGCGTTCTTTTCAGCCTTGTCAGTACATTTATCATCTTCTTTCCAAATAAGACTGAGAGAGAGAGAGAGAGAGAGAGAGAGAGAGAGAGAGAGAGAGAGAGAGAGAGAGAGAGAGAGAGAGAGAGGGGGGGAGGAGAGAGGAGAGAGAGAGAGAGAGAGAGAGAGAGAGGAGAGAGAGAGAGAGAGAGAGAGAGGGGAGAGAGAGAGAGAGAGGAGAGAGAGAGAGAGCGAGCGAGGGGGGGGGGGGGGGGGGGAGAGGAGAGATATAGAGATTGAGAGAGAGAGAAATGGACAGAGAGAGAGAGACAGACGGATAGACGGACAGACATACATGTGTATGCATTTGCGTGCGCGTGTGTGTATATGTGTGTGCATGTACCCAAGCACGTGCTTGCACTTACACTCACATGAACATGTGCATGTGCGTAAGTGTGATCTTCGCGAGCGCCCACACAATGTGATATGCATTCCCACAGTTGTGCGTAACAACAACACTATTTACATAGGCATGCTTTCTTCAAAGCAAATTGCCTTTGAAAGCTTAGAATCTGTCAGTATTGCCAGTTATTGTATTCAATTGATGTGTGTGCGTGCGTGCGTGTATGCTCGCGCGCAATTGGGAGGGGGTATAAACGAAATAAAAAAGAAAAGAAAAAAAGCCTTAACGGCCTTGTGCACACATAAGCGGATA
>CM065701.1:45744648-45762148 GCA_017654935.2 Phymorhynchus buccinoides
ATGGCATAACATAAAATATAGAGAAAGTTTAGAGAGCTTTGATAATGTTAATACTATGTACTCTTAAATTCTACATTTATGTGAACTCTATATGGGACTGTGGCCTAACAAATTAACTCATTTGAGACTCTTTTGTTGTCGTTGTTGTTGTTGTTGTGCCTATTACTAACAACTTTACTTTTCAACCAATAGACAACAAACAAGAATGATGACTAGTACTAACAACTTTACTTTTCAACCAATAGACAACAAACAAGAATGATGACTATTACTAACAACTTTACTTTTCAACCAATAAACAACACACAAGAATGATGACTATTACTAACAACTTTACTTTTCAACCAATTAATAACAAACAAGAATGATGACTATTACTAACACCTTTACTTTTCAACCAATAGACAACAAACAAGAATGATGACTATTACTAACAACTTTACTTTTCAACCAATAAACAACACACAAGAATGATGACTATTACTAACACCTTTACTTTTCAACCAATAGACAACAAACAAGAATGATGACTATTACTAACAACTTTACTTTTCAACCAATAAACAACAAACAAGAATGATGACTATTACTAACAACTTTACTTTTCAACCAATAAACAACAAACAAGAATGATGACTATTACTAACACCTTTACTTTTCAACCAATAGACAACAAACAAGAATGATGACTATTACTAACAACTTTACTTTTCAACCAATAAACAACAAACAAGAATGATGACTATTACTAACAACTTTACTTTTCAACCAATAAACAACAAACAAGAATGATGACTATTACTAACACCTTTACTTTTCAACCAATAAACAACAAACAAGAATGATGACTATTACTAACACCTTTACTTTTCAACCAATAGACAACAAACAAGAATGATGACTATTACTAACACCTTTACTTTTCAACCAATAGACAACAAACAAGAATGATGACCATTACTAACACCTTTACTTTTCAACCAATAGACAACAAACAAGAATGATGACTATTACTAACACCTTTACTTTTCAACCAACAGACAACAAACAAGAATGATGACTATTACTAACACCTTTACTTTTCAACCAACAGACAACACACAAGAATGATGACTATTACTAACACCTTTACTTTTCAACCAACAGACAACACACAAGAATGATGACTATTACTAACACCTTTACTTTTCAACCGATAAACAACAAACAAGAATTATGACTATTACTAACACCTTTACTTTTCAACCAATAGACACCAAACAAGAATGGTGACTATTACTAACACCTTTACTTTTCAACCGATAGACAACAAACAATAATGATGACTATTACCGACACACGCGACTGGTCCACCACACGGGGTCCACCACACGGGGTCCACCACACAGGGGGCACCACACTCACATTTCTATTAATATTGAGTGACAATGTAAAGGCTCCATTTTGTCATCTCTTAAACTTCCATTTTGTTGTCTGTTTTTTCTCCCTGAAAGCAGAAAGGATCGTGTTCCAGTCAAGTTCGAAATCAATCAAAATAACGAAGATTGGCAAAATGGTCTCTGGTGTCCCGACGATGTTGCTGAATATATCAGTTTATCCAAATATCCAATATGAATGACAAAAACAACTTCACTGTATTGTGGCAAAACTACGCTTAATATATCAGTTTATCCAAATATCCAATGTGAACGGCAAGTTTAGTTCCTTTTTTTTCCACTTTCTCTACTCTTCAATCTTTACCAACAGACAATGCAACACCTCACTTTCTTTATTCTTTACTCTTTACCAACAGACAATGCAACACCTCACTTTCTTTATTCTTTACTCTTTACCAACAGACAATGCAACACCTCACTTTCGCTACTCTTTACTCTTTATCAACAGACAATGCAACACCTCACTTTCTTTATTCTTTGCTCTTTACCATCAGACAATGCAACACATCACTTTCTTTATTCTTTACTCTTTATCAACAGACAATGCAACACATCACTTTCTTTATTCTTTACTCTTTATCAACAGACAATGCAACACATCACTTTCTTTATTCTTTACTCTTTACCAACTGACAATGCAACACATCACTGTCTCTATTCTTTACTCTTTACCAACAGACAATGCAACACCTCACTTTCTCTATTCTTTACTCTTTACCAACAGACAATGCAACACCTCACTTTCTCTACTCTTTACTCTTTATCAACAGACAATGCAACACCTCACTTTCTCTACTCTTTACTCTTTATCAACAGACAATGCAACACATCACTTTCTTTATTCTTTACTCTTTACCAACAGACAATGCAACACCTCACTTTCTTTATTCTTTACTCTTTACCAACAGACAATGCAACACCTCACTTTCTTTATTCTTTACTCTTTATCAACAGACAATGCAACACATCACTTTCTTTATTCTTTACTCTTTATCAGCTGACAATGCAACACATCACTGTCTCTATTCCTTACTCTTTACCAACAAGAATGATGACTATTACTAACACCTTTACTTTTCAACCGATAGACAACAAACAAGAATTATGACTATTAGTAACACCTTTACTTTTCAACCGATAGACAACAAACAAGAATGGTGACTATTACCGACACACGCGACTGGTCCACCACACGGGGTCCACCACACTCACACTTCACCTCACTATTCTTTCCTCTTTATCAACAGACAATGCAACACCTCACTTTCTTGCAACACATCACTTTCTTTATTCTTTCCTCTTTATCAACAGACAATGCAACACCTCACTTTCTTTATTCTTTACTCTTTACCAACAGACAATGCAACACCTCACTTTCTCTACTCTTTAATTTAATGTTTTTTTAAACAAAACAAACCGGACCAATATTTGTGGAAAGCAAAAAAGACTGCCTTCGGTACTCTCTCTCTCTCTCTCTCTCTCTCTCTCTCTCTCTCTCTCTCTCTCTCTCTCTCTCTCTCTCTCTCTCTCTCTCTCTCTCTCTCTCTCTCTCTCTCTCTCTCTCTCTCTCTCTCTCTCTCTCCCTCTCTCTCTCCCTCTCTCTCTCCACCCCCTCTCTCTCCACCTCTCTCTGTGTCTGTCTGTCTGTCTCTCTCTCTCTCTCTCTCTCTCTCTCTCTCTCTCTCTCTCTCTCTCTCTCTCTCTCTCTCTCTCTCTCTCTCTCTCTCTCTCTCTCTCTCTCTCTCTCTCTCTCTCTCTCTCTCTCTCTCTCTCTCTGTGTGTTTTGTATGCATGGGAGGGGGAGAAAAAAGGGGGGGGGGGGACTTGTGTGTATGCACGTATACACACGCATGTGTGTGTCTATGCATGTCTGTGAGTATGTGTTGTGTGTCTATGTGTGCCTGTGTGTGTGAAAGTGTATGCGCGTGTATGAACATTGGTTCTATAGATATATGTGCATACATTGGATGATTAACGTGTGTGGGGGCCTAGTCCAGGAGAAGTCTGTATGAATTATATTCTTTCATTATGAGCATCAGAAAGTGACATATTGTTTTCTTAAGTGCAGGTTTTGTTCGAAGATAGTTAATAATGCGGGCATGGCTTTTTTTTTACGAGCAATGCTAATAGACATCTTTGCAATTAACATGGCTAATGACATTTTGTGTGTGTGTAATAATGCGGTTGGTCTGAATTCCGAATAAGACGTCAATTAATGATAGATTTATTTGAATGCCTGATTCCGTTAGGATGTGTCTTTCTACATCTTTCCAAAGTATTGTTACTGCAGCGCAATGAGAGACTTAGTGCGATTTTTCTCACGCCAGAAGGCATGACGCTCGTGTGGGGCTAATCCTCTCTATATTATTAGTTGGGGATAAAGAAAGAGAGAGAGACAGTGAGTGGTCCTACCATCACTCTCTCTCTCACTACGCCCAAGTACGAAAATCGCGTGATAAGCCCCTAGTGCATTGACTGCCCTCTGGCGTGAAAAAATATCGCCATAGGTTGACCATTGTAAAAGAAATGTTCTATGTAATCAGTTTGGTCTTGACAAGAGTCGCATTTGTTTGAGTCTGTTACTTTCATTTTTTGAAGCAGTATGTTTGTGGGATATAAGTTATGTACAATGTTCCACTGTAGTCCACGCAGTCTAGTCTCATTTGAAGATAACCTTGCTGTTAACCACGTGTTTTGATTCAATTCATACTTTAGTTTTCTGCGCCAAAACATTCTAATGTTTGGGCTAACTTCAGTTTGTTTTCTTTTGTTTAATGCGTTTCTTATTTGTTTGGGCTTTGCATTAAACATGCGGGCATCACATTCACTAGGTTGAATATTTTCTACTATACAATTAGTTTCACGTATCCATTGATTAGATTGTTACAAAATATAAGCTGATGTTATTATGGGTTATGTCATTTAATGTGATTTCATTTGAGACTTCTCTCTCTAGGTCTGTTTTATTCTAAGCTACCCACACAAAATCAAAATGTAGTTAATGGGTGTGCTCTATCTAAACAGACAGGTTAATATAAGACACATTTACTAGTCTCGCAAAAGAAACGTAAACAAAAGCATACAATGAAAATTTAGCTAGCTATTTTGTTCACTTTTCCGTTTCTGTCATGAAAAGAACAAATTAATGTTTAATGTTAACACTCGTCATTGTTGCAGTTTCCCCACATGACCCAACCGTCTAACCGGTGGCAGTGACAATGTAGTTGACAACAACTCCAGGGGAATATGAGAGAACACGTGGCCCAGCACCACGAAAGGGACATTAAGTGTCAAACTGACTATTCTCAGAATAGTATACATGTGCAACCTTAAGACAATTATCTTTCCAATGATACAAGAACCGTTCTTGTATTTTTTCCGTTCCAGAGTTATGAACATTTAAATTAAGTAGGGTGAGTGTCGGCCATTTTGAGAAAACAGTCTAATGTCTAACCTAGCTGAGGAAAATGCATTGACCGGCTCGTGTTAAAGCATTTATAAGACCATTTAGAGACCATTTAGAGACCATTGTAAAGATTGGCCTTTATGAATATGAAAGGTCAGATCTTAGAGAACACGAAAATACTCATAACTCAAAATGACAAAAAATGAGATTTTTTGACTTTGCAAACCTGTTGTGAGAAACTAGCCCAGCCACTTAATGTCCCTTTCGTGGAGCTGGGTCACATACATGATCACAAAACGAATAAAGAAAGCTGGTAGCGCTTTATGACTAATCCCTCCAACTAATGAACGAAGCAAAAGCAAACACGGCATAGAAAATCAAGACAGAAGGGCTGTGGTAGCGCAAAATGTTACAACGCGTCAAAATGTTACAGTTGTAACATGTTGACGCCTTGTAACATTTTGCGCAGAAAGTCCTGCGGGAAAATGTTACAATTGTAACATTTTGCCGCGTTGTAACATTTTGCACGGTTAGCCTGCGGCAAAATGTTACAATTTTGTTAGAATTGTAACATTTTGTGCGAGGCGCCCGGGGCGCCAAGCGCAGTTTGTTACAATTGTAACATTTTGCGCAAGGCGCCCACCTTTAATTGAAAGCTTTCATTTGTAACATTTTGCCGCAGGCTTTCCGTGCAAAATGTTACAACGCGTCAAAATGCTACAATTGTAACATTTTGCGCGAGGAGCCCCTAGCACCTCACGCAATTTGTTACAATTGTAACATTTTACCGCGTGGTAACATTTTGCGCTGCCACACGGGCTACGCACAGGCAATTCTAAAGGATGGCTCTCTATTGAAGGTTTTGCAAAGACTGCTTTCAACATGGCCATTTAAAAAAAAAATATTCATTGGAATTTCCGGATTGGTGCCCATTTTGGCGTTAACGCGTTGGATTTGTTTGTTGATGACAAATTCAACTGGCAGAAAATAGAAGAATAAAAACAGGTTGAGTGAGAGGAAATATGTCAAATAATAATCACGCGCATGTGTAAATTAATAAAGGAGACAAAAATTAAGTTTGATGTTCTAATTGCCAGTCAGTGACCAATAGATGGTGAAATGTACATGGACGGAGTGGCAGAGAGACAGTTAGCAGAGAGAGAGAGAGAGAGAGAGAGAGAGAGAGAGAGAGAGAGAGAGAGAGAGAGAGAGAGAGAGAGAGAGAGAGAGAGAGAGAGAGAGAGAGAGAGAGAGAGAGAGAGAGAGAGAGAGAGAGAGAGAGAGAGAGAGAGAGAGAGAGAGAGAGAGAGAGAGAGAGAGAGAGAGAGAGAGAGACTCGAATGTTTATTGAGGATAACTGAATAAGCACACAATATGGAGATGGAGAGAGAGAGGGAGAGAGAAAGAGAGAGAGAGAGAGAGAGAGAGAGAGAGAGAGAGAGAGAGAGAGAGAGAGAGAGAGAGAGAGAGAGAGAGAGAGAGAGAGAGAGAGAGAGAGAGAGAGAGAGAGAGAGAGAGAGAGAGAGAGAGAGAGAGAGAGAGAGAGAGAGAGAGAGAGAGAGAGAGAATACGAATACAAATACGAATGTTTTATTGAGGGTAAAAAGGATAAGCTACAATAGCTTCTTTACACCTTGCCCTCTCACTCACACATTCATACCATGCATCAAGCAAAGACAATTTGACATAAAACAATCAAGTCAAGAAAATGGAACCAAAAATTGGCACATGAAATAATTGAAAAAGAAATCAAAAATGGGATTTAAAGCAAACATGGATAATGCTTAACAATGGTGAACTTGAATTGGTAGTCTAAATTGAGTACGAAAAAAAGGGAAACCATTTTGAGACAATGACAATTTTTCAGAAGAAACCCAATTTTAAGGAAGAACAACCCCCCAAAAAAAAAAACACCCAAAAAACCCCCATTATAAGATAACATGGGAATATGAGAGAGGGACAGTGAGAGAGAGAGAGAGAGAGAGAGAGAGAGAGAGAGAGAGAGAGAGAGAGAGAGAGAGAGAGAGAGAGAGAGAGAGAGAGAGAGAGAGAGAGAGAGAGAGAGAGAGAGAGAGAGAGAGAGAGAGAGAGAGAGAGAGAGAGAGAGAGAGAGAGAGAGAGAGAGAGAGAGAGAGAGAGAGAGAGAGAGAGATTTATAAGAATCTAGGCATAAGCTGTTGGCATTAGTAACGTTTGAAGTAAAACTCATTAATTAGCATTACTAGTAAACAAGATTGTCTATTAGGAGCTTGTGATAAGATTTTCGAAAGGAAAATACGCTAGTTCTATTTTTTAGATAATCAGGGAGATCGTTCCACAGTTTACCACCAGAGAATGTAAGGGATGATTTATATAGATCTGTTCTGGGGCGGGGCATTGTTAATTTGGTTTTGCTTCGAATTGTATGGACTTTAAATTTAGTAATAAGATATTTTGGTGCTAGCTTATTTATGATCTTGTACATAAGGGTACCTTTATTTAGTAGGCATTTCAAATCAAATGGTAGAATGTTAAGTTCTTTATAGTCATTGGTTTCTAGGGATGACGATTTAAGGAGTATGAGTTTAAGAGAGCGTTTATATAGTCTTTCAACATGTTTGAGTGTGTTTTTACTAGCTGAATCCCAACATGTTGATGCATAATCAATATCAGGTTGGATATAGGCATGGAAAAAAAGTCTACGAGTATGTTGATCTAAAAAGTGTTTAATTCTATTGAGCTGAAATACTTTTATTGAAATTTTATTGGACACAATGTCCATGTGTTTTGACCAGGATAAGTTGTTGTCAATGTATACGCCGAGTAATTTGTGTGAAGTAACTTCTTCTAAAGGCTTTTCATAGATAGTCGGTGTTCTTAATTGATTTTTAAAGTTTGGCCTCTTTTGTCTTGTTGTGATTAACATGAATTTAGACTTTTTGGGGTGTAAGGCCATATGATTTTGCTCTGCCCAGTCAACTAGATTATTAATGTCACTCTGCAATCCAGAACAGATTGAATCAGCATTTTTGTCATTTGTATGCACTGTGGTGTCGTCTGCAAAAGGTTCACACGATGAAGTAAGATGAAGGGGGAGGTCATTTATATAAACGGCGAAGAGTATAGGTCCTAAGACTGAGCCTTGGGGAACTCCATAATTCACTGATTGAAATGAAGATGTAATAGTATCTTTGGAGACGGTTTGTCGTCTGTCAGATAGAAAGGACGAAACGAGGGCTATATAATCTTGAGTTAAATTAAACCATACAATGATAGTTTTTTTCAATAGAAGGCCATGATCAATAACATCGAAGGCTTTAGCAAAGTCAATGAAAATAGCACCAGTGATTAGAATGCCACTGTTCGACTAGATTAGTGAGTACTGTTTGGCAGGAATGATTTTCTCTAAAGCCACTTTGGTTACAATGGAAAAGATCATGTGTGGTAAAGTATGTTTGAAGGTTACGTTTTAAATGCTTTTCTAGAGGTTTGGAGAGGTTAGACAAGATAGAGATAGGTCGGTAGTTTGACGGATCTTGGGGGTCACCAGATTTATATAGTGGTAGAGAGAGAGAGAGAGAGAGAGAGAGAGAGAGAGAGAGAGAGAGAGAGAGAGAGAGAGAGAGAGAGAGAGAGAGAGAGAGAGAGAGAGAGAGAGAGAGAGAGAGAGAGAGAGAGAGAGAGAGAGAGAGAGAGAGAGAGAGAGAGAGAGAGAGGAGAGAGAGAGAGAGAGAGGAGACAGATATACATAGACAGACAGGAGAGGCAGACAGATAGACAGAAACAAAGAGAGACAGACTGTTACTACTAAATAGAACACACACATACCCCCCCCCCCCCCCCCCCACACACACACACACACACACACGGCACAATACAGGTTCACTAAGTGTAATACTTTCCGTTCTAAGGATTGGGCCCATCATCACGAGGCCTCAGGCATTGTCGGCTGGAGGCATGACGTCAGACTCATGAAGTCATCAGGTGTGGTGACCTGTATCTATTCGCAGCGTTGCTTTTCGTGAGGTATTTGCATGAAGGTAGGGTAAGGTCCTTCCCTCCCTCAGTAAAACATCCCTTTTCTGTCAGTATCTGTTCTCAGTGTTGCAATTCGTGGGGTATTTGCATGAAGGTAGGTAAGGTGAGGCAAGACGTGTGTGTGTGTGTGCGTGTGTGCGTGCGTGTGCGTGTGTGCGTGTGTGCGTGTGTGCGTGCGTGCGTGCGTGCGTGCGTGCGTGCGTGCGTGCGTGTGTGCGTGTGTGCGTGTGTGCGTGTGTGCGTGTGCGTGTGTGTGTGTGTGTGTGTGTGTGTGTGTGTGTGTGGGTGTGTGGGTGGGTGGGTGTGGGTGTGTGGGTGTGTGTGTGGGTGGGTGGGTGGGTGGGTGTGTGGGTGGGTGTGTGGGTGTGTGCGTGTGTGTTTGTATTGAGTGTAAGCAATAGAGGCTGGGACACACAACAACATATCCGAACTATTTAAATGTTGAAAGAATCATTCGCACGCAAGAGACAATACACGCCATTTTGGGGCGCCTTTTACCCCACTAAGCATACTATTAGCCTTCACTATAGGTATACCTTTCCTGATAGTATCTGTTAACATGATGACAGTCCGTTTCACGTCCTCCGGCCTGGAACAGGCACGTATGGCACAGTAATAATCATACAGTTAGTGGGACGACCCTGGAAGCACTGCAATGGCAGGGAAGTCCCGATGTTTTGAATTATCGGTGGCTTTTGGCATGTACCTCTCCATTGTTGATGCATTTATGTACAGTTATGGTTGGAACAGACATCAACAAATGTGAGGGATTAGTTAAAGAAAGGTTGTATTACAAAAACTAAGAATATATACATTTCCCCAAGTGAATTGTAGTGTGTATAATTATGAAACGTTGGGGTTGAGTTACCTATAAATGAACGCGACAAGGACTGTTTTAGCTAATTGTCCCCAATAAAAGAAATGTTCATTGTGTCTTTGAATATATTAGGTGACCCAGCACCACGAAAGGGACATTCAGGCCGGGTTCACATTATCGCGTAAGTTCCGTACGGAAAACCCTAAATAAGTGGAAGAAAGAAGGATACAAGTTTACGCATATAGAGGAAATTCGGACACGTGCGCAAATAGTTTCCCTTCTTTGTTTCACTTATTTATGGAGTGCGCACGGGCTTCCGCATGGATTATCCGCGTATGTGTGTACACTGACCATTCTGAGCAAATTATTCATTTGAAAACTGTACACGATTCTCTTTTTAATAAGTTTAATGAGTTATGAGCATTTAATATTAGTAGGGTGAGCGTCAAACATTTTAAGAAAACGAAATCTAAAGTCTAGCCTAGCTGTAGAAAATGCATTGACCTACTCGTTTTTAAAACACTTAGGGGAAGACGGGGTAAAAAGCGCATGGGCGGGTAAGACGCCCACCCCAATTATCTCGTGAAATAACGAAAATTTCAGCCAAATTTGCCCATGAGACGAATGCTAGACATTAACGCTCGTCTCATGGGCAAAATGAGACTGAAATTTGCTTCATTTCATGAGATAATTGGGGTGGGCTTCTTACCCGCCCATGCGCTTTTTACCCCGTCTTCCCATATAAGACACTTTAGAGACCATATTAAAGGTTGTCCTTTATCAATATGAAAGATAAGATGTAAGAGACTTTAGAGCCATATTAAAGGTTATCCTTTATCAATATGAAAGATAAGATGTAAGACACTTTAGAGACCATATTAAAGGTTATCCTTTATCCATATGAAAGATAAGATGTAAGACACTTTAGAGACCATATTAAAGGTTATCCTTTATCAATATGAAAGATAAGATGTAAGACACTTTAGAGACCATATTAAAGGTTATCCTTAACAATATGAAAGATAAGATGTAAGACAACACGAAAATACCCATAACTCAAAATTGACAACAACAAAAAAGATTTTGACTTTGCCAACCTGTTGTTGCAAACTAGCCCAGCGAATGAATGCCCCTTCCGTGGTGCTGGGTCACACATTACCTTAGCATGAATAAGCTGCCATCGCCACAGAACCAACTACCATTGTGAGAAAATACACTCCCCTACTCTGGGTTGTTCATGTCGTGTGGAGTTCTTACTGGGTGTTAATAAACTAAAATAATAAAATTTAAAAAATGACATAAAAAAAGAGAGAAAGCAAATGCCTTTGAATATCACGTCCATTTTACTGCTGGCCTTTCCCTAACGTTGTCAACATACTGTAATACACGAATTAAATAGTGAGGCCAAGATAGGAGACAACGAAATTGAACAAAGGGGGGTACTCTCTTTCTAATTAACTCCCCTCCACCCAAGTTGATTACGATGCCAATCATCTAGCAAGGCGTGGGTCAGAATCAAAGTGAGACAAACGAAGCATAATTCTCTAAAAAGAATGTGCCAAGTTCACTTTGATTCTGACCCACGCATTGCTAGATGATTGGCATCGCAATCAACTTTGGTGGAGGGGAGTTAATTAGAAAGAGAGTATTCCCCCCTTTGTTCAATACTGTAATATAGGTGAATCCGGTTAGTGGTTCTAAACTTTTGTTGATGCTACTCGTATTCGGGGCTTTTGATTCTTTTTTGCGTTTGTTGTTCTGTCTGTCTACACAATAACTCTTCTATATTTTTGTTAACCCACACATCCATTCCCTCAACCATCCTGATCTGATATGTGTTTGTAATCTTTCTTTTTCTTTCGTAACTCTGTGGTTCTTTTTTTCGTTGCATTTTTTCCATCGCATTTCACTCCGTCGTCTTCGCTCCTCTTTCTATCTTGTCTTCCTTTCGGCAAATCCTCAAACCTGCTGTGTCGGTCAGGGAGGACCGACATGAAACATTTCTTTGGGTAAAAGCGTCCAATGGTGTTCTCAGCTATCTTCAAGATAGATGGCTAACAAATGCCAAATGCCTACATGTGCTACTTGTGCTCACTGGACTTTTCATAATCGAATGCGAATTCATACTATAATAACTTTTATTGATATTACACAGCTGTTCCGTCCCACACAAAATCAAGCTATTTAGTTAAAAGCCTGAATCTAGAAATCTTAGATAAAAACTGTACCAAGCTTTTGTCTGTGAAGATATTTTGGCTGTATGCTCTACATAGTATTTCAAATATATTTCTTCCCTCAGATTTATGGTAAAAACTTATTTTTGTGAGCAGTATCAATCAACATATCTAGTAGAAATAATATACTTAGTATCACAAACATAAATAAGATTGCCTATGAGTGAAAATCTAGCAATATCCACTCACTATAAGTAATCTTGTCACATACTACAACATATTCTCGCCTGTTATTTATGAAAAGTTACTTATAGTTAACTAAAGTTTGCTTGAAAAAACTTATGAAATTATAGATAAACTAAATGTTCCTCCCAAAACAGCTGTGATTAACAAACCCACCACAACAAATCAACCTTAAGGTTAAAATGCATAATTTAGACGTTACCCCTTGATTCATCCCAGATTTACGCGATGTTTTCAGTCACCAATCGTGCGTGACTTTGCGTGTAGTATTTTTGGTTGCAGCAATGCTGACGTTCCTGCAGAAAAAAAAAGCAAATACAAAAAGATGATAATTATAGAAGTTGAAAATGGTGACTGTCGGGTCTAGTCACAAGGATGATGAAAGATGAGAAAGAAGTTCTGACCCGTTGTAGGAGACATTGGAGGAAGCTTGCGAACATAATTATGTTCTTCTTCAGCCTTGTTGATAGGTGAGTGACAAACTGGAAGCCAGGGACAGGTAAGGCCAGGGGGTGGGGAGGGAGGTGAGGGGCCAGGGGTGGGGAGGGAGGTGAGGGGCCAGGGCTGGATAATTATGGTATCCATTCCTGTAACTCACGTAAACTAAACTCTCTAACATAATACAGCACAGAATACGCTGCTCTTCACCATTCAGCCACTTCTCGACTGTAACTGTAGCCATTACTGATGTCCCAGGGACTGGTGTGTTACCGCCCTTCACTCTAAAGGGCCTGCATACGATCAGACCACCAGTATGTCTCATGATTGACGTGACATACTTCCGTCTAAAAATAATTCTGCAATTTTCGTTCACTGTACTCAAGTAGACTCAATACAATGTGATGAATTCCACGTGAATCATGACTCACATCGTCTAAATCGCATCGCATTGAAAGCTAATCGTGTGCAGTGTCGCTGGCCAGTAACGGCTGCTTTCAACACTACATTGGTGACACAGGCCTGGTTTTCGGGGCCAAAAATTAAATGAGAGCTAGAGCTGTGCGATAAATGATTTGTTTTCAACGATGAATCACCAGTCCTTTAAAGGGACACCCTGACGGATGAGTGTTTACAAGAAACACGTCGAGATCATCAGAAAGACAGCCTTTTCAAGGATCGGAACACTCACTTTGCTCTGGTTTCCTAGAAATAAAACCGTCAAAACGGCGATTACTCCTTGCCGGAGTTGCCGGAGAGAGAAGCCATTTTGCACGGGGTGGGTGGAGGACACTCACAGTGGTTGACGCTTTTTCTTCTTTGTGGTGCAGTAAAAAACAAATGGAGCCATTTCCTTTGTTGTGAGCGAAACTCTTTTTGGTAAACTGTAAATAAAAAGGCTTGTATTGTGGAAATTTTGTGATTTGGTCTAAGCGACTCAGGTGGCCATTAGAAAAGAGAAGGCACATGTCTTCTCTTTCACTGAAAGAATTTGACTTCCAGCACCTCCGCCAAGGAGGAATCGCCTATTTGACGGTTTGGTTTCTATGAAACCAGAGCAAAGTGAGTATTGCGATCTCTGTAAAGGGTGTTTTCCTGGTAATCTCGACGTGTTTCATGCAAAAAATCACCCGTCAGGGTGCCCCTTTAAAATGTCCAAGTGAATAACTTTATCGAGTGATGAGTGGAAACTCTAACGTGGTGTTTCACGATCAAACCGGGGGGATTTTTTTAAATTTTATCAAACATGCTTACAAATGATCAATCCGGATCAGCTTAGGATTATATTCTTCATGAGTGATGAGTGGAAACTTTAACGTGGTGTTTCACGATCAAACCGGGGGGGATTTTTAAAATTTTATCAAACATGCTTACAAACGATCAATCCGGATCAGCTTAGGATCAGCTTAGGATTATATTCTTCAAAAGAAGCAGACTTTGAGATTGAGGGTCGTAAACATGAGGGAGTGTGATCAAAAATTCTGAATATACGACTGACTGAAGCCGGGTTTTTTACTCCCACCCTTTCACCTACACTACAGGTAGGGATCATTGTGAACTCACTCACTGCCACTGTTACCATACTTAACACTTCCCACCGTCCACCCTTTCACCTATGCTACAGGTAGGGACCATTCACTCACTCACTGCCACTGTTACCATGCTTAACACTTCCCACCGTCCACCCTTTCACCTATGCTACAGGTAGGGACCATTCACTCACTCACTGCCACTGTTACCATACTTAACACTTCCCACCGTCCACCCTTTCACCTATGCTACAGGTAGGGACCATTCACTCACTCACTGCCACTGTTACCATACTTAACACTTCCCACCGTCCACCCTTTCACCTATGCTACAGGTAGGGACCATTCACTCACTCACTGCCACTGTTACCATACTTAACACTTCCCACCGTCCACCCTTCACCATGCTTCCCACCTTCCACCCTTTTCACCTATGCTACAGGTGGGGACCATTCCACTCACTGCCACTGTTACTTTCACCCTGGTAGGGACCATTCACTCACTCACTGCCACTGTTACCATACTTAACACTTCCCACCGTCCACCCTTTCACCTATGCTACAGGTGGGGATCATTCACTCACTCACTGCCACTGTTACCATACTTAACACTTCCCACCGTCCACCCTTTCACCTATGCTACAGGTAGGGACCATTCACTCACTCACTGCCACTGTTACCATGCTTAACACTTCCCACCGTCCACCCTTTCACCTATGCTACAGGTAGGGACCATTCACTCACTCACTGCCACTGTTACCATACTTAACACTTCCCACCGTCCACCCTTTCACCTATGCTACAGGTAGGGACCATTCACTCACTCACTGCCACCCCATTTAACACTTCCCACCGTCCACCCTTTCACCTATGCTACACATTATGCCACTGTTACCATGCAACACTTCCCACCGTCCACCCTTTCACCTATGCTACAGGTAGGGACCATTCACTCACTCACTGCCACTGTTACCATACTTAACACTTCCCACCGTCCACCCTTTCACCTATGCTACAGGTAGGGACCATTCACTCACTCACTGCCACTGTTACCATACTTAACACTTCCCACCTTCCACCTGCCACCTCACTCACTGCCACTGTTACCATACTTAACACTTCCCACCGTCCACCCTTTCACCTATGCTACAGGTAGGGACCATTCACTCACTCACTGCCACTGTTACCATGCTTAACACTTCCCACCGTCCACCCTTTCACCTACACTACAGGTAGGGACCATTCAACTCACTCACTGCCACTGTTACCATACTTAACACTTCCCACCGTCCACCCTTTCACCTATGCTACAGGTAGGGACCATTCACTCACTCACTGCCACTGTTACCATGTTTTCACCTATGCTACAGGTAATTCACTCACTCACACTGTTACCATAACACTCCACCCTACCTACACAGGTAGGGACCATCACTCACTCACTGCCACTGTTACCATACCACTTCCCACCGTCACCTATGCTACAGGTAGGGACCATTCACTCACTCACTGTTACCATGCTGTTACCGTCCACCCTTTCACCTATGCTACAGGTAGGGACCATTCACTCACTCACTGCCACTGTTACCATACTTCCACACTTCCCACCTCCACCCTTTCACCTATGCTACAGGTAGGGACCATTCACTCACTCACTGCCTCTGTTACCATGCTTAACACTTCCCACCGTCCACCCTTTCACCTACACTACAGGTGGGGATCATTGTGACTCACTCACTGCCTCTGTTACCATTCTTAACACTTCCCACCGTCCACCCTTTCACCTATGCTACAGGTAGGGACCATTCACTCACTCACTGCCACTGTTACCATACTTAACACTTCCCACCGTCCACCCTTTCACCTTCCAGGTGGGAAGTTAGAAAATTGGCTTCATTATATGCAAGGTTTGTAGGCTGCGAAGTAATCACTCTTTGTCATTTAGGCTTTTTGGTGCGGTATAATATTATACATTTCTTCAAAAGAAGTAGACTTTGAGATTGAGCGTAGTAAACATTCGTTCGTTCGTTCGTTCGTTCGTCGTCCCGAGGGACGATGACCATGCTTCAACAGTTCGTCCTTGTGGAAATCTAGGATGCTGGATGAGTTCGCATATGGCTAGTGAGGCCAATGCGAGCCAGGAAGGATCTCTGACAGTGAGGACAGGAGAAAGAGTTGGGGGATCAGTCAGGGTTGCAGACACAGCAATAGTAAACACTAGGGGTGAGTAAAATACATGTTTGCCATTCCTGTTATCTCCTGTGTACATAGCCGTCGACAATTTAGGGGTGAGTAAAATACATGTTTGCCATTCCTGTCATCTCCTGTGTATATAGCCGTCGATAATTTAGGGGTGAGTAAAATACATGTTTGCCATTCCTGTCATCTCCTGTGTATATAGCCGTCGATAAGTTAGGGGTGAGTAAAATACATGTTTGCCATTCCTGTCATCTCCTGTGTATATAGCCGTCGATAATTTAGGGGTGTGTAAAATACATGTTTGCCATTCCTGTCATCTCCTGTGTATATAGCCGTCGATAAGTTAGGGGTGAGTAAAATACATGTTTGCCATTCCTGTCATCTCCTGTGTATATAGCCGTCGATAATTTAGGGGTGTGTAAAATACATGTTTGCCATTCCTGTCATCTCCTGTGTATATAGCCGTCGATAATTATACACGTGCATTTCTCGGCGCAGGGGCATCCGTCTAGCATCACCTATCGACAAGTAGAAATGTAACAAATTCTTTCGAGTGCAGACTGTTCATTTGGGATCCATTCTTTGGATGGGTAGTGAGGCATAATCTGGACCAAACCCTCTATTTTGAATTTGTGGCACATTCAGGGAAACTTCTTCACACCAGACCCAACATGCTTATTATGTTCAGATTTCTGCTAAATTAGCTGCTGTTTGTTTGCGCCCTCTCTCGACTCGTCAGGATTGCTCTCACTATTCTCTTAATGACGTTAAGCAGTCAAAGTGTCAAGCGTCATGCTTGCCCTCGGCTCATAAGATGGGAACAGGCGTTTGATTAGTTTTGTCTGCCTGTATGTCTGCGTCAGTATGCATGTAAAGCTGTTTTCTTCTTTTTTTTAGTAAGGGTACATTTTAAAACAATGTTGGGAAAGTGAAAACGTGTCACCTAAAGACTTTTCGTTTTGGTTTACCAAAATAAAATGAATTGGTGTAGTCATTCCAATGTAGACTAAAAAACATTCATAATCATCAGAATTTCAAACATTTCGTGAAAGTCAAATTCTTTCCCTCCCTTATTTACAATAGGTGATGACTACAATTACATCCAATGAAGAACGAAATGCAAGAAACGAACGAACGAACGAAAGAACGAACGAAATTGTATGTAAACAGGGTAATAAAATAATGATAAATACTGTTTTGACACTCAGTTGATGACATGTCTGCCGCTCAGCGACACCTTCC
>CM065701.1:45774648-45787148 GCA_017654935.2 Phymorhynchus buccinoides
GAGAGAGAGAGAGAGAGAGAGAGAGAGAGAGAGAGAGAGAGAGAGAGAGAGAGAGAGAGAGAGAGAGAGAGAGAGAGAGAGAGTCCAAACAATTGGTCGGAAACAGATACAAAGGAAATCGGTTTCGACAGTCTTGCTTGCGGAGTGGAAAAATAGAGATAAGAAAAAATGAGAACAAAACAATCATCACAAACATGAATAAATAATGGTCGGCACACCCCCGCCTACACACACACACACACACACACACACACACACACACACCACACACACACACACGCGCGCGCACGCGCGCGCGCGCGCGCGCGCGCGTTATACTCCTGTCCAGTAACCCCATTACAGCTTGGACTCAAAATTGCGACATCACCACCACCCCTCAACCCCCCACTCCCTAACCCTACCCCCCCCACCCCCCACAAAAACAAGTGGATAGCCGTGCGGAAGATAAGTTCCTGAGCGGGTGAACATGGGCGCATAGCAGCAGCATGACGCATCTGCGCCCCAGTGACAAGAAACTGAGCAATTGCCAAAACAAAAGTTAATAAATAATAAATGTGTGGTTGTAAATGACCGGTTACAGATAGTCATATCGACAGACAATGACCATCGTGACGTTGACTTTCACCTTTGTTGTACTAAATATTCGAAATTACCTTAATTTGATCCAATGCATCTGCACACGAAATTTGAACATTTTAAGTCCAACGATGTGAAAGACAAGAACAAATGTACGTTTTCGAGGTCAAACTTCAAGGTCAAGGTAGGCATTGTTATTATTTTTGTATGGGACCTTTTGCGTACCATGATGCACCACCACAGTAAATATGAAGCGAATCCATGCAACAGTTCTTGAGATACAGCCTTGGGGTTCGAACCCAGTGAGCACGAGCGCACAGACAAAGTTGTGATTATAATGTTATAGCCCTTTCATCAGAAAACGTTATGAATTTTTAAAAACTGCATTGAAATACGTGCAAAAGTTCGCGATATATTAGCGATTAAGTGTTGAACTCCTTAATCACCATGACCCTGACCTTGAAATAAACTAAAGCAATCAGGCGACAGGTAATAATATCCTTTAGAATTTGTACACTAAAAGTGATTGAAATAGACTGAACGGTTTTCAAGAAAACGCGGCCGGACGGACGCACGCACGCACGCACGGACGGACGGATGAAACAAAAACAATACTTCCCGAAGCTTCGCTCGGGAACTAAAAAAAGCAGATACAAAAAAACATCGGTACATTGAAACATGATGCAAGGAAAAGTTTGCCATAAACAGAACTATTACTTGTATTCTACTTCTCGGTTTGAATGTTTCCTAAACGCTGGGAGCGCAGGAAAAGGGCCAAGAGGACGGGTACAGATGGGGTGACGGGGCCAACAATGATGCGAGTTAGCCTAAGGGGGAGTGTGGGTGGGTGGGTGGGGATGGGAATCTGCACAATTTGAAACCCTTCTGGGTTCTATTTGTGCACCCAACCGCACAAGAACTCGGCATTTTCAGTGAAGAAAGGCTGTCATCGTCATTGCTCCATAGAGAGGGTAAAGACAGTTTGGACCCAAAATGGCTCCATGTGTCACGTGACCGGTTGTGTTTTTGCATCTCCGTCTCTATATTAAGGTACTGTAGGTTGGGGGATCCCACACACATGGGCTGATTAGTACATTGGGAAAGGGCAGACGAGTATTGATGTTGATGGGTGTCGCTTGGCCCCGATCCATGGATGTCGCGTGTGCTAGCTACCTTTGTACAGGGGAGCAAAATGTACTCACACACGCATGATCGAAACAGATCGAATCATCATTTTTTCGCTTTCGGTTAATAGGTCGACGAAATACACGTGGTTAGTTTTCTACTCTTTCCCCATGGCAACACAACGAAACTCTAGTAATGCCATTGCATGCATATCACTGTGCAGCCATGGAATAAAGTGAAAAATAACAACGTGCATGTCGACATTTGGGTCATGTTGTAGGGGATCTGCTTCTGCCATGTTTGGGATAGTTCGTAAAGATCCACCAGATCACGTGTTTCACGTGTTTTCCCTCTTATAACTGGACAGAAATCTTGTTTTGACCTAGTCTTACTCCCATATAAATGGCCCCAAATTCAAACCGAAACATCAGTTTAAAGAGCAGCCTCAATGTGAAGTTGGGGAAATTTGTATGTGGGTTACAGCAGCCCAGAGGTAAAAAAACCAAGGGACTTAATCGTGGTGCGTCACTGGGTCTTTAAGGGCATATTATGTCGGCGGATGCTAAAAATACTACAGGAGTCTGATAGTGCATTGAGACGTTTACTTGACGGTTTGTAGACCTATGTCTTACACATATGCATGCACACTGTTTATTAGGATTCTACCCGTTAGGGTATATATACCCGTTAGGTAGAATCACAGACTCTTTAAGCTCTCTGGTAGAATACTATACATTTGTAAGAGGTCTTTTCTTCTTTTTTTCACTTCTTTTTCTTCCCCCTTTTTTGTCCGATTTAGCTGACATTTTCAGGAAAATTGCGAGGCACGAAGGGATTGCCGAATTTGTAATATTTAACGATTTCGCCTGTTTTCGGCAAAAAATATGGCCGAAAAATGGCAACATCGGCAACATTTCAATATTGAATATCTCATAAACGGTTGAACGGATTGCTTTATTTTATTCAGTACATAATAAACACTAAATGTCCAGCACTTCCTGTATAAAAGCAAACCGGAAGTGCCAAGCGGAAGTGCCCTGGCTAGGAACCTGCAGGTAAAATTGTGTTCACGGAATTGCAAAAACCGGAAGTGATGTCACAAAACTAACTTTTGGATATTGTAGCCCTTATGTTGGCCCAGTGTGGAGAGCATTTTGGCAATAATATGTTAAATAGTTTGGTGGAAGTTATTTAAATTTATGTACATTTAGTTGTGGCACGTCCACTGATTTCCATTTATGGAATTTTATTTTTATTTTTCATACGATATCGTTGACATTGGCAGGACAATTGAAGCACGTTATTTTAATGCAACCTTTCCAATATTAAACAGATAGGCCAAACATTGGCGAAATATCGCGTAAAATGGCCAGTTGGGGCCAAACCTTAATCATCGATAACTCGAAAACGGCTTCACGGAATACTTTCATATTTGTCAGTATTTACTAAAGAGTAACATTGCAATACTTTCATTACAAATTGAACCGGAGGTGGCGACGAAAATGGCCAAAATTGAATATTGAATAACTTGCAAAAGGCTGTTTGAGGGTAGAATCCTGTCATGTTTGCTCGGCAAACATAAGCCCTCTATTATTTTTTGTTTTGCTGTTGATTTTTTTTAGCATGGCAGCGCACTCGTAAACATGCACGCGAAGTTTTAAAGCATGCTTTCGTAAGCCTGTAATAGGCCTAAATAAACACATGCGCACGAGCGAAAGCGCGAAAGCACGGAGAGCTCAGAGAGAGAGAGAGAGAGAGAGAGAGAGAGAGAGAGAGAGAGAGAGAGAGAGAGAGAGAGAGAGAGAGAGAGAGAGAGAGAGAGAGAGAGAGAGAGAGAGAGAGAGAGAGAGATAGAGATACAGAGAGATACGAGAGAGAGAGAGAGAGAGAGAGAGAGAGAGAGAGAGAGAGAGAGAGAGAGAGAGAGAGAGAGAGAGAGAGAGAGAGAGAGAGAGATACAGAGAGAGAGAGAGAGAGAGAGAGAGAGAGAGAGAGAGAGAGAGAGAGAGAGAGAGAGAGAGAGAGAGAGAGAGAGAGAGAGAGAGAGAGAGAGAGAGAAGAGAGAGAGAGAGAGAGATACAGAGAGAGAGAGAGAGATAGAGAGAGAGAGAGAGAGAGAGATACAGAGAGAGAGAGAAGAGAGAGAGAGAGAGAGAGAGAGAGAGAGAGAGAGAGAGAGAGAGAGAGAGAGAGAGAGAGAGAGAGAGAGAGAGAGAGAGAGAGAGAGAGAGAGAGAGAGAGAGAGTTCATAATTCTTGCAACTTGGCATTGCCATGATTAGGCTAGAAGGCTTTGTTTGTATCTATAGGTAAATTTAATATAATTATTGCGCCAGACGTCTGTAGCCAATCTATAAGTATGTGTGTTTATTTGTACTAATTGTCTCTGAACATACTGATCAGAAACATTGACTTCTGTCGAGATTCTCCCCCGCGGGCTTCCACCTTGTCGTGGTGGGGGAGCTTTAAACTAAGAGTAGCCCCTCATCCCCATTGTGTCATTCTCTCCATCCTCATTTACAATTTATGACATGCCAGTTGTTGGGTTTTGTTTAAGAGATATTGTTCACTGGCTTTCTTACGCACTTGAGTGGGAACATGTTGCCCATTCTGCAGTGCATATTTGCCTATATGGCCTTTTTTTGTCCGTCACCGATGATCGGAGTTTTGCGAGGGCTGGTTTGTCTGTTTTTGTTTGTTTGTTTTTTTTTCTGTTTTTTTCTGTCTGTCCCAAGGTTATGTGTCCCGAACCGCTTTTAATTTTGTGTGGTGGTGTGTCACCATGAGCTTTTTTGCCGTCGTGACCTTGATCTTGGCGTACGACCTTGAAAACCGAAAATATTTCAGGGGCCATAACTCCCACACCGTTAGTGTTAGAGTCTTCCGATTTGGCATGAAGGTACTTTGGCTTATGCCCGTTCTGATGGTGGCATAACGAACAAGGTCAACGTCACGGTCCGGGCGATTGGTAGGCCTTGAATGTGGCAGGGGTCTACACATTGGGTTTTAAGCCATATTTTCCACATTTGTACTTGACAGAAGCGCTTCAGATTGTGTGTGGTACTGTATACAGAGAAGAAAACATCCGAGCATAAATTATCACCATGCTGACCTTGACCTTGAAGTGTGACCTTGAAAACCGAAATTTCCTTCTTTGCGCTATATTTTTTTCTTCAAGCTGTATCTCGTGAACTAGAAGACAGAATCCCTTCCAATTTTGTGTCAGGATGTGACACTCTACGTGGTGTCGCAAGTGCGTGGCATTGCTGGTGACGGACATGTCTGCCGCTCGGCGACGCCCTTGTTTAATTTTGTTTTACTATGATGTGTTTGTTATCCTGTTTTACTGTTTTTCTTTAACCTGGATCCGATAAGTAGAGTAGAGTGGCTCAACATTTTCAGCACTGTGTGAAATTATGAACTATAGGGTACAATGATGAAGATGCCATGTTGTGAATTGTACTGTTTAATTTTGTTGTTTGCAGGTTTTGGGACGTTGCTAATAATCTTTGACGTGCGTGTTGTTATACGTGGTCGAACTTTACGGGGTGACAGCCCAGAGATAAGCATAGCTGTCGACTGGACTATAACAGACTAACTTCTGTCGAGATTCCGGGCGATTGCTTTGCGTCGTGTGTGGTAAAACTGACCAGTCAAATCTCACGGTGGGAAGGAGAAGCTTGGGTGTGCGTGACACTCCATAACTCCTACCAACGGACACTATTATAACATCAATGGGTTGCGAGCAACAACAATATATTTATACCCTGAATCAAATAGAAATCACAAGAAAGCGACACAACGTGTTTTGATTCAAACAAAAACGCAATACAAAGCGAACACACACGGATCAAAATGGAATATCTTTGCTGAGACCTAATGCAATAGAGAAGATTGAGAGGAGTAAACAGGTGGGTGAGGTTAGAAAGCAGAGAGAGTCGGGCTGACGGAGGGAGAGAGGAAGTTTGTTCCAGGAGGTTGGTCCTATGACAGAGAGGCATACCAACAGTTGAAAGCTTATACCTAGTCTGGAGAGAAAGAGGGTCAGAAACTGAACGTAAAGTGCGAGCTGGCTATAGATGGAAATAAGTCATAGAAAAGAAGCAGCTTTATGAATAGAATAGCAAAGTCGTTTAATTTATACTCAATTCTGTCTGCGACAAAGCCAGTGCAAAGAACGCAGAAGAGGGCTAACATGATCGAAGAAGGACAAGACGAGCAGCTGTGTTTTGAATACGCTGGAGACAAGATAGAAGAAGAGAGAAGAAGAAAGGAGAGCAAGAGTAGTCAAGAAGAAGGATGAGGGAAGAACAAGCTTTGCTGTGGCTTCAAGAGAGGTATTTACGAAGAATGCAACGAATTTGATAGTAGCAGGACTGACAGGTCTGAGTCAGGAAACTCTGCAGGAAAGAGTAGGTCCAAAGTGACACCTAAGTTTTTGAGGGAAAAACAAACAAGAAACAGACAAAAAGTGTTTTTATTTTGATTACCATTCTTCAAAGTTCTTTGCTGAATCGCAATACAATTGCGTAAGCGAGTGAAGTTGAGAATTAAGTTGGCTTCTGAAGAAGTGGTGCCAGATTATCGACTAAAGAGGGCATAAACAACAACGTTTGATTTGAATGATAAGTCATAAAAAACGTTGTGAATGAAGAAATCGTAGTGATCATTAAAAAGAGAGAGAAGAAGAAGAAGAAGAAGAAGAAGAAGAAGAAGAAGAAGAAGAAGAAGAAGAAGAAGAAGAAGAAGAAGAAGAAGAAGAAGAAGAAGAAGAGAAGAAGAGGAAGAAGAGGAGGAAGAAGAAGGAGGAGGAGGAGGAGGAGGAGGAGGAGGAGGGAGGAGGAGGAGGAGGAGGAGGAGAAGGAGGAGGAGGAAAATAAGAAGGAAAAAAGGAGGAAGAGGAGGAGGAGGAGGAGGAGGAGGAGAAGAAGAAGAAGAAGAAGAAGAAGAAGAAGAGAAGAAGAAGAAGAAGAAGAAGAAGAAGAAGAAGAAGAAGAAGAAGAAGAAGAAGAAGAAGAAGAAGAAAAAGAAGAAGGAAGGAGGAGGAGGAGGAGGAGGAGGAGGAGGAGGAGGAGGAGGAGGAGGAGGAGGAGGAGGAGGGAGGAGGAGGAGGAGGAGGAGGAGGAGGAGGAGGAGGAGGAGGAGGAGGAGGAGGATAAGAAGGAGGAGGAGGAGGAAGGAGGAAGAGGAGGAGGAGGAGGAGGAGAAGAAAAAAAGGAGTAGGAGGAGGAGGAGGAGGGGAAGAAGAAGAAGAAGAAGAAGAAGAAGAAGAAGAAGAAGAAGAAGAAGAAGAAGAAGAAGAAGAAGAAGAAGAAGAAGAAGAAGAAGAAGAAGAAGAAGAAGAAGAAGACTAAACTGTTAATGAGAAACTCTAGCCTGGGTAAATCTAGACTAGAACGAAAAAGAGCAAACATTTAACTTTCATATGTATACAAAGACTTGGGTTTTTAACAATATTTTTTATCCTTGTTGTTTTTAGCTTCGGTTGTGTTTTGTTCTTTCAATCTTTTTAGATTTGGGTTGAAACATTTCCGGCAAAGGGGGGTCATTGCCAGCTAAAGTCTTCTTGACATGGACTCTTTAACCATTAAGGATGTTTTTCGACGATGACTTGTTTTTCGTTCGCTTTAAATGCTGCTTTATGTCTTTTCTTAATAATTATTGCTTCCTTTTTCTCCACCTTTCTGTCTCTGTCTCTCTATCTCTCCCTTTATCTCTCTGTCTCTCTCTCTCTCTCTGTGTATCTCTCTATCTGTCTCTGTCTCTCATTCCTCCCCCCCCCCCTTCTCTCTGTGTGTTTCTGTCTTGTATGTTTCACACGTGTCCCCATTGTCTCTCTCTCTCTCTCTCTCTCTCTCTCTCTCTCTCTCTCTCTCTCTCTCTCTCTCTCTCTCTCTCTCTCTCTCTCTCTCTCTCTCTCTCTCTCTCTCTCTCTCTCTCTCTCTCTCTCTCTCTCTCTCTCTCCTCTCTCTCTCTCTCTCTCTCTCTCTCTCGTCTCTCTCTCTCTCCTCCCTCTCTCTCTCTCTCTCTCTCTCTCTCTCTCTCTCTCTCTCTCTCTCTCTCTCTCTCTCTCTCTCTCTCTCTCTCTCTCTCTCTCTCTCTCTCTCTCTCTCTCTCTCCCTCTCTCTCTCTCTCTCTCTCTCTCTCTCTCTCTCTCTCTCTCTCTCTCTCTCTCTCTCTCTCTCTCTCTCTCTCTCTCTCTTCGTTCCAACTATTTCATGTAAAACAATACTGTATGCCATTCTTTCGTGTCCGACCATTACTCCCAGGTATTCAGATGATGTAGCAGTTATCTTAGAAGGTTGGGCTAAAATGTGTTCAAACTGGAGATCTCCTGACTAGGTTACTCCACTTTATTTCAGCAAAACGGACTTCATGACAGCTGGCGTTGGGGAAGGTCCCCGAAGGCCAGATAATCCCTTTGGATCTAGCACTAAGAGATAGTGCAAATGCTTCCTGAGAGTCCTATTATCTAACAGAATGCAGATCGACACAACCAAGGAAGGAAGGTGGCAGAGTGGTTAATTAACACCTTCGCCTGCCAAGTTCAATGCGTGAGTGACCCGGGTTCGAATCCTGGCCTTGACCTTTCTTTCTAGACTAGTTCGACGGGGAAATCGAACTGAATGTCGAGTCCTTCTGACGAGGACATAAAGCGAGTCTGACCTGTGCTCTTTACGCACTTTAAAAACCCCACGGGGGTGGTCAAGAGTAGTTAAAGACCCCCCACATCACGTGTCACATTCCCTCTTATGCTAGGAAGATTTCTTAAGATTTATGACCAGCTATAAGAGGGAAAACACGTGGAATCTATGATTTTTACACGTGATGTGGTGGGTCTTTAAGAGCAGGGATAAATCCCCCTGTCTGGTATGACCAAATTGATAGCCAGGCTTCACCTCTTTACCCCGCCACACCCCGAAAAAAAAAAAAAAACCCAAAAAAAAACCCAAAAAAACCCAAAAAGGAGACGCTGTGCTTGTGGCGACGCGCACTCCATGTGGACGCAACCCGAATTTCACAGAGATAGGTGTACCAAAAGAAACCAAACCAAATCATTGTAGAAAATCCTGTATTGCACATCGTTCACTTTACAACTGGGCCCAACTTCAAGTCCATGTCAAACAAAGGGTAAAAGGTTCAGTGTATGGCTGCATATCAGCTGTCGTCATAGCCGCCATCTTGGGATACTATAATCTACCTGGTGAGAACTAGTTGGATGCTACTCCAAGATGGATGCTGTGCTTTTCTTGAGAAGAAAAAGGAGAATAGCTACACTTGATATTCAGCCTTTGTATACCCCCGGTACTACATTCATGAGTACGTCTTAAACAGTTTACAGGGGTTGTAATATGTAACACGGATAATAATGTAATTTAGCAGAAACAGTTTACAGGGGTTGTAATATGTAATACGGGTAACAATGTAATTTAGCATGCAGAAACAGTCAATCATGTCGGCAGTTTCTTCTAATTTACATTTTACTACCAGTGTTAACTGTTTAAGACGCACTCATGAATATTGTACGTGTATAGTTTAGGGTCTACCATGTACAAAATATAAAGGAGCAAAAACAAAAGTAGGATGGAGTGAGTGAAGAACAAGGGAGAGAAGAAAGAAGTGGTGGGAGGAGAAAAGGGGAGAAGGAGGAGATAACTGAGAATGGAGTACAAGAATAAGGGATAAAGAAAAGAAGTGGTGGGAGGAGAAACAAGAAGGGGGAATAACTGAGAAAATGGAGTGAGTGAAGAACAAGGGAGAGAAGAAAGAAGTGGTGGGAGGAGAAAAGGGGAGAAGGAGGAGATAACTGAGAAAATGGAGTGAGTGAAGAACAAGGGATAGAAGAAAGAAGTGGTGGGAGGAGAAAAAGGGAGAAGGGGGAGATAACTGAGAAAATGGAGTGAGTGAAGAACAAGGGATAGAAGAAAGAAGTTGTGGGAGGAGAAAAATGGAGAAGGAGGAGATAACTGAGAAAATGGAGTGAGTGAAAAACAAGGAAGAGAAGAAATAAGTGATGGGAAGAGAAAAAGGGAGAAGGGGGAGATAACTGAGAAAATGGAGTGAGTGAAGAACAAGGGATAGAAGAAAGAAGTGGTGGGAGGAGAAAAGGGGAGAAGGAGGAGATAACTGAGAAAATGGAGTGAGTGAAAAACAAGGGAGAGAAGAAAGAAGTGGTGGGAAGAGAAAAAGGGAGAAGGAGGAGATAACTGAGAACATGGGAACGAAAACAACGATCTCCCGATTTGTTTTCTTCTCAAACGAGTTATGTTCTTCTGGGTCCGCCATTCATTACGCTGGTTCCGGTTTGAACCATTTCCGGCCAGGATAAGGGAAACCGGGGTAAAGTGTGCCTGACATGAACAGTTTGACCCATTCTGACCCAAATCCGCGCGCGCAAAGACAGACAGGAAGACAGACAGCTCGACAGGAAGGCAGGCAGATGGACATTGCCGATCTTTGTGGATGCACCGAAACGCAACTCATTCTGGACCTTCAAATTTATTCATTGTATGAAGTTGGGTGTAAACTTTATGGCCGGCATTTGATTTGTGAATTTATTAGCAGAAGTTTGCATATGCCATAAAAAGAATAAACAATCAATAAGAAAAAATTAAAACAAAACAAACAGAGACAGAGAACCCCAACGCTACCCTTTCCACCTCCTTTTATGTCCCTTCCTTCACAATAGAATGTATTAGTTTTCAATTCACTGAACAGAAATGCTATCAACATTGGTCGGGTTGTACAGAGAGAGAGAGAGAGAGAGAGAGAGAGAGAGAGAGAGATGAGAGAGAGAGAGAGAGAGAGAGAGAGAGAGAGAGAGAGAGAGAGAGAGAGAGAGAGAGAGAGAGAGAGAGAGAGAGAGAGAGCACACGCTCACATTCTCTCTCACTCTCTCTCTCCCTCCCTCTCTCCCTCACTCTCTCTAGTACCATCTCTCCCTCTCTCTCTCTCTCTCTCTCTCTCTCTCTCTCTCTCTCTCTCTCTCTCTCTCTCTCTCTCTCTCTCTGGCGACTTTCCTTAATTCCCACCACCACTACCCACCCCACCCCCGCCACACACACGCACACACACACATACGCATACTCACACACGTCTACCTTCCCAAGGCTCATACTAAATCACCTGACGCCGAACTCCGTTTGCTCTCCTGACAAAGCCTAGCTCATTAAGGATCCGGTGCCGCATCAATTAAGTCATTAACAGCGACCAGGGCCATAGATTATCTACCTCTTGATGAATGACCCTTGTCCCTGACTGGACTACAGCCTATCCATACTGCTTAGCCTTGGGCTAGTTGGCCGTTTATGATGTGTGGACAGTAATAAAGGGAGCTAACAAAGTCCCACCTATTTATCGCTTGCTTCCCTTGGAATTCATTATCTCTCTTCGACCAATCACATCCACGGAATATAGAGTGGTCAGGGGTACTGGTTAATGTTCTGATTAGCCCCCTGCCTCTTCCAGAATAGGGGTAGAGGGTAATACGGTCCTTGGTATATGTTTCTGTTTAGATTGACCGTCTCTGCAATGTCTTGTTGATTGGTGAACAGAATCGCTTCACATTTTATCCGGTGATTTTGTTAATCGAAGTAGCTTTAGAAGTTAGAAACGAAGTTTCTGTAAATTAAACAGTCTTTAATCTTGTTGTTTGTAACATTTAAATCGTGAGGCTGATGCGTACCTCAGTTCCTTTGTTCAGAACAAGCAATTGTGTACGTTCTTTCGCCTGGGAACAATCGCTCTCTCTCTCTCTCTCTCTCTCTCTCTCTCTCTCTCTCTCTCTCTCTCTCTCTCTCTCTCTCTCTCTCTCTCTCTCTCTCTCTCTCTCTCTCTCTCTCTCTCTCTCTCTCTCTCTCTCTCTCTCTCTCTCTCTCTCTCTCTCTCTCTCTCTCTCTCTCTCTCTCTCTCTCGCATCCATTATATATTAAAACTTACACAAAATGTATACAGTACTGGTTAAAGCTTACTATGATGGAAGAATACTGTATACCAAAGAAAGCTTATAATATGTTACATGTATATGCATTTCATTCAAATGGAGAAAAAAAAATTGGGTTGCGAAAGTTTGCGACACTTAATGTAGATATGGTTTTCGTTATGTCTGGGATAATCAGGGAGTAGGAAATATTAAGTCTTTCCTTTCTGTTTTTAAACAAAGACTGTTTGATTGCCATTTGCAGGATATTGATTCTAATCTAATGGCTAATGGGAGATACACATTCTATTCATCTTTTAGACAATTGTGTGAAGTTCCACAATATATGTATTCAATTAAAATTCCTATTCTACGAAAATATTGAACAAGAATAAAAAAAACAATTGGTGTATCGCCGTTAAAACCTCACCGTTACAGATATTCACTTAATCGATATAAAAATTGTCCATGTTGTCTTGGTGACGAATAAACTGAACTTCATTTCATTCTTGTTTGTGATCAATACAAAACCCTTCGTCAAATGTACATTCCAGAAAAATATTATATAAAACCAAATGCTTTCAAGTTAACCTTGTTGCTTTCTAATTCGAGAATATGCATGCCTCTTGCTTTATACTTGTCAAAAGCGTTTAATCTTAGAAACCAAGTTATGCAGCATGTTTAATTAGTAATATGCTTTCTATTGCTCTCTAAGATACATATGCCACACACCTTTCCTTCAGATTTCATTTATTTTACTGTAATGATTTTTCTTATATTTTGAATGTACATTCCAAATGATGTTGCAGTTGATTTGTTAACTCGCAGCTACTCTGGTGCAAAATTACATAATTATGTTTTGCTTATGTTTGTTGAAAATT
>CM065701.1:45794648-45799648 GCA_017654935.2 Phymorhynchus buccinoides
TGTGGGTCTGTCACTGATGATACAACTCTTCATATATGCTTCAAAACGATATTGATAGTCTTGTAACATGGACACTATGTTCATACATCCATTGGGAAGTCAACTTTTATGCTAATAACTACTCGTCAAAAACGTCAACACTTAAGTGTAATTTGCCCAAACTCAAAATGTATCATAATCCACTAAAATAAGTTGAATCCTGTACATGTGTAGGTGTCAGTATCGACAATAACATATCACGGTCAAATCATAGTTGTGTCATATGTAAAACAATATATTGTCCAGGAAATATTTCAACTTAACAGAATTAAGCATTTTTTAGATAGTCATACTCGAAAGATCTTCTTTAAAGCATACGTTCAGCCAGAAATCGATTATGCCTCATTAAGTGTTCTTCGTTTCTAAACTGTGATTGCAAAGAACTAGGTATTCTTCCTTTTGATACAAATGTTTTTAATCTTAACAAAGCTGCTTTCGTGTACAAAATCTCTATTAATAATCGAAGACCGTGTGTCTGTCTGTGTGTGCACGCTAAAACCATATTTAGCTTTCGCTGATCGCCAACACACTTTCACAATATCGAAATGAACACACTGCCGGTAAAATAGGAGGCATGACGTTTTACAACACGCTCGCTAATCAGCGTAATTAACTTTTTTTTAAATTTCTACACTCAGTCGGCATAACCGATTGCACTTTGCTTCCATGTCTCCATTATCTCCTCTTTTCATATCTCCATTTATAAAGGATATTGTTACACTACTTTTTACAAAGGTGTCATAGTTCAGTGGATAGCGCGTTTCGCTTCGTGCATTTAGTTTCATTTCGTCTGTTCGAATCTCCTCTGGATACCATTTTTGTTCTTTCTCTTTTTCTTCTTTTGTTTTGGTCTTGCATATTCGTTGTGTGTGTGGGTGTGGGGGGGGGGGGGGCATTAGTGTGTGACTTTCTGACTCTTCGTGTGGGGATGGTTTCGGGTCGCCTCACACGGTTACACTGACTCGAAAGACAATGGACCAGCTACAGCCCGGGCCAAACCGGGTTTAGTTAGTAGTAATACACAATTCGACACCATCCTATCTCTGTAAGCGATTTCCTATTCATACAATCCGCAATAAAAGTACAGTTTGTATTCCTCGCCCCAGAACCAATCTGTTTATGACATTCCTCACGTATTCTGGGGGTAAACTATGGAATGACCTACAAAGTGTTCACAAAACCTCCAAAAATGGTGTCTTTTAACCCTTTCATAGAGCATACCAAAATGTATCTTTGATAAATTATAAGATTCTGCGACATATCATCGCACGCTTGGCCAAGTTGTGATTTTTTGCCTGTCTTCGTGAGGCGCTAGATGGATTAAATCTAAGAAAAGAAGAGGACACCGGTTGTATGCAAATGTTGTAAAAGTAGACGAACATGAGTGTATTGTATATTTGTAATATGCACGAATGATGATGTGCTAGTTCCTGTGATTACGATTGCGAACCCCTCATGCGAGTGTAAGTGTAAACGTCTTGTACGAATTGATGATTATATGCATTGTTGTGTAGGTTCTGTGCATGCCTATGTTGTATTAGTATGTTGAACGTGTGTTCCAAATATCTGTTTCTGATACATTGATTGTTGTAACAATTTCATTTCCATTTCTTTCTCTCTTTTTGTATGTACATTTTTGAATTTCTTCGTGAAGTTCTTGTTCGTCTTGTTCTTCTTATTTCGTATGTATGTTTTCTTCTTTGGAGTTTGTTTGTTATTTTCGAGGGCATGGTGTACAAAAGATTTTGCTTATCCTTTAACTCTCAATACACATTCGTATTCGTATTCGTAGTCTATCTCTCTGTCTCTCTGTCTCTCTGCCTCTCTCTCTCTCTCTCTCTCTCTCTCTCTCTCTCTCTCTCTCTCTCTCTCTCTCTCTCTCTCTCTCTCTCTCTCTCTCTCTCTCCCTTTTACACACACACACACACACACACGCATACACATACACGCGCACACACACACACACACACACACACACGCGCGCGCGCACACACGCACGCACGCACACGCGCACACACACACACACACACACACACACACACACACACACATACACGCACACGCGCACACACACACACACGCACACGCGCGCGCGCGCACACACACACGCACGCACGCGCACGCACACGCACACACACGCACACACACGCACACACACACACAAACACACACACACACACACACACACACACACATATATATATTGCAGTCTTAGAAAATGCATGACTAGCTCAAGATCTATTTATCCGGAAACCTGCAAGACAGATTACGAGGTCGGGCCGAAGTGGATACCCCTGTTTATGCTTTCAAAACAATGAACGTCTCGTAAACAACAGATACAAAACGTATTGATAACTTGGTGTGTATAATGCCATTTAAAGGTTTAGGGGTAACGCATAGTCTGGCCTAGTGAGCGATTTATTTACAGATAACTTTATTCGACAAGAAAAACAAAATGGTGATCCTAACAATATGTGTGTGCGTGTGTGTGTGCGCGCGTGCGTGCATGTGCGTGTGTGTGTGTGTGTGTGTGTGTGTGTGTGTGTGTGTGTGTGTGCGTGCGTGCGTGCGTGCGTGCGTGCGCGCGTGCGTGCGTGCGTGCATGTATGTGTGTGTGAACATAAGGAGATAAAGTGAGAGAGAGAGAGAGAGAGAGAGAGAGAGAGAGAGAGAGAGAGAGAGAGAGAGAGAGAGAGAGAGAGAGAGAGAGAGAGAGACAGACAGACAGACAGACAGACAGACAGACAGACAGACAGACAGACAGACAGACACAGAGAAAATGAGAGGGGACAAGAGGGGAGTAACTTATATTTTTCTTCTGAGTGTGCATGCGTTGCTTTTAACGGAAGGAACAGTCACATAAGCTAAACAAATATAGACAAACACATGGCAGGTTACTTGGCAGTGACTGTCTTTGCATTTGGTGGGAGTCAGAATCAGAATCAATGTTTATTACCCTTTAAACCCAATACAAGGTTTGATATGACACTAATAACATAACAATAACGGTAACAATAACAGTTTATAAAGTTCAATTACGGAACATTTCTTGTTAAATACTTCTGTATTTTCTTCTTTGTTTGTACTGGTTGCGCTACTGTTTCAGGCAATTGAGGCTATTGATTGGATTGGATTCGCTGATGATCATGCGAGAAGAGTGTCCGCATGCGTGCATGCTACTGTCGACTATGAAATCCAGACACCTCAGGAGGCACCTGCTATGTTGGATATCTGGGCTATGATTCGTTAACAGTGGAGATGCCTTGCCCAAACAACATCCACACTCTCTTGGTTTAAAGGATTTGGGGACAGTGGCTTAGAGACCCCCCACGTCACGTGTCACATTCCCTCTTATGCTTAGAAGATTTCTTAAGATTTTTTACCAGAGGGAAAACACGTGTAAACCATGATTTTGACACGTGACGTGGTGGGTCTTTAAAAGGGATGGGTTTTTTTCAAAGGCCAACTAGCTAAGCCCTTTGGGCTGCAGCGGTCAGAGCACCGCGCAAATGCCTTCCAGTTTGAGAAACAATGGTCATTCAAACAAATCTAAGCTGCACAATACGTTTCCATTGTAAAACAATGAATAATGGTAGAGATGTTTTTGTTTGTGGCTCAAGCCACAAACCTATAATTCACTTTGTCGGTCGGTCGGTCTGTCTGTCGTTCCAAAATTGTCGCACATTTTGACAAAATTGTCGCACTTCAAATCGAGGCTACACTTCAAAATTAATTGAGGCCGCTCTTTAAAATGATGTATTTTAAAAGCGTACAAAATAATAAACATACGTAATACAGACACTACAACAGACACGACGAGTATGCGGTGCTTCTTTTGATGAGCATAAGTAGGATACATAGTTTTAAATGTTTTCCAAAAGATATAAAAAGTTACGAAATGGTGCAGAGATAACATTCTGGTTTACAGATTAAAATTATTGAAAATCCAGGGGAGGTAACTCATGATTGGAGTGGTAAAAATAGACCGCGTGCCACAAACTATTGCGATTTCGCGCTTGTTTTCTCATGTTACCATTGGCCCACGACTTCAACGTCACATAAAGCTAATAACAAAACAATGTCATTTGAGTACAGGCAGGAAGAAAATTAATACAAAAACGGAAAGCAAACCAACAAAAAACAGCCAAATAAACAAACAAACTTATAACAAAAATCGTATACTTTATGCAACCGCCCCCCCCCCCCCCCCCCCCCCCCCCACCCGCCCCCCCCCTCATTTATGTTCCATTGATTGTTTGTTTGTCACCAAGAAGCAGCACTCTGCCATTCTCCGGAAAGGGACTAAGGCCTGGTGCACAGTAACATCCGGATTGTCCGCGCGGAAGTATTCCATGAATAAGAGAAAGAAGGGGAAAAATATACGGATTAGGCTGGATACACAATAGACGAGTAAGTTCCGTACGGAAACCCTTAAGTAAGTAGAAGAAAGAAGGGTGACATTATACGGGTTAGGGGAAATTCGGACACGTGCGCAAATCTTTTCCCTTCTTTCTTTTACTAATTTACGGATTGCGCACGGGTTTCCGCACATAATCTGCGCATATATGTGTACACGGCCTAATGGGAAATACGGATACGTCCATTTTTCTTTTTCTTTCTTTTACTTATTTACTGACTGCGTGCGGGTTTCCGCGCGGAACATCCGCGTGTATGTGTACACGGCCTAAGAGTAAGCATCAACCTTAATTGGGTTACGTTCAAAAAATCGAAAGAAGCAGACTTTGAGAACGAGGGTCGTAAACATTAGGAGCCCAGGCTGTCTGCAATACAACGTTGCCTTCCAACAAACCAAACAAGCATTCACACAGACATGGAAGAAAACAAAGAAGAAGAAGAGCGAACACAACATTAACCCTTTCACCGCCAATGTCGCATTTATGCACCACAATGGCATAACACTCGTGTCACTAAAAGGCATCAAATGTTCTCTGAAGACCCTG
>CM065701.1:45832148-45837148 GCA_017654935.2 Phymorhynchus buccinoides
AATCATCCTCTCTCTTTCAATATTGCAAACTAAATATAAACAATCATCCTCTCTCTTTCAATATTGCAAACTAAATATAAACAATCATCCTCTCTCTTTCAATATTGCAAACTAAATATAAACAATCATCCTCTCTCTTTCAATATTGCAAACTAAATATAAACAATCATCCTCTCTCTTTCAATATTGCAAACTAAATATAAACAATCATCCTCTCTCTTTCAATATTGCAAACTAAATATAAACAATCATCCTCTCTCTTTCGCTATTGCAAACTAAATATAAACAATCATCCTCTCTCTTTCAATATTGCAAACTAAATATAAACAATCATCCTCTCTCTTTCAATATTGCAAACTAAATATAAACAATCATCCTCTCTCTTTCAATATTGCAAATCTAGATTTGGAAACGTTTTCAATCCTATGAACGTTCAATTGTTATATTGTCTCGCATATAAATATCGTATTTTTCTTGAGGAGAATCATTTCTGAGACTTCTGTTGTCAATCTGTATGATAGCATAAAGACAGAAAAGAAACACACGCACCAGCGCGTGTGTGTATGTGTATGTGAGTATGCATGTTTGTGTTCATGCATGTGTGTTTGCATGGATGTGGGTGTGGATGAATGGGTTTATGATTAAACCCATTCAGATTGGGTTGTATTATGCATTTATTTTAAAATGTGTGTTCCCATTTGGAGTATTCTGTATAATTTGGTTCCCCAATCTATTGTACTTAGATCACAGGACTTTCATGATGTCATGACGTCATGATAATACGACGTAATACTTTTTGATGACATCATAATTGATTTTCGTGTCACAACAGGGCCTGAAGAAAAGTGTGTGAGACGCTTGAACATTCGCTGCAAACTAAAATATGGGCGTTTGTGTTTTTTATTTTCTTGTATGTAAATATCGTATGACGTAAACCACGCCCATTAATAGAAAATCAAACGAACTAACAAATACATAAATGTAAAGCAGTCCTAAAAGATGAAACTGGCTAACGTACTCTACGAGAGAGAATGGAGAGAGAGAGAGAGAGAGAGAGAGAGAGAGAGAGAGAGAGAGAGAGAGAGAGAGAGAGAGAGAGAGAGAGAGAGAGAGAGAGAGAGAGAGAGAGAGAGAGAGAGAGAGAGAGAGAGAGAGAGAGAGAGAGAGAGAGAGAGAGAGAGAGAGAGAGAGAGAGAGAGAGAGAGAGAAAGAGAGACAGAGAGAGATATTCGGAAGGCTTAATGAACCAGGCCATGATGCCCATGTCATGGGGATGGGAATTACAATATGGAAGAATAACAATATAGGAAAGATAACAAGAAGGAAATATAACAATAAGTATGAATAACACAAATAAATGATAACTGAATGAAATAGTTTAAACATAATCAATCAATTATGTTGAACCAAGCAATTAAAAAGAAAAAAAAGAATGAATGAGAGAGAGCTTAATGATGCTCTCTTTTGCTTTCTGTTATAGGGGAAGACGGGGTAAAAAGCGCATGGGCGGGTAAGAAGCCCACCCCAATTATCTCATGAAATGAAGCAAATTTCAGTCTCATTTTGCCCATGAGACGAGCGTTAATGTATAGCATTCGTCTCATGGGCAAATTTGACTGAAATGTTTCTTTATTTCATGAGATAATTGGGGTGGGCTTCTTACCCGCCCATGCGCTTTTTACCCCGTCTTCCCCTATGTGTTGCTTGGAAAGATTAAAGATTTGTTTAAACCAGAGAGAGAGACACAGAGAGAGAGAGAGAGAGAGAGAGAGAGAGAGAGAGAGAGAGAGAGAGAGAGAGAGAGAGACAGAGAGAGAGAGGGAGAGAGAGAGAGAGAGAGAGAGAGAGAGAGAGAGAGAGAGAGAGAGAGAGAGAGAGAGAGAGAGAGAGAGAGAGAGAGAGAGAGAGACAGAGAGAGAGACACAGAGAGAGAGACACACACAGAGAGACACAGAGAGGGACAGAGAGACAGAGACAGAGAGACAGATACTTAATGAGACGCGGGCCGTCCAACCTAACTGTCTGGAATTCTCCCCAGTGTAATTGGCCAAGCAAGCATCGACAGGTGACTGACAGTCGTTCCTAAACACCTCGGCACACCACTTCATTCTCATTGGCTCGTGTCACTTTCTCTCATTTCGATTCCAGTTAACTAACTAATTGAAAGTGAAAGTCATCAAGAAAAAAGCTTTAAAAATGTTGATCTTTAACCTTTCGGACTCCTTTGATGGTGTGTTTTTCTTAGTCTACGTGATAGGCTTTTCTTTCTTTCTTTCTTTCTTTCTTTCTTTATTTCTTTCATTTCTTTCTTTCTTTCTTTCTTTCTTTCTTTCTTTCTTTCTTTCTTTCTTTATTTCTTTCTTTCTTTCTTCCTTTCTTTCTTTCCTTCCTTCCTTCCTTCCTTCCTTCCTTCCTTTCCTTTCTTTCTTTCTTTCTTTCTTTCTTTCTTTCTTTCTTTATTTCTTTCATTATTTCTTTCTTTCTTTCTTTCTCTTTTCTTTCTTTCCTTTCTTTCTTTCTTTCTTTCTTTTCTTTCTTTCTTTCTTTCTTTCTTTCATTATTTCTTTCTTTTATTCTTTCTTTCCTTTCTTGCTTTCTTTCTTTCTTTCTTTTTCTTTCTTCTTTCTTTCTTTCTTTCTTTTATTCTTTCTTTCATTCTTCCTTTCTTGCTTTCTTTCTTTCTGTCATTCTTTATTTATTTATTTATTTCATTCTTTATTTCATTCTTCCTTTCTTTCTTTCTTTCTTTATTTCCTTCCTTTCTTTTCTTGCTATGCTTCGTGTTCGTTTGTTCGTTTCTCTTGTCATTCTTTCTTTCATTTCGTGTTCCTCTATTTTCTTTTTATTCCGTTGTTCGTTTCTTCATTCACTTCTTTTGTTTTCTGTCTTTCTTCCTTTTTTTTCTTTTCTGTTTGTTTGTTTTTCCTTTTTTTGTTTTGTTTCTTCGTTCCCTTATTTTTATTTAAAGCCTTTCATTTTGTTTCTTTTGTTTAAATTGTGTGTTCTCTCTTCCTTTTCTTACTCTCTTTTCTTTCTTGTTTAACGTTCGTTTCTTCCCCATTCCCTTTCTGCTTAAACACAACAACACACTTGTGACATGGATCAACATGTTGTGGGAATAAGTCTAAATGGGAGAAAGGTCATTACAAATGTTAGCAATTTTGCTTTCAATCCAAGACTAAAACAATAATTATGCGGTTTGAATAAACTGCAGCAGAAATCACTATATCTCTGTCGATCTCACATGAAGAGAGGTGGTGTGTGTGTGTGTGTGTGTGTGTGTGTGTGTGTGTGTGTGTGTGTGTGTGTGTGTGTGTGCGTGTGCGTGCGTGCGTGCGTGCGCGCGTGCGTGTGCGCGCGTGTGTGTGTGTGTGTGTGTGTGTGTGTGTGTGTGTGTCTGTGTGTGTGTGTCTGTGTGTCTGTGTGCGTGCGTGCGTGCGTGCGTGTGTGCGTGCGTACATGCGTGCGTGCTTGCGTGCGCGCGCGCGTGTGTGTGTTTGTGTTGTGTGTGCGTGCGCACGCGTGTGTTTGTATATGTGTGTAAGTGCGCACGCGCGGGTTCATGCATGCGCGCGTGGGAAAGTGGGTTAGTGGGTTCATATAAGGAAGGGGAGAGGGGGAGGGGAGGGGGGGGGGGGGGGGGGGGTATTTGAGAAACAGCTATCACCGTTATTTTGTACTTCGCTAGGGGTTCAAATCAAAGGTCGGAATCTGTGACAGGCGGTCGCCGGTCATGATTTATGAGAAATTAACGACATTAGGAATAACGGGGTGACAGGTTACCTCCCCCACCCCCCACCTCAACCCCCCTCTCACCACCCCACCCTTCCCACCGCCCCCGCCCCCTCCCCCTCCCCACTTTCTGTTTGTTGTTTTACATGTTTTCTTTGTACATGGCCATAAAAATCAATCATTATTTTGTTATACATTTTATTTCGAAGAGTAAAATCGCATGCAAATGAAAAAGGGGGGCTGGCGCTCCTCTAGCTGCGACGAGCTCTCCAGGTGGGAGCAACCCGAATTTGACAGAGACGCCTCTGTGACTATATATAAAGTACCAAATACCCAGCTACCCCAATAAATGCCTGTTAGGAACATGGCTGCTAGATACGTGTGGTGCCGGGCGGTCACTTTGGCGGCGAAAGGGTTAACAGGTAGGTTGAGGTAGGCAGAGGGAAAGACAGACAGCCAGCAAGCGGACGGACAAACAGACAGATGCACCGATGTTGACAGACAGACACACACTGAGGTGAGAACGTGCATATCCTTTGTAGTACGTACCAGGGATTTCTCTTTAAAGGGACACCCTGACGGATGAGGTTTTGCAAGAAACACGTCGAGATCACCACAAAGACAGCCTTTTCAAGGATCGGAACACTCACTTTGGTCTGATTTTCTAGAAAGCAAACCGTCAAAACGACGATTCCTCCTTGGCGGAGTTGCCGGAGAGAGAAGCCATTTTGGACGGGGTGGGTGGAGGCCACTCAGAGTGGTTGAAGCTTTTTCTTCTTTGGAGTGCAGTACAAAAACAATTGGAGCTATTTCCTTTGTTGTGAGCGAGATTCCTTTTGGTAAGCTGTAAATAAAAAGGCTTGTATTGTGGACATTTCGTGATTTCGTGTAAGCGACTCTGGCGGCCATTAGAAATGAATCTGACTTCCAGTACCTCAGCCAAGGAGGAATCGCCGATTTGACGGTTTGATTTCTAGGAAACCAGAGCATACTGAGTTTTGCGATCTCTGTAAAGGGTGTTTTCCTGGTGATCTCGACGTGTTTCTCACAAAAACTCATCCGTCAGGGTGCCCCTTTAAAGCAACAACCAAAAATCCATGCAACAACTGTTTAGTTCACGTAGATATCAACTCGCCATAATCACGTCCAAACCCTTAAATTTCACCTCGTTTCATTTACATGGAAACTGTGTTAGCTACAAATCAGTATAACGTAGAATAAATGGTGTAATACATCGTTGTAATGCACAACTCGAATAAAACGAACCG
>CM065701.1:45844648-45849648 GCA_017654935.2 Phymorhynchus buccinoides
AGAGAGGAGACAGACAGACAGACACAGACCGTCAGACATATGAATGAGGGAGAGAAATAGGAGAGAGAAAGTGAGAGAGAGAGAGAGAGAGAGAGAGAGAGAGAGAGAGAGAGAGAGAGAGAGAGAGAGGGAGAGGAGAGGAGGAGGAGATAGAGAGAGAGAGAGAGAGAGAGAGAGAGAGAGAGAGAGAGAGAGAGAGAGAGAGAGAGAGAGAGAGAGAGAGAGAGAGAGAGAGAGAGAGAGAGAGAGAGAGAGAGAGAGAGAGAGAGAGAGAGAGAGAGAGAGAGAGAGAGAGAGAGAGAGAGAGAGAGAGAGAGAGAGAGAGAGAGAGAGAGAGAGAGAGAGAGAGAGAGAGAGAGAGAGAGAGAGAGAGAGAGAGAGAGAGAGAGAGAGAGAGAGAGAGAGAGAGAGAGAGAGAGAGAGAGAGAGAGAGAGAGAGAGAGAGAGAGAGAGAGAGAGAGAGCGAGCAAGTTTTTAGGTGACCCCCAAAAGCCTGAATATACAAAGAGTTCGCAGTCCGCAGCTGACTGAAGCCGTTCTTTTACTTCCACCATTTCACCTACACTACAGGTGGGGATCATTGTGAATTAACTCACTGCCTCTGTTACCATACTTAGCACTTCCCACCTTCCACCTTTTCACCTTCCAGGTGGGAAGTGATAAAGCTGGCTTCATTCTTTGCAAAGTTGGTAGGCTGTGAAGTAATCACTCTTTGTGACATTTAGGCTTTGTGATGACCCTACCTAACTAATAATATGACAAATAGTCGATTTTCGGAAGAAGAAAAAACTAGAGATGAGCACTTTCCTGAAAATTAGAGTTGATTAATTCGACTAACCATAGCAACCATGGCGTCCAAGCTTGAAACCGCAGGATGCGAGTCAGCTACTTGCAAACATTTTATTAGAAAAAATGAGGGGTGTCCAGTAGCCACAAACTGATAGAACTTTCAAAATGTGACTTAACAATATATATCACATCAATTTTAGAATGACGCACGGTGTTCTAAGTGCTGTATGTCCATTCAAACACACGAGGTGAGAGCTGGGGATCTACCTGATAGTAGAGTAACTTCCCATGTTTGACCGAGGCAAGATCACTCCCACACACCATGAAATTACTCCCCTTAATTATTTCCGAACACTTCCTATTGTGATGGCCTGCGGCTTGACAGAAGACTATTTGTTAGACAGACAGACAGACAGAACAGACAAAAAGATCTGTTGCTAGAGATACACAGATATACAGATAGATGGAGATAAAGGTTGTCAACACACAAAAACATACAGACACAGGCATACACGCAGGCGCGCGCATACATAGGCGATAGCGCGCGCATACACATACACACACGTACAGAGAGAGAGAGAGAGAGAGAGAGAGAGAGAGAGAGAGAGAGAGAGAGAGAGAGAGAGAGAGAGAGAGAGAGAGAGAGAGAGAGAGAGAGAGAGAGAGACAGAGATAGAGAGAGAGAGAGAGAGAGAGAGAGACAGAGAGAGAGAGAGAGAGAGACAGAGAGAGAGAGAGACAGAGAGAGGAGAGAGGAGAGAGAGAGAGAGAGAGAGAGAGAGAGAGAGAGAGAGAGAGAGAGAGAGAGAGAGAGAGAAGAGAGAGAGAGAGAGAGAGAGAGAGAGAGAGAGAGAGAGAGAGAGAGAGAGAGAGAGAGAGAGAGAGAGAGAGAGAGAGAGAGAGAGACAGAGAGAGAGAGAGAGAGACAGAGAGAGAGAGAGAGAGAGAGAGAGAGAGAGAGAGAGAGAGAGAGAGAGAGAGAGAGAGAGAGAGAGAGAGAGAGAGAGAGAGAGAGAGAGAGAGAGAGAGAGAGAGAGAGAGAGAGAGAGAGAGAGAGAGAGAGAGAGAGAGAGAGAAAGAGAGAGAGAGAGAGAGAGAGAGAGAGAGAGAGAGAGAGAGAGAGAGAGAGGCAAAGAGGGAGACAGAGAGAGAGGAGAGAGAGAGAGAGAGAGAGAGAGAGAGAGAGAGAGAGAGACAGAGAGAGAGAGACAGAGAGAGAGAGAGACAGAGATAGAGATAGAGAGAGACACAGAGAGAGAGAGAGACAGAGAGACAGAGAGAGAGAGAGAGAGAGAGAGAGAGAGAGAGAGAGAGAGAGAAAAGAGAGAGAGAGAGACAGAGAGAGAGAGGGAGAGAGAGGGGAGAGAGAGACAGACAAGCAAATAGAGGTAGACTGACAGAGAGAGACACAGCTACGGAAATGGACAAACAGACAGAGACACAGACAGGCTGACAGATATGCACGGTGACAAATGCGTCAGCCTGCGGCTCGTCAGAGACATAATAGCACAGGTAATTTGGTCAACACTTGGTTCCAGCACACACTAATGTGTTTACCTCTTCTCAGCTCTCCATTCATCGAATCCCATTCTCTTTTATGCACTGTTTGTTGTCCCAAATCATCGTCAATCATCCCTTGACTCTTCCTTTTGTCCTTCTATGTATGTCTGTCTGTCTGCATCTCTGTCTCCGTCTCTGTCTCTCTCTGTCTGTCTATCTCTCCCTCCCTCTCTCCCTCTCTCTCTCTCTCTCTCTCTCTCTCTCTCTCTCTCTCTCTCTCTCTCTCTCTCTCTCTCTCTCTCTCTCTCTCTCTCTGTGTGAACCAAACGGGTTATGCATTCAAGGTATGGGGGGAAACTTCGGAAAATAGAGTGGGGTGGGCGAAAATAGGACACAGAGAATGAAAGAGAGAGAGACACAGAGAGAGAGAGAGAGGGAGAGAGAGAGAGAGACAGAGAGAGAGAGAGAGAGAGAGAGAGAGACAGAGAGAGAGACAGAGAGAGAGAGAGAGAGAGAGAGAGACAGAGAGAGAGAGAGAGAGAGAGAGAGAGAGAGAGAGAGAGAGAGATAGAGAGATAGAGAGAGAGAGAGAGAGAGAGAGAGAGAGAGAGAGAGAGAGAGAGAGAGAGAGAGAGAGAGAGAGAGAGAGAGAGAGAGAGAGAGAGAGAGCTGTTTAGCATACAAACTAAAGTTCATTATGCACCTTGGAACATTTCGTGTGCCTTCGTTGTAAAGGCGATGGAAACGGTTTCAGGCGTGTTTGAATAAGAGCATTATTTGACGAAATGATAATACGAACAATAGTTTATAAGGCGCCCAATAGTCAGAAGGCCTATGCATGCCAGTCTGTCGTTTCTGACTCTGAATGACACAGGTAGCAACAGGGGGAGCCGCTATTCTGGATGCCTGGACTAGTATTTATTTAATGTGTGGAAGCCTTGCCCAAGATACATACCCACCCTCTCGGCCCAAAACGATTTGAGGTTTGATGGCGTTGGGGAGAGAGGCCAACTATCCCTTCGGCTGCAGCATTTCTTCTTCTTCTTCTTCTTCTTCTTCTTCTTCTTCTTCTTCTTCTTCTTCTTCTTCTTCTGGGCTTCATCTATTCTATCAATGCAACAATGGGTACGTATGTGTCCGTTTTCCAGTTTTCACTTTGGGCCTCGCTGCATGCATTCAAGTTTCAACACATTCCGATTTCGGAGGAACTCAAAGGAAAACAAGCGCGAAATCGCAATAGTTTGTGGCACGCGGTCTATTTTTACCACTCCAATCATGAGTTACCTCCCCTGGCTTTTCAATAATTTTAATCTGTAAACCAGAATGTTATCTCTGCACCATTTCGTAACTTTTTATATTTTTGGGAAACATTTAAAACTATGTATCCTACTTATACTCATCAAAAGAAGCACCGCATACTCGTCGTATTACGTCTGTTGTATTATTTTGTACGCTTTATGTTTACATCATTTTAAAGAGCTTTTAGAAATACCTCGATTTAAGTGAGACAATTTTGTCAAAAGTGTAGCCTCGATTTTGAACCGTGCGACCGACCGACAAAATGTGCGACAGACCGACCGACAGACCGACCGACAGACCGACCGACCGACAAAGTGAGTTATAGGTTTGTGGCTTGAGCCACAAACAAAAACTATATGGACGACATTTTGGAGAGATGAAAAAAAAGGCAGGAGAAGGGGCCGAAAGTCAGAAAGATAAGTAGATGACACAAATCAAGGAAAAAGGCAGAGTCAAAGAGAGTGGCAGATTAGAGGAAGATACAAGCACAGAACTTCCAGAAGGTGGGGGGACTATTTGTACGGAAGACCCCCCGGTATCCCCACGGGGAAGGCTGCGGCACTAACTAAGATCCAGTGCAAATGCCTTCCATGTTGAGAGTCACAGCTGTTTGTTCAGAAGAGTCTACTCTGCACATCCATTGTCCGTTACTGTAGAACATCGATTACTGTACAGTTCTCACTTTACAGTATTCACGACTGGGTGTACAGTGGCACACAGGGAACGCGTTCGCCTCGTATACAATAAACCCGAGTTCGAACCTGGGTACAGGGGATTTTTTCCTCTCACTCTGCACTAGGCCTTACTGTCTTTCGGATGAGACAATCAACCGAGGTCCCGTGTGCCCATGCACTCAGCACACGTTAAACCCAATGGCAACGAAAAAGTTGTCATTTGGTCAACATTTACCACCACCACCCTTTCCTTCCTCATCAGTCACACAAACATCGCAAGCAAATAAAAATGGATGGCGCGCTTCTGGCTGCGACGCGCTCTCCAGGTGGGAGCAACCCGAATTTCACAGAGACGCCTATGTAACTATAAAGTACCAAATACCAAATTGGACCTTACTGTACGCTAATGTTAACCAATGATTAAAAAAACCGTTTGACTCAAAGGGGCGACCAATAGTAAAATCCGAGATGTACGAGCAAAAAATAAATACAGTGGAACTTCAGTATAGCGACCACCCTACATACTGGCCAACACTGTGCACAATTGTGAGGTGGTCGCTATACTGGAGACCCTGTCAGTAATAAATAAGAAGAGAAGAGACTGAGTCAAACTGTCCGGATTAGCGGGGTGTCCGTGATACTGAGGTGCCGTTAGGCGCACAGCACCCCAGTCCAGCTGCTTTTCCTTCATGCCTATTATTATAACTCATCACCAGTTTGTATCCCTTCTTTTGTTTG
>CM065701.1:45854648-45857148 GCA_017654935.2 Phymorhynchus buccinoides
GCAGAGGGGGGGAGGGGGGTCACTATGTTTTTCTGAAAGCTTGGTCAATATGCTTTTCAATTTTACTTGTTTGCCAAAAATAAAAATAGGGCTCCACTATGTTACATGCGCATATATAAACATACATATAATTAAATTTTAAAGAAAGAGGGAAAGGGGTAGGGGTAATTTAATGCACAGAAATAATTTAATTTACACAGTAAAATAAAAATTCATTCTGTTTTCAGAAGTGTCTACATAACAGTATTATAGTAATAAAAACCAGACGTGAGCCTTGAAGGCTTTGCCTCTTGTTTTGTTTTAAAGTGCCCAATGTATAAAGAACTACGACAACAGTACATTCTATCAAAATACTTTAATCAACCATCTCTATTCAAAGTGACAATGCTTCTTTCTTCTGAAAACAAATCGCTAATTATTAGGTTGGCTTTGTACCTTGAAAAGGCATTCAAATTACGCAACATATGTATGGAAGATATATAGTAATTTGATTGGTTGATCGGTGTGTTTATTGATTCATTCATGCATTTATTATGTCTTTGTGGCATTTCTTCTTGTTGAGAAAATATGAATGTTATATGTTGAATAATGTCTAATTATGATTAAAACTGAATTTTTTTCCATTCTGTTTCTGCATGATAACAAGCTTTGTTAACACACCAGTGATATGGGCCTATGGCCTAATCATTAAACATTCCAGTGTCCAGTGTCCAGTCTCTCTCTCTCTCTCTCTCTCTCTCTCTCTCTCTCTCTCTCTCTCTCTCTCTCTCTCTCTCTCTCTCTCTCTCTCTCTCTCTCTCTCTCTCTCTCTCTCTCAAAGACAGAATGATAGATTCGGTTCAGTCTACATTCTCATCCTTGTAAAATAAAGATTCTGAAGTGCAAAGTCTGGAAGTCTGACAGAGAGTGACCCCCTGTCTCTGTGTGTCTACATGTGAAGAAACACAGACACAAAACATGTGTTTCTTTGAATGTTATTCTTTAAATATGAAAGTGTGAGCTTAGTCCTGATCAAGGCATCTAAACTATAAACAAATTCACACAAACACAAAAGTTCTGTTTCTCTTAATGTTATTCTTTAAATCAAGGCATCTAAATTATAAACAAATTATAACCCAGTCCTCTGGAATAGCACTTGATGTTTTATCTGCTATTTGGAAGAAACAGTCGGACACAATAGTCAGGCGGTAAAATACGAATAAATCGGAAGATTCTGTCTGAACAACTGAACATTTTTTTTAACTTGTTCACACATTTTACTTCTTTTACCATGAGTCCGTGGTTCGTCTCTCAGGAAGCAAAATAATATTATTCATAATCATAAAACAAAACACAAATACAGTGTAAAAATGAAATCCCTAACAACAAAACTTGAAGACAGACACGAAAGTAATTCTATTTATTGTATGGGAACGTTGTCATTGTCGGTTCGTTTTCTTCACGTTTTGATTTGTGATTTATTTCTCTAGTAAAATATTAAGCTTATTGAAGCCCCATTATTGAAGCTTTCTGAATATTAGTTTATAAATAGAAAGAAAGAAAAGAATAACAAAAGCACAGACAAGAACAGCGACAGACAGACCGGACCATTAGCGCAACCCATGCAGGCAGACTGTGTAGGTGGCAACATGATTGTGACCCAGCACCACTGGACTAGTTTCTCACAACAGCCTTGGAAAGTCACAATTATCTCTTTTTGTCCATGTTGAGTTCTGGGTGTTTTCATGTTCTCCACCATCTTATCTTTCATGTTAATAAAGGATAATCCTTAATATGGTCTCTAAGTGGTCTTATAAGTACTTTCAAACGAGTAGGTCAATGCATTTTCTTCAGCTAGACTAGACTTTAGACTGTGTTTTCTCAAAATGGCCGACGCTCAACCTACTAACTTTAGATGCTAATAACTTTGGAACGGAAACAGATACAAGAATGGTTCTTGGGTCATTAGAAATATAATTGTATGAAGTTTTCAAATGTATGTGTTTTCTTAGAATGGTCAGTTTGACACTTAATGTCCCTCTCGTGGTGCTGGGTCACATATGTATAAAGGAGTTACAAAAGAAAGATTATCAGAAAAATAAACAACAACTACAACAACAACAACAACAATAAACAACAAACAAACGAACAAAACAACAACAACAAAAACCAAACGATTTGCATGTTAAGAATTTCCAAGGGGGAAAATGTCCCAACTTCCTCATTAGTTTACTTGACAGTGGACTTTCACATCCAAATCATTTCTAAACAACTAAGTCATGCATTCGTCAAATTATATCACGTAGCACTCCATAAATTGTCTTCTAGTCATACCGGGGAAATTGTCGATTCAAAATAGAATTGATAAGTTAGAAATCACGAAAACTGATAATGACCATGTTCTGTATGAGGTTGTTTTTCTCTCTTTCCCTTCTCTCTGTATAAAGGTGCAGCCACACTACATACGATGCGATGCGTGTGTGATCCGATTGTCACGATGCATGTGAGTCAGGAATCACGT
>CM065701.1:45864648-45877148 GCA_017654935.2 Phymorhynchus buccinoides
ATCCAAAGCGTTGCATGAGAGAGGATTGTTGTGGGTGCTTTATTTCTACAATGCAACCAAAGCGTTGCATGAGAGAGGATTGCTGTGGGTGCTTTATTTCTACAATGCAACCAAAGCGTTGCATGAGAGATGATAATTGTGAGTGTTTTATTTCTACAATCCAACCAAAGCGTTGCATGAGAGATGATAATTGTGAGTGTTTTATTTCTACAATGCTACCAAAGCGTTGCATGAATGAGAATTATTGTGGGTGCTTTATTTATGCAATGCAACCAAAGCGTTGCATGAATGAGGATTACTGTGGGTGCTTTATTTCTATAATGAAACCAAAGCGTTGTATGAGAGGATTATTGTGAGTGCTTTAGTTCTACAATGCACCCAAATCGTTGTATGAGAGAGGATTGTTGTGGGTGCTTTATTTCTACAATGCTACCAAAGCGTTGCATGAATGAGAATTATTATGGGTGCTTTATTTATGCAATGCAACCAAAGCGTTGCATGAATGAGGATTACTGTGGGTGCTTTATTTCTATAATGAAACCAAGAGAGGATTATTGTGAGTGATTTAGTTCTACAATGCACCCAAAGCGTTGCATGAGAGAGGATTGTTGTGGGTGCTTTAGTTCTACAATGCATCCAAAGCGTTGCATGAGAGAGGATTGTTGTGGGTGCTTTATTTCTACAATGCAACCAAAGCGTTGCATGAGAGAGGATTGCTGTGGGTGCTTTATTTCTACAATGCAACCAAAGCGTTGCATGAGAGATGATAATTGTGAGTGTTTTATTTCTACAATCCAACCAAAGCGTTGCATGAGAGATGATAATTGTGAGTGTTTTATTTCTACAATCCAACCAAAGCGTTGCATGAGAGATGATAATTGTGAGTGTTTTATTTCTACAATCCAACCAAAGCGTTGCATGAGAGATGATAATTGTGAGTGTTTTATTTCTACAAGCCAACCAAAGCGTTGCATGAGACATGATAATTGTGAGTGTTTTATTTATACAATGCAACCAAACCGTTGCATGAGAGATGATAATTGTGAGTGTTTTATTTCTACAATGCAACCAAAGCGTTGCATGAGAGATGATAATTGTGAGTGTTTTATTTATACAATGCAACCAAACCGTTGCATTAGAGATGATAATTGTGAGTGTTTTATTTCTACAATGCAACCAAAGCGTTGCATGAGAGAGGATTGTTGTGGGTGCTTTATTTCTACAATGCAGCCAAAGCGTTGCATGAGAGAGGATTGTTGTGGGTGTTTTATTTCTACAATGCAACCAAAGCGTTGCATGAGAGATGATAATTGTGAGTGTTTTATTTCTACAATGCAACCAAAGCGTTGCATGAGAGATGATAATTGTGAGTGTTTTATTTCTACAATGCAACCAAAGCGTTGCATGAGAGATGATAATTGTGAGTGTTTTATTTCTACAATGCAACCAAAGCGTTGCATGAGAGATGATAATTGTGAGTGTTTTATTTATACAATGCAACCAAAGCGTTGCATGAGAGATGATAATTGTGAGTGTTTTATTTCTACAATCCAACCAAAGCGTTGCATGAGAGATGATAATTGTGAGTGTTTTATTTATACAATGCAACCAAACCGTTGCATTAGAGATGATAATTGTGAGTGTTTTATTTCTACAATGCAACCAAAGCGTTGCATGAGAGATGATAATTGTGAGTGTTTTATTTATGCAATGCGACCAAACCGTTGCATGAGAGAGGATTGTTGTGGGTGTTTTATTTCTACAATGCAGCCAAAGCGTTGCATGAGAGAGGATTGTTGTGGGTGTTTATTGCTACAACGCAACCAAAGCGTTGCATGAGATATGATAATTGTGGGTGTTTTATTTCTACAATGCAACCAAAGCGTTGCATGAGAGAGGATTGTTGTGGGTGTTTTATTTCTTCAATGCAACCAAAGCGTTGCATGATAGATGATTATATTGGGTGTTTATTGCTACAATGCAACCAAACCGTTGCATGAGAGATGATAATTGTGGGTGCTTTATTTCTACAATTGCCAGTCAGCCGTATCCGACAATAGAAGAGGGTGCGACGGCGATTCTGGCGGGCTGGGTCATAATGTGCTTAAAGAAGAAACGCCTTGCCTAAGGGGCACCCCCACTCCTTCGATCAAGAAGACTCGATTAAAACTGGCATTGGAGTTGCCTCCTAGTTGGAGAAGCACGAAACAACAACTAAACTGTACTTGATTCTCCAGTATAGAAGCCAAGGTCAAAGGCAAAGTCAAAGTCAAAAATGATTTATTATCTCGTCGTCTCGTGCAAACAAGAAAACACAAATCCATGCATTAAAATTGAAAACAGAACTAAGGAAACGAGTGGACAGCCAATCATGCCTCACAAAAAAAGTTGAACATAATTTGATGGAAGCATCCTTCCCGAGACATTGAGAACCGGCCTGCAATCCCCTACCATTTTCTGTCCTTGCCTTATTTTGTCCTTCCCTCCCTACTTCACTCCAGTAGAAGATATCAGAGCCAGTGTAGAAGGAAATCGACTGTCTGTTAGTTCTCACTTTATGTTACTGTTAGGCCCCGTCTTCAGAATAATGACTAGCTGGCATCGTTGCGATGACGTCAGTGGGGCAATGGTCAACCTATGGCGATATTTTTCACGCCAGAGGGCAGTCAATGCACTAGGGGGCTTATCACGCGATTTTCTTACTTGGGCGTAGTGAGAGAGAGAGTGATGGTAGGACCACTCACTGTCTCTCTCTCTTTCTTTATCCCCAACTAATAATATAGAGATAATTAGCCCCACACGAGTGTCATGCCCTCTGGCGTGAGACAAATCGCACTAAGTCTCTCATTGAGAGTCACAGACCACTTTCATTGTAAAATATGGCCCCACCAAACGAACCAAACCAAAACTAATCTGAACAAAAAAGACAAAAGAATACCAAAAAAACATAAAACAGTCGAACATCAGTATTGTGACCACACTACTGACCGGCACAAAATACAGGTCCGTGATTATGAAGTGGTCGCATTACTGGAGACTCTTTTAGTAATGAATAAGAAGAGAAGAGACTGTCCGGATTACCGAGGGTGTCAGCGATTGTGAGGTGCCCTTTAAGCGGGGTACGACTGTACCTTAATTCTCTAATTTTGTAAGCGCTTATTTACTGTTCATCCCGACTCTAGGATAATGTTATTGTTATGATTAAGCAACGATAACTATTGGAAGATAGAGGCACAAAGCCTCTCCAATGACTCTTACTTCCACCAACAGTAACAGTCATCCAGAGTGTGTATATGGTCTAGTGACGGACAGACATATATATTAATTTACTTGTATATTTTCTGGGAACCTCTCTGTTCATATATTTCGATTATCTGAAGTATATTTCCATATCCTTGTCTGTGTGTCTGTTTGTCTATTTGTTCTTCTGTCTGTCTTTCTCCCCCCCCCCTCCATCTCTCTCTCTCTCTCTCTCTCTCTCTCTCTCTCTCTCTCTCTCTCTCTCTCTCTCTCTCTCTCTTATTGTGTCTTGTGTATCTGTTTAAATTTAAATTGGGCATGTTAAAGACGAGTATGTATAGTAGGTTTAGGTTTGATTTTGTGATGAGTATGTGCTTAGTTTTGCTTGTATGCGTGTTAAAGATGAGTACATGAAACAGGTTTAGGTTTGATTTCGTCATTGTATGTATTTACTTTTCACTATTTACATACACATTTTAAAAATATGACTAGGTTTGCTTTTGTCACGTGTGTGTATTTACCTCTTAATCTGTGCATGTTAATTATGAATAATGTAACACATGAATATGTTTGATTTTACCATGTGTACATATATTTACATTTAAAACTGTGCATGTTAAGATGAGTAAGTAAAGTAGAACTAGGTTTGACTTTATTACGTGCATGTTTTCCCTTTCAAATAAGTACATTTCGAAGATGAGTATGTAAAGCAAGATTAGGATTGGTTTTGTCATGTGTTTGTGCACTTCTCAATTTGAGTATGAAAAATAGGATTGTTGTTTTTTTCCCTGTGTGTATGTGCTTACTTCTTAATTTGTGCATGTTGCAAATGAGTATAGTTAATCATATTAGGTTTGATTTCGTTATTATTGTGCTACTATATAGGGTTGTATTTGGCGTGCTTTATATTGCTTTGTTGATCTGTTCTCATTTTCCTTTTTTCATTTCTACTTTTATATTTGTTTTTTCCCCCAGAGGGCTGGATGTAAAAAAACATGTTCTATTACTCTCTATAAATAAAATTCATTCAATTCAATTCAGTTCAATTCTCTCTCTCTCTCTCTCTCTCTCTCTCTCTCTCTCTCTCTCTCTCTCTCTCCTCTCTCTCTCTCTCTCTCTCTCTCTCTCTCTGTTCCACTGTTTGTCTGTCTGCCCCATCTCTCTCTCTCTTTTCTTGTCCCTCCATCATTGTCTGTTTATCTATTTGTTTGTCTGTCTGTCTCTTTCTCCCCCTCCCTCCCTCTCTCTTTGTCTGTCTCTGTCTCTCTGTCTCACTGTCTCTCTGTCTCTCTCTCTCTCTCTCTTCTCTCTCTCTCTCTCTCTCTCTCTCTCTCTCTCTCTCTGTCTCTCTCTCTCTCTCTCTCTCTCTCTCTCTCTCTCTCTCTCTCTCTCTCTCTCTCTCTCTCTCTCTCTCCTCTCCCTCTCTCTCTCAGTGGCAGCTCGTTTTCTCTGTATATTTCTGTATCTCTGTCTCTGTCTCTCTCTCTCTCTTCTCTCTCTCTCTCTCTCTCTCTCTCTCTCTCTCTCTCTCTCTTTCTCTCTCTCTCTCTCTCTCTCTCTCTCTCTCTCTCTCTCTCTCTCTCTCTCTCTCTCTCTCTCTCTCTCTCTCTCTCTCTCTCTCTCTCTCTCTCTCTCTCTCTCTCTCTCTCTCTCCTCTCTCTCTCTCTCTCTCAGTGGCAGCTCGTTTTCTCTGTATATTTCTGTATCTGTCTCTCTCTCTCTCTCTCTCTCTTCTCTCTCTCTCTCTCTCTCTCTCTCTCTCTCTCTCTTTCTCTCTCTCTCTCTCTCTCTCTCTCTCTCTCTCTCTCTCTCTCTCTCTCTCTCTCTCTTTCTCTCTCTCTTTCTCTCCCCTCTTTCCTGCTCTTGTTCGCACTTTCATTGTTTTAACAAAACTTAGTTTCAAGTTACACTAAAAAAAAAACCCTGCTTATCACCGTGTCTTTGGACGTGTTGATTATTTAACAGCTCGCAAAGGCCTCAATGAAGCTGCCGATCTCTATGAAGAAAGGGCTGGTTAGGTGGTGTTATAGTCATTGGCCCTTGACACCTAGTGGCGTTTCATTTAAAGGCCGTTTCTTAGCAACGTCAAACTCTCTCTCTCTCTCTCTCTTAATTATATTTGTTTGTTGCTTTCTTGTTGTTTGCCTCAGGGCTGAGTGGAAAAAAGCTGTAGCTAATTAGCTTATCTCATTACCCTGAATAAATAACATTTCGTTCGTTCGTTCTCTCTCTCTCTCTCTCTCTCTCTCTCTCTCTCTCTCTCTCTCTCTCTCTCTCTCTCTCTCTCTCTCTCTCTCTCTCTCTCTCTCTCTCTCTCTCTCTCTCTCTCTCTCTCTCTCTCTGTATGTACGTTATCTTAGGCTTAAATGATTGTCTTTGCTTGATGCAATAGTTTTCGTTTCTATGTATTCATTATTATTTAATATGTTTGCTTCATCGGCGCTGTTTCAAAGTACTGTGTACCTTCTTGACATGAAGGCTTAATTAGGCTTAATTGACAATGGTCAATAAAAATGTTTCTGAAGCGCCTGAAGCGTCTCTCTCTCCCTCTCTCTCTCTCTCTCTCTCTCTCTCTCTCTCTCTCTCTCTCTCTCTCTCTCTCTCTCTCTCTCTCTCTCGCCCGCGCGCGATACAAATAGATTATGCCTTCTTTATTTGACAAAGGGAAGAATTATAAGCCGGTAGTGCAATCACCCTTAGTGCGACTAGAAACGCTCACTGCTAATTAGTCAATATACACGTTGTTATTTTTCTTCTCTACCCCATGTTACACCAGTAATGATATTACTAGTATATCACTCTGTTGCCATTTTCATTCTTTCACCATGACCACCCACTTTTACACAAGTAATGATATTATAAGCGTATCGCTAACTTCTAGGGGGGGGGGGGGGGAGATTAACTAACAACATGTTTGTTCGCCATAACTCTTTTCAGGAAAAAAAGAAATGAAAACTAAAACCGATTGGTTGCATGGACACAGCATCCAGCCATTAAATAAAAAAGCAAGTCATTACAAAGGTTAAAAAAAAGAAGTACAACAATATATTTTTGTGATCAATAATTACTGTTTTACTATCATCATTACCATCATAACACAAAACTACTGATTGATCATTGGATACCATTTGACTGATTGATCATTGGGTACCATTTGACTGATTGATCATTGGGTACCATTTGACTGATTGATCATTGGGTACCATTTGACTTATTGATCATTGGGTACCATTTGACTGATTGATCATTGGGTACCATTTGACTGATTGATCATTGGGTACCATTTGACTGATTGATCACTGGGTACCATTTGACTGATTGATCATTGGGTACCATTTGACTGATTGATCATTGGGTACCATTTGACTGATTGATCATTGGGCACCATTTGACTGATTGATCATTGGGTACCATTTGACTGATTGATCATTGGGTACCATTTGACTGATTGATCATTGGGTACCATTTGACTGATTGATCATTGGGCACCATTTGACTGATTGATCATTGGGTACCATTTGACTGATTGATCATTGGGTACCATTTGACTGATTGATCATTGGGTACCATTTGACTGATTGATCATTGGGTACCATTCGACTGACATTCGTTTCACAAGTCTCATCCCTTTTTTGTCAGTTTTTTTTCCCTTTCTTTTTGTTTCCTTAAAAACATACAATAGTTATAATGATAATGGACAGGATTAGCCCTTTGTAAGTTCTAAGGAGTGCAGCGGTGGTGGGGGGGGGGGGGGGTCAATTCCATTGAGATTTACTGTTGCACGTGCTACATTATTGATTGGTAAATGTGTACTTGTGTCTCATTCTTTTGTAATGACAATGAATTTCGGATTAGGTCGAATCGTATTTTCCGTTACAGTGCGTCGTTTGTACCCTTTCATCCTTTTGTTCCCAGATCAACCCTTGGTATTGATTCAACTGTGCTGCAGTTTGTCAAGATTGGGCGTGGTGACATTTTTCAATATTATTTTTATTTAAGTGGTGAATTTGCTTGTTTCTTGTTGTATTCTGGCTTTTGTTTTTAATATTTCCTCTTAATGTTAAAGGTTGATTTCGTCTTTTTTTAATATATTTTATTCAGAATGGTAGTCTGTTTCATAATTGTTCAATTGTAGCATTCCTTCATTTTGATTTTTCTATTCCCTTTTAGCTCTGTGAGTCTTACAATGTTCAACATGATTTGGATTATAATGTGTTGATATTGTTGTGCTTGTTGCTGTTGCGTCTGTTTATAGTCAGTCACGTTATTTTATTATGTATAGCAATTACATATACGTTATATTATTTTATAGCAATTACATATACATTATATTATTTTATAGCAATTACATATACGTTATATTATTTTATAGCAATTACATATACATTATATTATTTTATGACAATTACATATACATTATATTATTTTATAGCAATTACATATACGTTATATTATTTTATAGCAATTACATATACATTATATTATTTTATAACAATGACATATACATTATATTATTTTATAGCAATTACATATACATTATATTATTTTATGACAATTACATATACATTATATTATTTTATAGCAATTACATATACATTATATTATTTTTATGACAATGACATATACATTATATTATTTTATGACAATTACATATACATTATATTATTTTATAACAATGACATATACATTATATTATTTTATAACAATTACATTATACATTATATTATTTTATAGCAATTACATATACATTATATTATTTTATAACAATTACATTATACATTATATTATTTTATAACAATTGCATATACACACCATAGCCGATGAGGTTTATCCGAGGCGTGGTTACCGCTACACCTATCTGTATTGATAAATACTCGGGACTTTACTGGTGTTGCACTGCCTCTGGGCATTGCGGCCAGTATTGTTCCCACCATCTTTGCATTTACAAATGTCCCATATGTGTCTATGACCGAGAGGACGTAAAACACCATTTTTCATTCATTCAATTACATATACATTAGAGAAGTCTCTCCTCTGACTACAAAATACCATTCTTGTTCCTCATATCAAGAAAAAACCATTATATATACAACGAATATCTATAAAACAGACAAAGCTATTGTTAGAAAGCTTTAAAGTTTAAAACTAATTCCTACAAAAAAGTATTAGTTCATGGATCGATCAATGATCGGAATGATCATCTCGCTCTGTGTAGTTGTTGGTTGTCGTTGTTTGTTAATATAAAAAAGAAATACGCCATATTATATTAGGCATAAAAACAATGAACAAACACACAAACAAATGATCCAAAAACATAACTGTACATTTACTTACCTGAGAGAAAACAAATCAAAAGCAATCAGTCGGCTTGTTCTTCGAAATCGAAGTGTCGTCACGAACCTGCAAAGTAAGATCGATCTGTATCGATTAGTTTGTTATTCTGCAAGATATTTTTATGGTGGTCTCAAAACTTAACTAGCTTTCCACATTAAAAGGTGACTAACTGAAAAGGGAACCGAAGGTTATGAAGCGAAAGACCGAAAGAAACAAATAAGTTAACGTCACGCGAATGTGATCATAAAACTACTGATGAGTGATATACCCCCCCAATGTAAACTAGATACTGATTTCTGATTTGTCCCGGCGCTGTGTTTTATGGCGAGTCAACAGAGCGGGCGATGCGCTGCCAGACTGGGTTCCAGCTCACTCGTTCAACGATGCCTTTGCTAAACTGATGGTCCTGAAGGAAAGATATATGGCACCTTCCCCCCTATTTAAAACCACGCGGCTCCATAATGTATTCAAAGCACGCTGCAAAGTCAATAGCCAGGGCCTGCTGTGATTGGTCCGTTGGGGGTCCGCGCGCTGGACGCGCGTGCGTGTGTGCGTGTGCGGGGTTAGTACCGTTTTTTGTTGTTGAAATATATGTGTGGTGTGGTGTGGTCGCCGGACTGATTGGGATAAAGGATAGTGATTGGTTGAAAAAAAGAGAGAGAAAGAAAAGAAATGAAAAAGAAATAAAGAAGTAAATCGGAAGTAGCTGTGATAGGGCGGACGATTATGTCTCTAGTGGGAATTCGAGGGGAAGGCTTAGAGAATGGCTTGGTGGTGGTGGTGGTGGTGGTGGTGGTGAAGGTGGTGTGGTGGTGGTGGTGGTGGTGAAGGTGGTGGTGGTGGTGGTGGTGGTGAAGGTGGTGGTGGTGAAGGTGGTGGTGGTGGTGGTGGTGGTGAAGGTGGTGAAAGGAGTGGTTAGAGGTGAGGAGGAGGTGATTTGTTTTCAACGAATCAACGTCTGGACTGTAGAACTTTCTCAATAGATGCGGGGAACTCAATCGAGACAGTAACTTAAGATTCAGGATGGAGTAGTTGGGGCAGGGGCACAATATTAGAAAGTGGTATTGTTTTTGTTTTTAATCTACACTGGGATTTTTAGTGTTGCCTCCAAAGGGATTGGTAGGCCTTGGAGGATCTTCCACAACGCCAGCTGTCCCCAAATCGTGTTGGCCGAGAGAGTGGGGGTACATACTGGGCAAGGCTTCTCCACTGTAAGAAACCCACCACGTTCTAGCCACCCCGCCAGAGTAGCAGCTGTCCCATCTGCTATCTGGTAGTCATAGTCGGAAACGACAGCCTGACATACACAGTGTCACGTTATCTATTATGCATGCTCGTGGTAACAGTGTGCATTTAGAAGAACGTGGTTGCGATGATTTGAAACAAAAGGCAATGCGCTTTTATGAAGAAGAGTACATTCTTTTTGTGTTTTGTTTGCTACTAAAGAACAAGACCAGTTAAAGTTGCACATTTTTTAAAATGTTCTTTTTCATTGTGTTGAGAGCGACAATCAGGGAGAGAGAGAGAGAGAGAGAGAGAGAGAGAGAGAGAGAGAGAGAGAGAGAGAGAGAGAGAGAGAGAGAGAGAGAGAGAGAGAGAGAGAGAGAGAGAGAGAGTGTGAGAGAGAGAGAGAGAGAGAGAGAGAGAGAGAGAGAGAGAGAGAGAGAGAGAGAGAGAGAGAGAGAGAGAGAGAGAGAGAGAGAGAGAGAGAACGAACGAACGGACGCACGAACGAATTTTATTCAGAGAGAGTAATGGAATGAGCAAATGACTACATGCAGCCCTCTAAATAAAGCAACAATAAAGCAATATAAAAAGCGTGTAAAACGCAGTCATACATAATAACGGTCTGAACGTGGAGTCTTTCGGATGAGACGATAAATCGAAGTCCCGTTAATCCCAGTGGTAACGAAAAAGTTGTCTTTGGTCAACATTTACCCCACCCCTTCCTTCCTCATCAATCACACACAAATCGCGTGCAAAAACAAAACAAATGGGTGGCGCGCCTCTGGCTGCGACGCGCTCTCCAGGTGGGAGCAACCCGAATTTCACAGAGACGCCTCTGTGACTATAAAGTACCTTCTACCTAAATACCTAATAACGCATAATACAATCGAGCCTAATGCACACATACGCGAGAGACAGAGAGAGGGAAATAGAGAGAGGGGTGATGTTGGTACAGACATAGACAGAAACGTGCAACTCAAAGACGATTATTGAAATCCTGCCGAATGGATCGCTAGATGTAGCAGTAGTATAATGAACATGAAATCAATGATAATGAATTAACGCCAATCAGCCACACCCTTCCTAACTAAATAATCTACTTGACATTATCACGTTGACAATTCCCATTACTCACCCACAGTAATTAGCAATAATGTATTGGAACGTCCTTCGATGACAAACTTTCGCCAACACCCTCAATGCGGCCACTGACGAGGTTGGATGTTGGTGGTGGTGGTGGTGATGGTGATGGTGGTGGCGGTAATTCTTCTGTTGTCCTTTGCCCAACCATAGCCGGCAGAGGAGTATTATGTTTGTCTCGGTTTGTTTGTTTGTCTGTTTGTCTGTCTGTCTGTCTGTCCCAACGATTTTAAAAAAAAATCTTGTTGTTGTTTTCCGTCAGAGTATGTATAAGAACTCGAGCCTATGGACTGCGATGACTAAGGCCGTGTGTACACATAAGCGGATATTTCATGCGGAAATCCGTGCGCAATCCATAAATAAGTGAAACAAAGAAGGGAAAAGATTTGCGCACGTGTCCGAATTTCCCCTATATGCGTAAACTTGTATCCTTCTTTCTTCCACTTATTTAGGGTTTTCCGTACGGAACTTACGCGTCTAATGTGAACCCGGCCTAATTCCCCCTTTTTTTTACTTTCTAAAAAAACAACTTTACAGCATAATATTATATCATCAATAGTACTCCGTAAAAGACTTGGATTTGTTGTTTTTGAAAATACACAACTAAGCATCTAAGAGGATAAGAAACGTTGATTTTTTTAGAAGTTCTTTTCGTTCTAAAGTTGTTTCATATTACAATGGATACAAACAAATTGAATGTGAACACTATTATTTTTCTATATCTTGAACAACGGAAGCTGTTTTTTTCTTGTTTGTTTTTTAATATTAAAGACCCACCAGGTCACGTGTCAAAATCACGTGTTTTACGTGTTTTCCCTCTTATAGTTGGTAAGAAATCTTGTTTTGACCAGGTCTGACTCCCATACAAATTTCCCCAAATTGAAAACGAAACATCCTTTTAAAGAGCAGCCTCAATTTGAAGTTGGGGACATTTGTATGTGGGTCACAGCTACCCAGTAAAAAAAACACATAAGGACTTAATCGTGGTGGATCAGTGTGTCTTTAAAACCCATTCAACGCCAGCCATTTTTCAGCTAAAAATTTCCATTAAACTTGCTTGGGTAGAGAAAAGATTATGTCTGCAATATTGGGGATTCCTCTGTGACATGTATGAAATAAAGCCTGTCCTTACCTCCCAAACTTAAGAACATAAGGTCACTGGATACCAGACCCTCATTTGATGCCTTTCAGTGACATGGGTGTTAAATCATTGTGGTGCCAAGAGGCGACAGTGGCGATGAAAGGGTTAAATGCCATCTCATTATTAAAATATTTTGGTCACACTCATTCCCTCTCGCTTCCTACTTTCTATTCTAAATGATCCTTTCGGTTTTCATCATCATTGATGCATTCATTTGTGAGAACCACAACTGTAGAGTTAAACGGTGCCAGAGACAGGTTTATGGAGAGGCGCACAGCATGATTGTGTAACGCGTTCGTCTATTTCATCCCCAAGACAAGTAGGTGTCCTACCAGTACCGCTTTGTGACGCTTTCTAGCCACACAAAGGACGCAGCTGTTTGATGCTGCTTATCGAGAACGTCATCTTGTAGTAACGG
>CM065701.1:45882148-45884648 GCA_017654935.2 Phymorhynchus buccinoides
AAGGGTGAGAGGGACGACAGACACAGAGACAAGGACTGCGAGACAGGCGAGACAGGGAGAGAAGGAGAGACCTGAACTGAGAGAGAGAGAGAGAGATGAGAAGGAGATAGAGAGAGAGAGAGAGAGAGAGAGAGAGAGAGGGAGAGAGAGAGAGAGAGGTAGAGAGAGAGAGAGAGAGAGAGAGAGAGAGAGAGAGAGAGAGAGAGAGAGAGAGAGAGAGAGAGAGACTTCAGACGCTTCAGACTTTGTTTTATTGACAATAGCACAAATACAGCCTTTATGTCAATGTGGTGAACTTTGTTACTTGCAGCGCCGAAGTTAAGGAACATTAACCATGAACTCAGAAATAAATAATAAAAATAAAAACCTTCTTATTATGAAAAGTGAACAAACGGATATCAATGATTCGGGGAAAGAATTACAATAGCAAGCTGAAACCAGACATGAAAACAAACAAACAAACAACAACGAAACATTTATATAACATACACAAGATTATCAAGCTCATATAACACGAGATATGACATAATGAGGACACATTACTTTCATACATAATAAATACACATTTTATTTTTTCTGACATTAAATGCTTCTGCAATATATTTGGCTAACGAAACAATAGTGTTTTCATCATCAGAAGATAAGAAACTACACAGATCATGATTGTTAGAAATAAATATGTTAGAAAGCTGTGATCTCATTCTGATGTCTTCGTAAGCAACACAGTGGAATATAAAATGTCCTTCGTTTTCGCTAGCACCAGTTGTACACATCATACACACACCATCTTCGTGGTCAAACTACCGTCTATTTGCTTTTAAACCCAGTGTTCTGCTTCTAAGCCTAGCATATGTACCCCTATGCCATTTATTGGTTACTACCATTATAAATGTTTCTGGTTGTAAAATACTTTTAAACGGGTAATGCCAAGAGTACTTGTCATTGTCTTCCAACTTGGAGTGCCAGTTTTGCTTAAAGCAAATTATTAAACGGTCTTTAAATTCAAGTGTAAAGGATCTTACGACTCCAACCCCAAAGCCATATTATACCAAATCCATTAATAGACAAAATATGATTTACTTTATTAACCCAGTTATTTTTTCCTAATTTAGATTGATGTACTAACATGTTGTATGCTTGTCTACATATTCTACTTTCGGGTAACTGTGTAAGCTTTAGCCAATATTTAACACATTTTACCAAACGTTTAATGTATAGGGGATAACTTCCGGAATCCCCATAAACTATTGTGTTTGATGAGTGTAATGGTATGTTTAGAAATCGTTTTATAGCTAGCGTGTGTACCTTTTCCATGTGAATGTTTTCTTCAAGGCCCCATATTTCTGCAGCATAAGTTAACATAGGAAATATCTGTGCATCAAATCATGTCCAAAATAAAGAAGGATCTATTGCAGTTAATTTTCTCATACATCTTAATATTTCTGTTACCGTACACCTTTCTTCCCTTTCCTATATGATTCATACCACCCAGTATTTAAACTTAATCTAGTTGTAAATATAATCCCAAGGTATTTGTATGCGTTTGTTACTATTACCTTAACATAATCATAAAACCATACTTCTCTGTGTGACAAATGCCCACATTTCTGAAAACTATAATGTTTGTTTGATCAAGGTTTATAGATAATTGCAGTCTAACTGCTTCATTCTTTAAACTATCAAGTTGATTTTGTAAACCGATTGCTGTACTGGAGACTAAAATTACATCGTCAGCAAAGAGCAGCATAAACATTTCGACAGATCCAGAAAGTAGTTGCACACCATGTCGACCATGTTTCCACGTTTCAGTTGACCAGTGTGGGTGTGTGGTTGTGTGTGTGTGTGTGTGTGTGTGTGTGTGTGAGAGAGAGAGAGAGAGAGAGGAGAGAGAGAGAGAGAGAGAGAGAGAGAGAGAGAGAGAGAGAGACAGACAGACAGACAGACAGACAGACAGAGATTGCAGATAGGCAGATGGTTTCCTGTGTCCATTACTGACCCATGACCGGCCAGCGCTAGCCAGTGTCCACTACAGAACAGTGGTGTGGTGTTCACAAGAACTGCGGACCTTCTCTGCCCTGTGCTGACCAGACGTGTCCAGGCAACCATCATTAACTGTTGACCACGGAAACCGTTCATCAGGCACCGTAATCATGAGCGCGTCTTAAACAGTTAACACGGTAGTAAAATGTGAATGAGAATAAACTGCCCATCGTTTGGCCAGTTTAGTCTAATTTGAGTGTTACTGCCCGTGTTGACTGTTTAAGGCGTACTCCTGATTATGATACTAGATGCATCACTGCGCGTTTGTGTGTTCTCCGGCAAACCAAATATGTATATGTTTTAAAAATCTAAGTTTAAGTTTTGAAAGCAAGGAATACATAAATGTTTTGTCTTGTAACCGGTTCAGTAATAAACTTAACATTGTTTAGATGGGAGAGAACCCGAAGTACTTTTTGAGGGGTTTTTCGATTTTTTAGTTTTTATCTCTCGTTCATTTTTT
>CM065701.1:45897148-45899648 GCA_017654935.2 Phymorhynchus buccinoides
CGTAATAATAATTTATGGTTTATCACATCAAATACTTTTGCGAAGTCTACGAAAATAACACCAGTAAACTTTAAATCATCCAGATTTGATAACCATTGATCAACAAGGTTAGTAAGGGCAGTATGGCATGAGTGGTTAGATCGGAAGCCAGATTGGTTTGGATGAATCAAGTCATATTTGGAAATATGGGATGTTATGTATTTATTAAAGTGTTTTTCTAAAGGCTTGGAAAGAACAGAAACAAGCGAAATAGGTCTGTAATTACTAGGGTCAGTTTTATCACCAGATTTATAGAGGGGTATAACTTTAGCTTGTTTGAGAGCATTAGGGAAATAACATTTATCAATACAAAGATTATATAAGTAGGTCAATGTGTCTGTAATGAGTGGAGCACTAAGTTTTAGAATGATTCCATCCAAACCATCAAGACCCCGAGTGCCTGTTTGTTGAGAGAGAGAGAGAGAGAGAGAGAGAGAGAGAGAGAGAGAGAGAGAGAGAGAGAGAGAGAGAGAGAGAGAGAGAGAGAGAGAGAGAGAGAGAGAGAGAGAGAGAGAGAGAGAGAGAGAGGGAGAGGGGCAACAGTCTGCCCTTTTCAATAAAGGGTTAGGATCAGCCGAGGATTATTTTCATAAAATAGAAAGAAGCAGACTTTGAGATTGACGATCGTAAGCATGACTGAGATGTCTAAAATACAAGATTGTCCCAACATGTGCTCATATCAAGCCTTTCTTTCCCGCTGTGGCCTCGCCCAAAGCTGATTGGTCGAACCATCATCTGTGTCTCGCACGCACGTGCACTCTTTGTCACTAAGGATAAACTTCGTGTCGATGACACCCCTTGTCTCTCTGTTGTCCTCTCACGTCGTGCCTCTCTCCCTCTTTCTCTCTGTCTCTGTCTCTGTCTGTCTTTCTCTGTTTCTCTGTCTCTGTCTCTGTCTGTCTTTCTCTGTTTCTCTCTGTCTCTGTCTCTGTCTGTCTTTTTCTGTCTCTCTGTCTCTCTGTTTCCCAGTCTCTGCCTGTCTGGCGGGCTGGCTGCCTCTCACTTTCTCTCTCTGCGTGTGTGTGTAAGTGAATGTGTGAGAGTTTGTATGTGTGAAGGTGAGGATGTGTGTGTATTTGCAAGGGTGAGAGTTTATGCATGCATGTGTATAGTATGTAAATATATATGTATGTATGTAAATAGTTATGTATTTATGTTAATATGTATGTCTTGAAGTAGCATTTATTTATTTATTATTTATTTATTGTATTTTGTATTCATGGATTGTTGATTCATTTGATTATTTGTCATGTTATTCTTGCCATGTCATGATAGGGGCTGTGGGCCTAAATCATTAAACATTTCTGAGTTCTGAGTTCTCTGCAAGTATGAAAAATCGCCACTCCAGGCCAATACTAATACCATTGTAAAATAAAGGTTCAGTATCATTATCATTTATCATTTTTCATTATCTATCTCTCTCTCTCTGTCTCTCTCTCTCTCTCTCTCTCTCTCTCTCTCTCTCTCTCTCTCTCTCTCTCTCTCTCTCTCTCTCTCTCTCTCTCTCTCTCTCTCTCTCTTTCTCTCTCTGCAAGTGTAAACAAGTGCAACTCCGAGCGGCTGCAAAGTCCCCTCGCAGCATCGCCGAGGTACTCCGAAATCGGAATGGCGTAAATTTGACCTTGATGTAAAACTAAGTACATCAGTGGATAGCGTGCATCCTGTGCAACAAGTATTCCAAATTTGACGATAATAGACTGAATAGTTTTTGATATATAGCCTTGGGGTTCGGACCCGTGATTTGAGCGCGCGCGATCATGCGCACACGCGCGCACAGAAAAATTCATGACAACTGTGTTATAGACCATTCATCAAGAAATGTTGTGAAAAAAACTGCATTAAAATAGATGCAAAACTTCGCGAGATATTAGCGATTATGTGTTTCGGGGTTTGAACCCCGTAACTGGCGCGACCTTGACCTTAATGTAAAACTAAATACATCAGTGGATAGCTTGCCTCTTGGCAAACTAGTATGCCAAATTTGATGATGATAGACTGAATAGTTTTTGAGAAAAACGGACGAATAGCCGGACGGACGGAGGCACGCCGGACGGACGGACGGACACCGGACGGACGGACGGACGGACACCGGACGGACGGACGGACGGACACCGGACGGACGGACGGACGGACACCGGACGGACGGACGGACCAGACAAAAACAATAGCTTCCCGAACCTTCGGCTCGGGGACTAAAAATTGCTTCTCCATTTTCGGCTCCAGGGACCTTGAACTTTGACCAATGATCATCTCCGAACTTGGCCTATGTATCCTAACTAACTATCCGCGGTAGATAAGTGACATAATATTGTCAGATAGCCAGGACCATGCACTTCCCCTTTAACAATTGTTTCTTACTTTGTTGGAATAATTATAATGGTTTTGTCTTAAAACTTACCAAACTTGAAGAAGCTAGAATCTACAATGCAGCGCCCTAACAGACACATCGGCGCGCACATCC
>CM065701.1:45907148-45922148 GCA_017654935.2 Phymorhynchus buccinoides
AACAGAGGTGCAAAGAACATGCCATCCTGGATGCAGAACACTCCTTCATTGACCTGTTGCAGTTTCATATCTGTATCGCCTCTTCCTGTACCTAGCCGCAGAGTACACTCATTTTGGCCCACGGTAGTTTTGGTCATTTCGGCCCAAGGCAATAGTCATTTCGGCCCAAGGCTATAGTCATTTCGGCCCAAGGCAATAGTCATTTCGGCCCAAGGCAATAGTCATTTCGGCCCAAGGCAATAGTCATTTCGGCCCAAGGCAATAGTCATTTCGGCCCAAGGCAATAGTCATTTTGGCCCAACGCAAGTCATTTTGGCCCAAGGCTACAGTCATTTCTGCCCAAGGTAATAGTCATTTGGGCCCGAAGCAATAGTCATTTCTGTCCAAGAAAACAGATAATTCGGCCCAAGGCAATAGTTATTTTGACCCAAGGCAACAGTCATTTCGACCCACATCAATAATAGTCATCTAGCTCGGCCCACACCAATTTTCACCCCGCCCCACAGCAGTAGTCATCACATCTGTAAATCATGATAATGGGCAATAGGCCTACATTGATCGGTTGACCAACAGATCAACTGATCTATGAAAGTGATTGACAGATTGGATGATTATATGATTGACTGATAGAATGATTGAATGTTTGATTGATTGATCGATTGATTGATTTTGTTGATGCTGAGTGAATATAGTGTTGGGATGAATGGGAATTGGCCATGATAGCTATTGGTGTGAGCTAAGATGACTATTGCCTTGGGCCGAAATGACTGTAGTCTTGGGCCGAAATGACTATAGCCTTTGGCCGAAATGACTATAGCCTTTGGCTATATATAGCTGTAGCAGTGTGCGGACACTTTTCTTTCAGGAAGTCAGTAATGTTATTTCTTACGGTGTTCTTGTCTTCTGATTTTTTTTTATAATTATCATTTACATAAAACATGTACTGCTAACACATTTGATTCATGCTTAAGCGCCAGCCACACCACATACGATGCGATGCGATCCGATAGTGACGATGACTGTGAGTCGTGATTCACGTGAAATACTTCCGTATAGAAAATAGTTCTTGTATTTTCGTTCACTGTGCTCATGTTGACACTAATACATGAATCAAATAATACGTCTGATACAAACATGTTGATATTTCATCAGATTCGTGTTCCGGGGACTATAGTGAACAAAGCTAGTAGGATTTCGTCGGATTCATTTAGACAGGTGAATTTCTTCACATGAATCATGCGTCACACAAAAAATCGCATCGCATGGTATGTAGTGCGGCTGACCCTTTACTGTTTGGACATAAACTTTACGTCGGACTTTCTTATAGCTTAGGCCTATCAATCACCTCCCCGGAGTGAATTATGTTTTTTAAACAAATAAAGAAACTATGTATAGTTTACCGATTTGATTTGAACATTAAAATGCGGATCAATTAATTCCCCTTGACTGCTACCAACGTATTACGTACTGACCTGATGACATCACTGATGATGTCATCAGATGAAGAGGAATAACCCTGATATGCTGGCTTTTGCTCTTGCACAGACCATTTTTCCAGATTATCTCTATCAGCTGTCTTTTTCATGGCATGATTTGCGCAATTATTAGTCCATTTTTTATATGATTTTCTCTGGCAGACAAGGGATTAAACATTAACCTTTCTCTGTTGTACTGGGAGCTAGTGTTCAATGGCTGAATATATTGTGTCTCGTCCATTTCAAAATCCTATAGTTTAATTAAACAGTTTATAAAAAAAACACCTGAAGAACTGGCGACAAGTAGATCATTTATAATCAGCCAGCTCGAGGGTAAAAATTACATAATATGAAGAGATAATAAAAATCTCGAAAGCTTGAAAGCATTAGTGTTTTGTGGCTTTTTTTAAAATAATATGTAATTATATTATAAGATCCGAAGAACAAGGACAGCCCCGTTGATCTCTCTCAGCACACAAGCCGTTTTCCCAGTATAAGGACACCAGACCTGGTCAGCTGATAACCAGGCTCTCTCCGCGCCGCCAGCAGGCCACCCACCTCAGTAGACCCGCCTTGGTGGAAGGCGGAAGAAGGCAGGCGACCAATGCAAACGAAAGAGCTTTGTCCCAAGGTAAAGAGACCCTTCATGAACTGAGCCCTCGCCTCTTCTTTCTCGTCTTCCTTGTTTTCCTGTTCTTCTTCTTCTCCTTCTTCATTCTGGTTTCCTGCTGACCTTCGCCGTCTTGTGAGGAGTACACTTTCTGGCAAACTACCACACAGAGGGAAAATGATATCGTCAATGTCACGATCTTCAGGAGCCAGACTGGAATCCTTATTGCTGGCCGGGAGACCTAGAAAAGAGCGTTTCCCAAATCTCAGCACTCGGCTCCTTGGAGTGTAGTCCTGTCGCCCGAATCTTAGAAAACGGTCCCTCCGCTTAGTGGTGGTCACCATTCGGCTTCTTTTCTTCCTCAAGTCATGAGCAAGAGCGTTGGACGATGTAGACTCGACCGAGGCCTTTCGTCCACGATCTCCTCGTAAACTGAGGGGTCTGGGTCTGTGGTGGATCTTTCTACCGGCACGGCCAATCCTGACGAAGTGACTGGTAGGTCCTTGACTGCTGGACGGTTGATCATCTGAAGGACCGTCTTCAGGGCCATTGTCTTCATAAGGTGCATGCATCAACATTCTTTCTCTGCCTTTCTCTACGCTCAGCACACCGTTGTAGATTTCGTCCAGAACCTTCCTCATCTCTTCCGTGCGTTTGTCCGCTGAGTCTTCCAGTAACAATGCGTCTTCTGGGTTTTCCAACGCACCAGAGAATTCCTCACTTCCCACTTGTTGTTCGTGGAAGATATTGTGTTGATCGTGCAGAGGGTTATGTTGCTGGGAAGGCTGTAAGGCGTCTAACATTCTTGACTGAAAACCGGAAGACGTTCCCAGAAGTGAACCCATGGCCGGAAGTGATGTCATCATGAGGAAGAAGAGGAAGTAGTGAGCGGAGAACAGTTCCATTGCCATTTCTGCAAGAAGAAGAAGAAAAAAACAAGATAGCAAGGCAGTTTAAACGCTCTCCTTTTTCAACGACAAAGAACAAAACAAAAACATTCGAACTCAATAAATAAAAAAAGTTGGTATGGCTTGCCGATTTGGTGAAATAGCATTTAAAGATATCACCGTTGTGAAAATGGGATACATGAAATTCTGCACTTTTGCATCATAATCAGCTGAGTAATGCAAATTTTGGAGACTGGGGCGTAGCTATCATAAAAAGTCGACTTTACTGAGACTACGTTTATTTGATTTGCTATTTGGGTAGCAGACGTCTCGGAACTCGGGCCCTGGGTTATCCGGGTTCCGTATTATTGACTGTAATCATTGTTTGACAAAGATCTGGTCAATTTGAAGTACGTTGACAAAGATCAGGTCAATTTGAAGTACGTTGACAAAGATCAGGTCAGTTTGAAGTACGTTGACAAAGACCAGGTCCATATTTGAAATACGTTGACAATGTTATGGTTTTCCGCTTTGTAAACCTATCATAACAGGTATCAATGTCAGCACATGGAGTAGCATTCTGCCAATTTGTATTTTGTTAGGTTCAATAGTTTGAGTTCTGTGAGGTGGGATATAAAACTGTTCACACACATGCAGGGAGAGAGAGAGAGAGAGAGAGAGAGAGAGAGAGAGAGAGAGAGAGAGAGAGAGAGAGAGAGAGAGAGAGAGAGAGAGAGAGAGAGAGAGAGAGAGAGAGAGAGAGAGAGAGAGAGAGAGAGAGAGAGAGAGAGAGAGAGAGAGAGAGAGGGAGAGAGGGGTAAGGAGAGAATGAGAGGGAGGAGGGATAAAAAGAGAAAGAGAGAGAGGGAAAGAGAATAAATGTTCAGACAACTGATCGCTTCTCAGCCTTTTGGCTAAGACAGTGATTCAGGAACATAATGTTTGTTTATACCTGGTTGGTTTGTTCAGCCCGTCGTACATGGCGAAAGCCGATACGCGACGTTAAACTGAACTTCCAGGGAAAGAGAGAGCTAGAGAGAGAGAGAGAGAGAGAGAGAGAGAGAGAGAGAGAGAGAGAGAGAGAGAGAGAGAGAGAGAGAGAGAGAGAGAGAGAGAGATGAGAGAGGAGGGGTAGAGAGAGAGAATGAGAGAGAGGGAAAGAGAGAGAGAGAGAGAGCTAGAGAGAGAGAGAGAGAGAGAGAGAGAGAGAGAGAGAGAGAGAGAGAGAGAGAGAGAGAGAGAGAGAGAGAGAGAGGAGAGAGAAAGAGAGAGAAGAGAGAGAGGGAAAGAGAGAGAGAGTGAGAGAGAGAGAGAGAGAGAGAGAGAGAGAGAGAGAGAGAATGAGAGAGAGAGAGAGAGAGAGAGAGAGAGAGAGAGAGAGAGAGAGAGAGAGAGAGGAGAGAGAGGGGTAAGGAGAGAATGAGAGGGAGGAGGGATAAAAAGAGAAAGAGAGAGAGGGAAAGAGAGAGCGAGAGAGAGAGAGAGAACTCGAACTCGAACTCGAAATTTTTAATGAGGATAAACTGAGTAAGCAGAAATAGCTTATTTTCATCAGGTCCTCTAAAATAATGACATGAAATGAATGAATAAATAAATAAATTACAAAACAAACTCAAATGGTTCAAAAGTAAACAATGTAACAAATCCAAAGAACAAGAACAACATGACATATAAATCAACATTCTCACAATTCCTTTCACACACATAAATCATAGTTAAACAAGTAATCAATTGACAATTTTGCAATATCAGGTAGTAGGAGCATAGCTACAGACATGCGCATTTACTAAAATTATAACATGCACAATAGATAAGTTTAGAAAAGGAGAATGAACTGTTATAACCTTTCGAATACATATTTATTAAAGCATCTTTTAAATGACAGCAATGTGCTTTTAGTTTTTATGCACTCAGGGATTTCATTCCACAACCTTCCACCTGAGTATGTTAACGATGACATAAATAAGTCTGTTCTAGGTCGGGGGAGGAGTATGGTTTCTTTATTCCGCACCTGAGTTACAGGAAATCTTTTACATAAATAAGGAGGTGCGAGTCCATTTAAAATTTTATACATAAATACACCCTTATTAAATTGGCATTTGGAGTGGAAGGGAAGTATGTTAACAATTTTATAATCAGAAATTTGTAGTGTTGATGATTTAAGAAGAATTAGTTTAATTGCACGTTTATAAATACTTTCTAAATGTCTTAGACAGTTTTTGCTTGCTTGATCCCAAGAAGTTGAAACATAATCAATGTCAGGCTGAATATATGCATGAAAGAAGAGTTTTCTGGTGTGAATATCAAGAAAGTGCTTGATTCTGTTTAGTTGAAATATTTTTTTAGATAACTTACGAGTGAGAATAGAGGCATGGTACGACCAAGAAAGATTGTTGTCAACCCCCAGACCAAGTATAGTATGCGAGTCCACTTCTTCTATAAACTTGTCATGTACTTTAATTTTTGGTAAATCAGACTTTATGTTCTGTCGCTTTTGTCTTGTGGTAATTAGCATAAGCTTTGATTTTTTAGGATGAAGGGTCATGTGGTTATATTCAGTCCATGTCACTAAGTTGTTCACGTCATTTTGTAAGTTGGTAAGTACTAAGTCAGCAGTCTTGTTCTTGTCGTGTAAAGTAGTATCATCGGCAAAAAGTTCACAGGGACAGGAGATGTGTAAAGGTAAATCATTTATATAAATAGTAAAAATAATGGGACCCAAGACTGAGCCCTGAGGCACACCATACTTTACTGATATTAATGAGGATGATTTACAGTTCCGATGGACCAATTGCCGCCTGTTGGATAGAAAAGATGATATGAGACTGACCGATTCTGTTGACAGACCATATAGAGTTAGCTTTCTTTGGAGAAGGTTATGATCAATGGTGTCAAATGCTTTTGCAAAATCTACAAATATAGCCCCTGTGATAAGATCGTTATTTATGTTCATATGACATTGTTCAATGGGGTTAGTAAGTGCTGTGTGGCAGGAATGATTCTTTCTGAAGCCACTTTGATAAGGGTAAAACAGATTGTGTGTGTCAAAATGAGATTGGAGCAGTTTTTTAAGGTGTTTTTCGAGAGGTTTGGACAAAATAGATAAAATTGATATAGGTCTGTAGTTTGAACAATCGTTTGGATCACCTGATTTAAATTGTGGCAGTACTTTTGCATCTTTAAAAGCTTGTGGGAAATGACTTTTTTCAATACAAAGATTGTAAATGTATGTTAAGTGTTCAGTAATAATTGGTGCAGACGCTTTCAAAATGTTATTATCTATATTATCCAAACCTCGAGATTTAGACGTATTCAATAAACACAGCTCCATATATACATCATGTACAGCAATATATTCAAACTTAAGTTCAGATTTAATGTTTTTTGAATCACAAAATTCTTTAATCATTAACAAATCATTATTACTGGTACGGTCAATATCTACAAGCTTCTCTGCTACTGTAGCAAAATGATTATTTAGGTCCTCAACTGACAATTCAGACGAAGAAACAGTGGAACTTGCATTCCTGCCAGACAGCTGATTTATCGCTTTCCATAAAGATTTTGTATCTGATTTTGAAGAGATTAGCTTACTAAAATATTTCTTCTGTGCGTCTCTTTTCATAGAGGTTACCAAGTTTCGTTGTTTTTTTATAATCATCGTCTTTTCCTGACTGTTTGAATACATTTTCACGAACATTAGATTCAGCATTAATTTCATCTGTTAGCCATGGCTGATTATCTCTGAATTTGACACGTTTGGTTCTAAGTGGTGCATGTGTATCAAATACAGAAAGAAACGTTTTATACCACACATCAAGGGCTATATCTGGATCGGTGTACTGATAAACCTGCTTGAAATCTGCCATACATAGGTCATACAAAAAACTGTGCTCATCAAAATGTTTGTAACATCTGTATGAAATACATTTATGGGTGCATTTGGGGATTTTTACACCTTTTTTGGACCATGTTGCACAAATAGGGAAATGATCGCTAAGTCCAAAAATAGGCACGGACGTTTCTACAGAATGCTTGGCGTTACTGACATAAATATGGTCTATCAACGTTTCGGAGGTTAGTGTTTTCCTTGTAGGAGTGGTTATTAATTGTGTTAGGTTGTACGACTCAAGTAATCTTTTCCATTTGTTGTGGGGTTTAAATAGATCAATATTAAAGTCCCCAAGGAGCATAATCTCATCAGAAAAATTTACAACATCCTCCATCATGGAATCAAAGCGATCGAACCAGTCAGATCGCTCCTCAGGGTTTCTATATAGCATTCCAATTAGAACGGGTTTGTTCTTTTTTAGACGAATTTCTAACCAAATACATTCAATGGCATGTCTATCAAATACGGTAATTTGTTTAAAATGGACTGACTGATGTATATGTGCTACTAGCCCCGTTTCCAATTTACAACTAGGGTCTCTACGCACTAAACTATAACCTGGAATTGCGATTATAGAAACTACGTCTGTTATTCTAGTTTCAGAAAAACCGAAAACATGAAATGGATCATCTACATTGGCCAAAATGGAAGGAACGTCAGGAATTTTGTTCAGCAAATGACACGCATTTAAATATCCTATTTTTAATCCACTTCTTTTTAACCATTTTTGGCCGCTAGTCTTTTGCTCCATGTTATTCAAACAAGAAATAAACTATGTTACAACAGAAACAAAAACAACAACTATAAAACCACCGCAAATGATGCCCAAAATATCACTACAGGAAGCTTACCAGTGTCTATGACACGCAATCGACTCAAACAATAAGAGCCAATGTAGTTTGAACAGCAACAAATAAGATAGCTATGTAAAATAATATAAATATATAAACAAAACGAATTATACTCAATTATATCACAAGTACATGCAATAATGCTTCCACACAGAAGTCAAAGTATGGCAAGGCCAAGCACGTTCAAATGCAAATCACTATCAGCACGTTGCAAAAGTGAAAATATCAACCATAAAAATAATTTCAAACGGATACAAAAGACTTTCGTCAGAGAGAGAGAGAGAGAGAGAGAGAGAGAGAGAGAGAGAGAGAGAGAGAGAGAGAGAGAGAGAGAGAGAGAGAGAGAGAGAGAGAGAGAGTCGGAAGTAGGAATTCGGAAGTCGGAAATTTAATGAGATACAGACATACAGCTCCTTTCATGCCTTGTGAACAATAACACTTATACGACGAAACAAAAAATCAATACAAATGCAGCACAGAATTGTCCAATGTGGCAAACACTCACACACACACACACACACACACACACACACACACACACACACACACACACACATACGCGCGCGCACGCACACACGCACGCACACGCACGCACACACACACGCACACACACACACACACACACACACGCACACGCACGCACACACACACACACACACACACACACACACACACACACACACACACACACACACACACACACACACACACACACACACACACACACACACACACACACACACACACACACACACACACACACACACACACACACACACACACACACACACACACACACACACACACACTTCGCGTCTGCTTTTAACACCATACAACCCCATATTTTAGCAAACAAACTAATAAACATGAGTGTCAACAATAGACTAGTTTTGTGGATCATAGATTTCCTACTTAAACGCACGCAGACTGTGAGATTTAAAACGCTCTGTCCTCCACAATGTCTGTATCCACCGGCTGTCCCCAAGGCACGGTCTTATCTCCCGTTCTCTTCACCCTTTACACAAATGATTGTAACGGAACAGATTCTGCCCCTGTCATTAAATACTCTGATGATACAGCTTTAGTTGACCTTTCTAACTCAGACAGTACTTACTTTGAGCAGGTTGAAAAGTGTGTGTCCTGGTGTGAGGAAAACTATCGTGACCTCAACGTAACAAAAACAAAATAAATGGTAGTCGACTTTAGGAAATCCCCGGCACCATTGCCAGACCTAACAATCAAAGGTGTGACAGTCGAAAAAAGTATCTGCAAGTATCTGGGAACAATCATAGACAATAAGTTTACTTTTAGTTCTCATGTTGATCATGGTACGGTGGCTTGAATGTAAAACCCCAGGTTGCTTTGAATAAGATTGTGAATGTTGGTAGCATGATCGTGGGTAGTAGACAAGGCAGTTTGTGTTTGTTGTATGAAAAACGTGTAGTTCGAAAAGCCAGGGAGATCGCTAATGATCAAAGTCATGTTCTATCGCATTGCTATGAACTATTGCCATCTCATAGACGGTTCCGCTCTATTCGTTGTAGAACAAGTAGAAACTCAGCTAGTTTTGTCCATAAGTCAGTCGGACTTCTGAACAAGATCTCTGCTAAGACCAAATAATGAGGAATTATATATTAGCTTAGGCCTAGAGGTATATCTGGTCAATCTGTACAGTAGTGTGTGTGTGTGTGTGTGTGTGTGTGTGTGTGTGTGTGTGTGTGTGTGTGTGTGTGTGTGTGTGTGTGTGCATGTGTGTGAGCGTGCGTGCGTGCGTGTGTGTCTGTCCGTATGTCTCTATGCCTGTGTGCGTATGTGTGTGACGTAAGTGTCCCGCGCGACCCACTTTCTCCGGTTCTTATCTACACCCCCCCCCCTCTCCTTTTCATTTCTCGGTCCGGCCGCCACTTTAATTGCCATCCACCATCAAACGAACGCCGATTAAGGCATTTGTCTCTTTGAAGCCCGGCTTTACCTCCCCTGTCAGCATGTAACACCTACAGAGGTTATCTCCCTTTACCCCCCCCCCCCCCCCCCCCCCTCCGTTCCCCATCACGAGAAAGTGACGACCCACAGTCGGTGTCCTTTGAAGACGATTTTCCTTTCCAGTCACGAGAAGGATAACAATGTAACCGGCGCGTGATTGTTCGGTACTAGTATGCATAAAATTATAGCATCATCTTGTGACGTGTCAATTGCTATAAACCAACCACAGGCTTTCATTGTTTGAAAGTGAAAGCTATAATTGGAGTAGTGAGAAAAAGTTTTCACACAAGACGCTGAAACCTAGCTAGAGCAACATTGCAGACTCAACCTCTCCCAGCCAGTCATAATAAGCCCAACTAGTGAGTATTATTGATGGCTGGTGATTGAGACTTGTTGTTTGTTTGATCCTAGTTTTGATCTAGATCCTATGTTCAATGATGAATAAGGAGTAGATAGATATGTTATTGAAAAGAAGTGGTAAACATTCTGTTCTATTTATGTGCACTGATTATTTGTGTGTGTGTGTTTTTTGACTTTAACACTTTTGGTACCAGAACCGGATTTTATGCCTACTAACCCTTTTGTCTATTTTTAGTAGGAAACCTATGGGTTGCAATCTTGCACTTTATGATACCATTCCTTTCCAGGTGTTGGATGGAGAGTGATGTTGGCTTGATCACCTTTTATGTTTTACTGATCTCAGTTTGTTAACTGAAATTCAGTTTATTTATTAACTAGTGCTATTGTACAAGGGCAGCCTTCTAGCCGGTTGGGATCCACTAATTCCCTGCCGACTGAAGCCCCTTGTCTCTAAGCCATAGAGATCTACATCCACCTTCTCCTGTGATTATCAGCAGGGCATTGTGGGCCGGACGATCATCCCGGACTCACAAGCACCAAGACGGGAACGCCGCCAAGATGACCCGCACCCAGAATCCGCGAGGAGACCACGCCTGAACCGTGCCATCCCGCGAAGCCGTAACCGGAACGACTGGGAGCTACTCTCACCTGATGAGCAAGCCCAGCCAACCCAGCACTCGCCGATCCCTACGGAGGAACTTGACAGCAGCTAAGTCCCCCGGACCGCGCCAATCATTTGAACTTTCCCCCTGGCACTGAAGACACTAAGTGACCCTTCTCGCTTGGGGCTAACCTTCTAGAAAGACAAAAGTCTTGTAAATCCTTTCGGATTTCATTGTCATTGTTTTTCATTCATATTTTGTTTTGGCGCCATTGAGCTGCTTTATTATTATTGTTGCATAATCTTATGCAGATTTTGTGAGTAAATAAAATACAAGTGTCAAATAATCCTGAACCCTTTGGTCAGACTGATGAGAGTGGGAGTCTTGTAATTTCATGTAAAACCCTACTTCTCTCTGTCTGCCATTTAGAGCAAATCAACCACTTGTATTTCTTACAATCATACGAGCCAGAACCCGGGCACAAATATAAATTTATTAGATGAAAAGGGGCCGGGAAAGTTGCTCATCTCCCATACCCTAGAGAAGTGGGTTAAAGGCAAATTTTCTACTTGAAAATTTAACACACTAAAAGTCTTCCCTAGAGGCTTAGCCTTTTAACCCATTACCTCGTCACAATGTGTGTGCGTGAGAGAGAGAGAGAGAGAGAGAGAGAGAGAGAGAGAGAGAGAGAGAGAGAGAGAGAGAGAGAGAGAGAGAGAGAGAGAGAGAGAGAGAGAGAGAGAGAGAGAGAGAGAGAGAGAGAGAGAGAAGAGGGAGGCGCATGAAATGTTGGGAACGGGAAAGGACCCAAAATATAAGCTTTGGGTGACTTGGAGAGGGTGGGGGGTGGGGGTGGGGAACAAATGAATGCGATAATAGAAATGGTGGGAAAGAGGGCAGTTCTTATTGTTTTGATAGTCGCTTGTATCGACCCTAACTATGTTCAATGTTTTGGCGAAGCATGATTTGTCATTCCTTTTTCCTTAGTTGTGTTTCTTTGATTGTATTGTGCTTGTACGAGACCACACTGTAATTTCACCTAACGTGATAATAAAGTATTTTTGACTTTGACTTGACTTCGACAAAGCACTAGTAATAAGAAACAAGAAGAATACTTATACTAGTTATAGCAAACCAACACAACATCCAACACATTGTCAAGAACCACAAGAGTCTCAGTTACTTAGACAGCCAAACAACTGAATAGAGTACTAACTTCAAATTCAAATTCAATTCAAAATCACTTTGTCATCTCTCAGGGAGAAATTTCGTCCAGGTGCCGTACAACAGAAACATTGACATTCAGCGTGCATAACTATAAGCACAAACACAATGGCAAGTCACATAAGAAATACAAAGATGAACAAGGGCGTCGCCGAGCGGCAGACATGTCCGTCACCAGCAATGCCACGCACTTGCGACACCCCGTAGAGTGTCACATCCTGACACAAAATTGGAAGGGATTCTGTCTTCTAGTTCACGAGATACAGCTTGAAGAAGAAACATATAGCGCAAAGAAGGAAATTTCGGTTTTCAAGGTCACACTTCAAGGTCAAGGTCAGCATGGTGATAATTTATGCTCGGATGTTTTCTTCTCTAGGGTATACAGTACCACACACAATCTGAAGCGCTTCTGTCAAGTACCAATGTGGAAAATATGGCTTAAAACCCAATGTGTAGACCCCTATCACTTTCAAGGCCTACTGATCGCCCGGACCGTGACCTTGACCTTGATCGGTATGCCACCATCAGAACGGGCATAAGCCAAAGTACCTTCATGCCAAATTTGAAGACTCTAACACTAACGGTGTGGGAGTTATGGCCCCTGAAAGATTTTCGGTTTTCAAGGTCGTACGCCAAGGTCAAGGTCACGACGGCAATATGGTTTGCGCGGATGCCTTCCTCTCATGGTGACACACCAGCACACACAATTTGACGTGATTCTGTCAACCCGTTCGAAAGATATCCTTGGGACAGACAGAAGGAGAAAAAAATGACCCTCCGATTTTCAGGCTCCAGCGATCTTTTTGACCTTGACCTTGACCTTGATCGGTATGCCATCATCAGAACGGGCATAAGCCAAACCACCTTCATACCAAGTTTCAACATCCTATGTTGATCGGTGCACGAGATATGGCTAAAAATAGATTTTCGGTTTTCAAGGTCGTACGTCAAGGTCAAGATCACGACGGGAAAATGGTTTGCGCCGATCTCTTCCTATTAAGGAGGCACACCTTCACACAAAATTTGACGCGATTCGGTCAAGCGGTTCGGGAGATATCCTTGGGACAGACAGAAAAAAAAGAAGAAAAAAACCCACAAAAACCACAAAAATACAAACCAGCCCATCGCAATAGTCCGTCTTGGTGACGGACTAATGAGCATTACAAAGATGAATAAAATGCAAAATGGATATTAGCATTTGGCATGCATGAGTATAAAATACATATTTTAGGCTAACACAGGTCACATAGCTAGATACATGCAACATAAGGATTATGGTAGAATCTTTTAACACGAGCAGCCATTCCAAATAGGATCATGAGTTTAAGAGGTGGATGGATCTGGGGATGAAACTATTCTGTGCCCTGACGTTAACTTTGAAAGTCTTGTAGCGGCGTCCCGAAGGTAATAGTTCATAGTGACTGTACGAAACATGGCAGGTGTCCCTTGCAATCTTCCTGGCTTTTCGCTTAGTTCGTCTTTCGTACAGCTCATTCAAACCTGTCTCTCTCGTTCCAACAACTTCACTACACACATTACTATACTACTACTACTTTAATGCGTTGACAGTATAAACATGAAAGCTTCTCTACATAGCTTAAAGCGTATACTAGGACATTAGCCAGCTTAGCTAATTGTCCCCATGACGTGACCCACTACTTAACAAGCGCGAAATCGCAATAGTTTGTGGCACGCGGTCTATTTTTACCACTCCAATCATGAGTCACCTCTCCTGGCTTTTCAATAATTTTAATCTGTAAACCAGAATGTTATCTCTGCACCATTTCGTAACTTTTTATATCTTTTGGAAAACATTTATCCTACTTATACTCATCAAAAGAAGCACCGCATACTCGTCGTGTCTGTTGTAGTGTCTGTATTACGTATGTTTATTATTTTGTACGCTTTAAAAATACATCATTTTAAAGAGCGGCCTCAATTGGAAGTGTAGCCTCGATTTGAAGTGCGACAATTTTGTCAAAATGTGCGACAATTTTGGACCAAAAATTGGCGGACATGCACTGCAATTGAACGAATGAATGAAAGAAAGAAAGAAAGGAAAATAAGAAACAAATTGAAATAGAATTGTACTACATACATTATATATGATGAAAAACGATAAGCTGAAAACATAGGAAGACTAGAGTATAATATAACAGGGAGATTTAAGTTGAAATAATTTACACATTTCCCACAAAATACAGATATAAAAATTATATCCACAAACATGGACGCAGAAACACACAAGGGCGTCGCCGAGCGGCAGACATGTCCGTCACCAGCAATGCCACGCACTTGCGACACCCCGTAGAGTGTCACATCCTGACACAAAATTGGAAGGGATTCTGTCTTCTAGTTCACGAGATACAGCTTGAAGAAGAAACATATAGCGCAAAGAAGGAAATTTCGGTTTTCGAGGTCACACTTCAAGGTCAAGGTCAGCATGGTGATAATTTATGCTCGGATGTTTTCTTCTCTAGGGTATGCAGTACCACACACAATCTGAAGCGCTTCTGTCAAGTACCAATGTGGAAAATATGGCTTAAATCCCAATGTGTAGACCCCTACCACATTCAAGGCCTACTGATCGCCCGGACCGTGACCTTGACCTTGATCGGTATGCCACCATCAGAACGGGCATAAGCCAAAGTACCTTCATGCCAAATTTGAAGACTCTAACACTAACGGTGTGGGAGTTATGGCCCCTGAAAGATTTTCGGTTTTCAAGGTCGTACGCCAAGGTCAAGGTCACGACGGCAAAATGGTTTGCGCGGATGCCTTCCTCTCATAGTAACACACCAGTACACAAAATGGGACGTGATTCGGTCAACCCGTTCGAAAGATATCTTTGGGACAGACAGAAGGAGAAAAAATGACCCTCCGATTTTTCAGGCTCCATCGATCTTTTTTACCTTGACCTTGACCTTGATCGGTATGCCATCATCAGAACGGGCATAAGCCAAACCACCTTCATGCCAAGTTTCAACATCCTATGCCCGCGATGCCCGAGATATGGCTAAAAATAGATTTTCGGTTTTCAAGGTCGTACGTCAAGGTCAAGGTCACGACGGCAAATGGTTTGCGCCGATCTCTTCCTATTAAGAGATTTTGACAAA
>CM065701.1:45929648-45939780 GCA_017654935.2 Phymorhynchus buccinoides
TGCACTTAGAAAAACAGTGATTTGTTTTGAACGGGAGATGAACGGGAGATTCAAGTGAAAATGGGGGAAGGAGGGGGGGTGCTGGACATGGGTAAAAATGGGAGGTCAGAAACAATAGAACAAAACAAAGAACAGTATCAGTTCAAAGGACATGTTCCGACAGAATATGTGCTCATTCCCTAAAGTTAGAGTCTAGTTCGTAGGGTTTCCAACATATGATATTTAAGTGTTTTCATAACTGTATGTCTTGAGGGACGCGATTTTATATTAAAAGATAATTTGTTCCACGCCGTACCCCCTGAGTACACAGCACTAGATTGATACAGATTATGACACAGACAAAAGTACATGTTTGTGTGTATCACTTAACTTATTCATGTTTCTGTTGTTGTTTTGTTGATTATTTTTATCTAGTTTAATTGAAACCAGTTATCACTCAATTTTAATCATCCGTCGTAGCAAAACAACCAATGAAGCAAACAGAAAAGTCGAAATAAGCAACAGAAGAATATTATTGATTTATACAAATACAAAACACTTTCGCTGAAAACAATAACGTTGCCTGGAAAACAGTTGTATCAGCAATAGTGACTTTATTAACAATTGTTAATTGTAGAGGGAAACAATAACGATGGATTTATTCTTGTGTATGGCCTATGAAGATGAAGTAGAAGAACAGAAAGAAGAAAATAAAGAGAAAAACAGAAGGATAAATGATTCCGCAATAACAAAGACACAAAAAGCAAGAGCATAAACAAGCATTATTGACAACCATAATGTAAACCACAAAGAAATGACTTACTCTTTGGGTAAAGCACACTGTGTGCTTTCCTTTAAGCTAAGAAGATGCTAACACAACGAGACTGTTTGGAGAGCACAATCAAAACTTACTAAAAACCTATGAAAAATGTCCCCCCAAACAAACACAAAAGGCGAAAATGTAACCCAACTTTTTCACCTGTGACTTGCCGCGGGCACTCCAAATGGTCCTCAGCTCTTAAACCAACGTCCAACGGAAGTTGTCACGCCACAACTGTGACGTCAGGTCACATGATCGGAAGTGGTGTGTTCGTGGTTCTAGAGGGAAAGCCACGTGACTAATGATGCGCAAACATGGCGTCAAATTGAGTTACTGCGGGTGGACAAACGGGGGATGCCATGATCGTTAATCACGTATGATACCGATCTTGTTTTGTTTCTTGTGTGTAGGTTATGTTTTCTCTTTGCGTCTTCATTCTCTCTGTTTCTTTGCTTTTTGACAAATACTACACATACATTTATGAACAAACCTCAATTAAAAGAAACAGTATGAATAGAAAATGTAGTGCATGCCCCTCAAACACAGCATTAAATGCAGTCTCCGTCTAGTCAGTCAGTTGTGTATTGTAAATGTAGTGCATGCCCCTCAAACACAGCATGAAATGCAGTCTCCGTCTAGTCAGTCAGTTGTGTATTGTAAATGTAGTGCATGCCCCTCAAACACAGCATGAAATGCAGTCTCCGTCTAGTCAGTCAGTTGTGTATTGTAAATGTAGTGCATGCCCCTCAAACACAGCATGAAATGCAGTCTCCGTCTAGTCAGTCAGTTGTGTATTGTAAATGTAGTGCATGCCCCTCAAACACAGCATGAAATGCAGTCTCCGTCTAGTCAGTCAGTTGTGTATTGTAAATGTAGTGCATGCCCCTCAAACACAGCATGAAATGCAGTCTCCGTCTAGTCAGTCAGTTGTGTATTGTAAATGTAGTGCATGCCCCTCAAACACAGCATGAAATGCAGTCTCCGTCTAGTCAGTCAGTTGTGTATTGTAAATGTAGTGCATGCCCCTCAAACACAGCATGAAATGCAGTCTCCGTCTAGTCAGTCAGTTGTGTATTGTAAATGTAGTGCATGCCCCTCAAACACAGCATGAAATGCAGTCTCCGTCTAGTCAGTCAGTTGTGTATTGTAAATGTAGTGCATGCCCCTCAAACACAGCATGAAATGCAGTCTCCGTCTAGTCAGTCAGTTGTGTATTGTAAATGTATGGAGAACGGCATAAGCTGTGTTCTTGTTGCTCTAATTGTTTTCTTTTGTAGCTAGTTATGTTTTGAATCGAATTTGTTTTTGTTAAAACCAAACATTACATTAGAGCAAAGCGATAATTTGAATACCAATTCGCATAAATGAATTTTAGCTATATTTATTTACTACTGCTGTTCCATTAACCACATTTATTGTAAACAAAATTGATGCACATTCAAAATTTACATATTAATTAATTCGCTAAAAATGTTGAATTAATGAAACCTACCATTCAGCTATGGTTGGTTTTTATTTTCTATGTTTCTTGCACGAAACAAAGCTGTTCAAATACCATTAATTATATTGAAGGCATGGCTAATTTGCCTCGAAATACTATAGATTAGCCCAATTTGTTTCCCATGACTTTTTGCGATATAGTCCAGTTAACAAGTTGATGGTGATAGACTAGCGCATCCAAGCAAATTGGACATGAATGATGTCTCTGTTTGCACTGTGTCAGTGCAGTTTGGCTTATGACGCTGTGTGTGTAAGTCAGGCTGGCTCTAAATGTGTTGGAAGCTATGGAAGGTAGGGCTCCATAGGTAATGACGATGTGTTTACTTCCATTCTCTCTGGCTGTCATTTCCCAATTTACTGTGATTTTTGTTTGTGTGTGTGTGTCTTGTTGTGTGTTTGTTTGTTTTGTTGTGTTATCTAGTTCTTAGTCCTCATTTGATACATGATCATTTTAATTGGCTTACTCGTCCGATGTTCTCATCAGTGTCGGTTTTGTGTGTTGTGTGTGTGTGTTTGTGTTGTGTGTGTCTGTGTCTGTGTCTGTGTGTGGTGTGGTGGGTGTGTGTGTGGTGTGTGTTTGTGGTATGTGTTGCGTGTGCGCGTGTGAGAGTGTGTGGTGTGTGTGTGTGTTTGAGAGAGTGGTGTGTGTGTTGTGTGTGTGTGTGTGTGTGTGTGTGTGTGCTGTGCGTGCGTGCGCGTGTGATAGTGAGTTGTGTGTGTGTGTGTATGGTGTGTGAGAGTGTGTGTTGTTGTGTTTGTGTGTGTGTGTGCGTGGTGTGCGCGTGCGCGTGTGAAAGTGAGTGAGAGTTGTGAGAGTGTGTGTGTGTGTGTGTGTGTGTGTGTGTGTGGTGAGAGTGGTGTGTGTGTTTTTGTGTGTGTGTGTGTGTGAGTGTGTGTGGGTGTGAGAGTGTTTGTCTGAGAGAGTGTGGTGTGTGTGTGTGGTGAGAGTGTGTGAAGTGGTGGTGTGTGTGAGAGTGTGTGTGTGAGTGTGGGTTGTGTGTGTGTGTGTGTGTAGTGTGTGTGTGTGTGAAGTGTGTGTGCGAGTGTGTGTGTGGTGTGTGTGTTACCATATGTATGTGTCCCTTCAAACTTTAACGTTGTGACGTTTTTTTCTCGGAAAATAGAAGGCGTACATTGTTCAAACTGTGCATACACATAGAGTTTTTTACCCATAATAAAATTCACCAATGATAGAGATAGAGAAGTGAGTGATAGAGAGAGGAGAGAGATGAGAGAGAGAGGAGGGACAAGAGCGAGAGAGAGAGAGAGGAAGGAGGATGAGAGAGAAGAGAGAGAGAGGAGAGAGAGAGATAAAGAGAGATAGATAGAGCGAGAGAGAGAGAGAGAGAGTAAATTGCGAACGCACTTATCGCACAAAATACTACAAGATTGTTAAATAAAGATTTCAGTTAAATCTCATGTTTACGAAGAATACTGAATACCCGAAATAAGACGTGTTTTTGTTCTCCACAAAATACTCCAGACCGTTTTCCGTGGTAACCTATTTTCGGAAATCAAAATCCCTTTTTGGGGTGCAAAAACACGCTTGCGCTATTTCAATGTCTTCATTAAATGCAAGGTCGATATACTTAGCATCTGACATGACTCCCTTCCTATCTGGGGTCAAAAAGACCGGTTACCTACTAAAGTATAGTTAATTTTAACCCTTTCACTGCCCTGCATCGTGCTACTACGGGCTGTTTCACTTGTTGTACACCTATAAAACCGTGTCTATACCAAGGTGTGGAATTTTTGAGCGCGTTAATGGGAAATAAACTGTTCCACACTCTTTGAAAAAAACGTAAACATACAGTTCCTATACGTTTTCCCCCCTTGTAACCTCACAAATGTATGAGCATGGACAGATTCAGTGAGGCCATATTTGGCTTGGCACAGCGGCCAGTAGCGAACATGGAATCCTGATCCCTCGGCATTGACAGGGGTTCTGTCATTGTTCAGCACAAAAACGACAGTATATGCGGGAAACAGACATTTCATTCTACAACTGGTTACCACTATTGTTTTGCCACCATGGGCTGCTCGTTGTTACGAAACATTGTTTCTCATAACCGTACTTATTAAATTACTAGCACTTTCGCCACGCTCGCTAAGCTTCGCTTCAGTTTCAACTCCTGGCGGAGGTTTTGCACCACACGCTCGCGCGCGCACAGCACCGCCACACACACACACACACCACACACCACACACACACAAGCACCCAAGCACTACACAAACCCACCTCAGTCTAAGAGATCTCAACTACGATAATGCCTAGTTTTAACCTTTAGAATGGGTTGCTTCCCCCTTCTTCTGTTCAAAGGCAGATTAATCTGGTCTGAGTTTTCCTTGTTGGAAGGTTCAGACTGAAGCTTATAATTCGGATCTGAATAGGTTGAGTGATGAACATGATGAAAAACTAGGGTTTATAGGGTCCTTTGGCCCAATGACTTCCTTCCTCACAATCGCGAGTACACACACAACCACACACCACACACCCACACACACAACACACACACTCACTCCACCACGCAACGCACACGCACGCGCACGTCACACACACACCCACACACACACCCACCACAAACACAACCACACACCACAACACCCACGCAAGCACGCCACACACCATCATGTTGTATATGTATGATGAATTTTCCAGAATTGTTCCCAGATTATGTTTGCGGGAAACAACATAACAGTTATTTTGCACCTTATAATATAATATACAGTGTGCTCTTTAAAAGCTTATGTGTTTAACATTTGTTTCACACCACCACACTTCTCTATAAGCATATGTTAAGTGTCATGCCGTTATGTTTTTTAACATTCGTTTCACAGCCACCACACTTCCTATAGCATTAATGTAAGGTGTAATACATTATGTTTTAACTTCGTTTCACAGCCACCACACTTCACTCCTAGCCATTTATGTTAATGTTTGTATACCATATGTGTTTAACATTCGTTTACAGACCACCATACTTCACTCTAGCATTATGTTTAAGGTGAATACCGATTTATGTGTTTACATTCTTTTCAACGCCACCAACACTTCACTTCTAGCTTATGTTAAGGTGTAATACCATTATGTGTTTAACATTCGTTTCCGAAACCCCCACACTTCCCTATAGCAATTATGTTAAGGTCGTGGTACCATTATGTGTTTTAACATTCGTTTTACAGCCACCCACTTCACTCTATTCATTATTTGGTTTTTTAAGTGTATACCATTATGTGTTTAACATTCGTTTTACAAGCCACCACACTTCACTATAGCATATGTTACGGTGTAATACATATGTGTTACATTCGTTTTCACAGCCACCACACTTCACTATAGCATTATTGTTAAGGTGTAATCCCATATGTGTTTTTGACATTCGTTTCAACAGCCACCACACTTCGACTCTTATTCTTGCATTATGTTAAGGTTAATCCATTATGTGTTTAACATTCGTTTTCACAGCCACACACTTCACTCTTGCATTATGTTAAGGTGTCATACATTATGTGTTTAACATTCGTGTTCACAGCCACCACACTTCCCTATAGCATTCTGTTAACGTGTACTGATACCAATCACTCTAATTATGGCCGGAATATGACGTTGTTACTTTCACTCTTTTCCGTGCAACACAGTGATATTCTTGCAACCATATTGTACTTGCCTATCACCTGGGCTGCCATGGGGAAGAGTGAAACACTAACAACGTGCATTACGACTTAATTATGTGCAGTGAGTTGCATGTGTGCAACTCCGATGGGTGATGGTAAATGGTGGTGATGATGGTGGAGTGGTGATGATGACAACGGCATGATTGATGAACATGCTTTTGATGGTGACAGTGACGATAATGATGATGATGATGGTGATGAAGATACGGATGATTGATAATGAACATGATGACATGATAATGGAGACGCTAATGATCATATTTCATATGATTAAGATTATGATATGATGATGATGAATGAAGGATGATGATGATTATGATGTGAGAAAGAGGACCCACACACAGAGAGAGAGAGGAGACAGGGGAGAGAGAATTGAATTGAATTGAATTGAACCTTTATTTTACAACGTAAAAGTTTGGCATACAGTACTATTTTTCCATACTTGCGTTAACATACCAAACAAATAGATGAACGTTAAAGCGAACTGATACTAATTTAAAAAAAATAATATATATATAGTCTTAAAACACATAATCGTATGAAGGTACGGTTATAAACAGATGAACACACAAAATGAAGCTAGAATCATCGTGTATAAAAAAGCAGGAAATAATTTCAGTCAATATAGCATAGACAACAATATTTAAAAAAAAACCCCACTATTATGGAGAAAAAGAGAGAGAGAGCGAGAGAGAGAGAGGAGTAGAGAGAAGAGAGAGAGAGAGAGAGAGAGAGAGATAGAGAGAGAGAGAGGAGAGAAGAGAACAGAGAGAGAGAGGAGAGAGAGGGGAAATAATTATTTAAAAACAATAACAGCATTTCAATGTATATATTTTAACAAATTAAGGTTTATTGGCGAATTACATTTTTTTTTTTTTTTTTTTTTTTTTTTTTTTTTTTTTTTTTGTTCAGATATTACTAGAAATTCAATCAACTTTGATAGTTATGAATTATCAAAATATATAATTTCTGAAGTAAATCAAATTCAGGCTGAGCGAATCCGCCCATGGCTGACGGCCTGAAAATAATGGATGGTTGGTTTTGCTGTAAACGGTCCCACCCACACTCACAATTGTGTAACGAAAAAATCATGTTTTATTCAAACAATTAAAACCTGAACTGATTGCAGTTTTAAAAACACAAGTTATTAAAAAGCTGGAAAGAAAAAACAATGTCCATGAGTTGCCTGGTATTGTGTGGCTTTGAAGTGTAAGATAAAAATAAATCACAGTAAGCATTGGAATTGAACAAACTTGATTTGGAATCACCTTCCTCAGCAATTGGCCATTAACATACTTTGTAAAAAAGTATCTGGTTTAGTTGAACATGGGCTGTTTGAACAGCTCCAGGATTTTCAATCGGTGGTTTAAGCTGTGTGCAACATGACTGTTTTAGCTAATTAGGATTAAAAATCTTGCCTGCCTAAGCGTGCCAATCAAGAAATGTTTTAAAAGAGGCTGCGTTTTGTCCATATGCTCGGCCGGGAGGGACGTAACAAAACTTCGGTAGGGCTGTGTTAGATCATCTAGAATCTAGAACGTGACTGTTTCAGAGTGTTAAGTTTTTAGAAGGAAGCTGTTTTTAAGCATTTTTCCATCTACACATCCACAGACCTTATTACGTATGGTATACGTATTTTTGTGGGTTGCTTTTTTTGGGGTTGTTCTCTTATCTTTTTTCACTTTGTTTCAAGCGGGCAGGTCTTTTCTTCTTTTCTTCTGCATCGTTGTTCTTTCTTTTCACTATCTCCATTCCTTTCTGTCTCTCTGTCCTTTCCTCCACATTGTGTATTCATGTTTAGCTATAGCTGACATTCGCATGCTAACTGTAAATGATTATGACATTTGATTACACATGTCTCGGTTTTGTGAATGATAGTTTTATGGTGTCCGATTCATTCGCCTCTCGCTCCCTCTCTCTCTCTCTCACTCTAATATATCGCTCTCACTCTCTCTATGTTTCTAATCCGTCCGTTGTGAGGAACTCCGAACCGGCCATTGAGGAGGATCTAATTCGGCGTTGGGATTAACTCTGAAACCGGACCTTGATGACGGCTCGAACTCTGAACCGGACATTGAGGAGGGCTCTCATTCGCCCGTTGGGAGGAGTCTCCATGCTGTGCCGTCTCGGAGATGCCGCTGGTGTGGTCAGTAACCACGGACGGATGCTGCCCGTGACCCTCGAAGGAATCCACTTGGCCCCGGCCCATCTGATAGCCCCGCCCGCGGAGATTCTCAGCTCCCGGACCTGCTTCAATGGACTCCACTCCTGAAAACCCGCATGACTTACACTTCACTGTGTGGTCATGGAGCACATTGGAATAGAATGAACCGTGTTACGTGTAATAATTTCAGACTCTATTATGGTCGAAATATAGAACGTTGCTAGCTTTGCCCTCTTTTTCCCATTAGAAACCAGTGAATACTCTTGTAACATATTGTACTTGCTATCACTGATGCTCCACTGGAACGATGAAACATCACACGTGCGTTAGACCTTAATTCGTGTGCATGAGTGGTGTGTGTGCAACTCGATGGGTTTTGTGATGATGATGAGATGGTGACGATGACAACGGCATGATGATGATAGATGATTCTATGGTGATGTGACGATGATGATGATGGTGATGGTAAGAGTACAAGGCAATGACGATAATGATTATGATGGTTGACGAAATATTAGATGGTGATGAAGATCAAAGATGATGATATTTAGACATGATGATGATGATAATGGGAGACGATGGTGATCATTTATATGATGATGATATGATGATGATTATGATGATGATGATGAAGATGAGATAGAGAGAGAGACATGAGAGAGAAGAGAGAGCCAAGAGAAGAGAGAGAACAATAGAGAGACAGAGAGAGATCTATCTATTACTTTAAAACAAATAACGCATTTCACTATAGATATTTTTTTAAAAATGAGTTTATTAGCAATTATATATTACATAGAAACTCAATTCAACTTCAAGTACGTTTTAAATATTTTTTCTTAATGTGGAAGTAAATTGACTTCAGCTGAGCGAGTATCCCGCACATGCGGAACGGCTTGACTCACAAATGTTTTACGATAACCATGGTCCTAACTCAAATTCAATTAAAAAGCTGGAAAGAAAAACAATGTCGCTGAAGAAAAACAATGTTCATGAGTTGGCTTTCAAACTTACGAAGAAAACATATCACGTAACTTGGAATTAGAAACAAACTTGATTGATCAAACTTCCTCAAGCAGATTGGCCAGTTAAAATTACTGAACAGTGTCTGTTTTAGTTGAACATGGGCTGTTTGCACAGGCTGTGCAGATGATTTTCAATCGGTGGTTAAGCTGTGTTCAACATAACCACTTAGCTATTAGGATTGAAAATCTTTGCTGTCTACGTAGTAGCGTGCCCTTAAAAACAGTTTTAAACGAGGCTGTTTTAGATGATGTTTGAGAAGAGGAGAGATTTTCATAATATAAAAAAAAAAGAAAAAAACGTGAACTGCTTTCAGAGTGCTAAGTTGAAAGAAGGGCTGTTTAAGCATTTTAGCCCTCTACAACCACAACCTATAATTGTTTTTTTATATATAGTTTTTATATTATTTATTGTTTTTGTCTGTTCTCTCTTTTTGTTTCTCAAGCAGCAGGTCCACATTTGCCTCTTCATCCCCCCCCTCTCTCTCTCTCTCTCTCTCCTCTCTCTCTCTCTCTCTCTCTCCTCTCTCGTCTCTCTCTCTCTCTCTCTCTCTCTCATTGTGTCTGCTTAACTCTATGTAGGCTATATTGCATACTAACTGTAAATGTTATAAACATTGGATACACATTTCTCCGTTTAGTTAGTATTGTGACCCAGCAAACCACGAAAGGGACATTAAAGCACCACGGACAAGGTCATTAAGTGTCAAAAATGACCATGTCTGAGAGAATGGCACAGTTGGAACGTCAGGCAATGCTTCGGGCTAATGAATATAAGAACATTCTTTATCCTTTTTTGTTGCAGAGGCATTTAAGTTGGCCATTTTAAGAATCACAGTCTAGCCTAGCTTAAGAAAATGCCTCATCTACTAATTTTAAAGCGTTATTTAGAGACAATTTTAAGATTATCCTTCATGTATATGAAAGATATATGTTAAGAGAGCGCAAAACACCCATAGCTCAAAATTGATTTTT
>CM065701.1:45940280-45950280 GCA_017654935.2 Phymorhynchus buccinoides
TAGTTGTTCATCTTTGTAGTCTGTCTCTATGTCTGTAGTTCGTCTCTGTAATGTGTATTATCTGTAGTTGTTCATCTTTGTAGTCTGTCTATATATCTGTAGTTCGTCTCTGTAATGTGCATTATCTGTAGTTGTTCATCTTTGTAGTCTGTCTCTATATCTGTAGTTCGTCTCTGTAATGTGTATTATCTGTAGTTGTTCATCTTTGTAGTCTGTCTATATGTCTCTATATCTGTAGTTCGTCTCTGTAATGTGCATTATCTGTGGTTGTTCATCTTTGTAGTCTGTTCTTATGTCTATATCTGTAGTTCGTCTCTGTAATGTGTATTATCTGTAGTTGTTCATCTTTGTAGTCTGTCTCTATATCTGTAGTTCGTCTCTGTAATGTGTATTATCTGTAGTTGTTCATCTTTGTAGTCTGTCTCTATGTCTCTATATCTGTAGTTCGTCTCTGTAATGTGTATTATCTGTAGTTGTTCATCTTTGTAGTCTGTCTCTATGTCTCTATATCTGTAGTTCGTCTCTGAAATGTGTATTATCTGTAGTTGTTCATCTTTGTAGTCTGTCTCTATATCTGTAGTTCGTCTCTGTAATGTGTATTATCTGTAGTTCATCTTTGTAGTCTGTCTCTATGTCTGTAGTTCGTCTCTGTAATGTGAATTATCTGTAGTTGTTCATCTTTGTAGTCTGTCTCTATGTCTCTATGTCTGTAGTTCGTCTCTGTAATGTGCATTATCTGTAGTTGTTCATCTTTGTAGTCTGTCTCTATGTCTCTATATCTGTAGTTCGTCTCTGTAATGTGCATTATCTGTGGTTGTTCATCTTTGTAGTCTGTTCTTATGTCTATATCTGTAGTTCGTCTCTGTAATGTGTATTATCTGTAGTTGTTCATCTTTGTAGTCTGTCTCTATGTCTGTAGTTCGTCTCTGTAATGTGTATTATCTGTAGTTGTTCATCTTTGTAGTCTGTCTCTATGTCTCTATATGTCTGTAGTTCGTCTTTGTAATGTGTATTATCTGTAGTTGTTCATCTTTGTAGTCTGTCTCTATATCTGTAGTTCGTCTCTGTAATGTGTATTATCTGTAGTTGTTCATTTTTGTAGTCTGTCTCTATATCTGTAGTTCGTCTCTGTAATGTGTATTATCTGTAGTTGTTCATCTTTGTAGTCTGTCTCTATATCTGTAGTTCGTCTCTGTAATGTGTATTATCTGTAGTTGTTCATCTTTGTAGTCTGTCTCTATGTCTCTATATCTGTAGTTCGTCTCTGTAATGTGTATTATCTGTAGTTGTTCATCTTTGTAGTCTGTCTCTATATCTGTAGTTCGTCTCTGTAATGTGTATTATCTGTAATTGTTCATCTTTGTAGTCTGTCTCTATGTCTGTAGTTCGTCTCTGTAATGTGTATTATCTGTGGTTGTTCATCTTTGTAGTCTGTCTCTATGTCTGTAGTTCGTCTCTGTAATGTGCATTATCTGTAGTTGTTCATCTTTGTAGTCTGTCTATATGTCTCTATGTCTGTAGTTCGTCTCTGTAATGTGCATTATCTGTGGTTGTTCATCTTTGTAGTCTGTCTATATGTCTCTATATCTGTAGTTCGTCTCTGTAATGTGCATTATCTGTAGTTGTTCATCTTTGTAGTCTGTCTCTATGTCTGTAGTTCGTCTCTGTAATGTGTATTATCTGTAGTTGTTCATCTTTGTAGTCTGTCTCTATGTCTGTAGTTCGTCTCTGTAATGTGCATTATCTGTGGTTGTTCATCTTTGTAGTCTGTCTATATGTCTGTAGTTCGTCTCTGTAATGTGCATTATCTGTGGTTGTTCATCTTTGTAGTCTGTGTCTATATCTGTAGTTCGTCTCTGTAATGTGTATTATCTGTAGTTGTTCATCTTTGTAGTCTGTCTCTATGTCTCTATATCTGTAGTTCGTCTCTGTAATGTGTATTATCTGTAGTTGTTCATCTTTGTAGTCTGTCTGTATGTCTCTATATCTGTAGTTCGTCTCTGTAATGTGCATTATCTGTAGTTGTTCATCTTTGTAGTCTGTCTATATGTCTGTAGTTCGTCTCTGTAATGTGCATTATCTGTGGTTGTTCATCTTTGTAGTCTGTCTCTATATCTGTAGTTCGTCTCTGTAATGTGTATTATCTGTAGTTGTTCATCTTTGTCTGTCACTCTCAGTGTATCATTTGTAGGTATTCTCCGCTCTCTCTCTCTCTCTCTCTCCCTCTCTCTCTCTCTCTCCTCTCTTTTTTTTCCCCTGTCTTCGCTCTCTCTGTCCTCTCTCTCTCCTCGCCTCTCTCTGCATTATATGTAGTTGTTCATCTTTCTCTCTCTCTCCTCTCTCTCTCTCTCTCTCTCTCTCTCCTCTCCTCCCCCCTCGGCTTCCTCTCTCTCTCTTCCCTCCCTATCCAGCGTTATCTCCCCCTCATCTCCTCCATCTCTCTCTCTCTCTCTCTCTCTCTCTCTGCTCTCTCGTCTCTCTTTCTCTCTCTCTCTCTCTCTCTCTCTCTCTCTCTCTCTCGCCCCCCCTTCTTTCCCCCCTCCTCTCTCCCCTCTCTTACCGTCCCCTTCTTTCCACTCCTGTCCCCCCCCCGCTCTCTCCTCTCTCCTCTCTCTCTCTCTCGCTCTCTCTCCTCTCTCTCTCTCTCTCTCTCTCTCTCGTCTCTCTCTCTCTCTCTCTCTCCCTCCTCTCTCTCTCTCTCTCTCTCTCTCTCTCACTCTCTCTCTCTCTCTCTCTCTCTCTCTCTCTCTGTCTCCCTCTCTGTCTCCCTATCAAATTCTCTCTCCGTTTCCTTTTTTCTCACACATTGTTGTTGAAAGTGATGTTTGTTTTCTCACAGAATTCATTGGCATAACCATCGGCGCTCTGTTAGCCGCTGTTCTCATGGCTGCCATGTATGGCATTTATCGACGACAGAGAGATTCGGAAAGTAAGATGGTCTGGATTTCTGTCCTTTCTTTTGTGATTATATCAGTCCATATTTCTGTCTGTGAATAACTTATAATAATACGTATGCTTATAAGTTACTCAGAGACGGAAATAAGGACTGCTTTTTGTCTTTTTCTGACTTATTTGTGTATGCTGATTCTCTTTCATATATCTGCTCTTATGTCTCTCCATATGACCACACCAACACATGCCCCTTTCTCTACCTATATCGGTTATAATTTATATCATTAGTTTTATCCTGATCTGTGTGGGTATTTAAACTCTTATTTCTAATGTTGTTTATATCCTTCTTTTGGTTACTTTCAATCATTATTTCGGTACCTATGTTTAGTTCTTGTTTCTGTTACTTTCTATCCTTATTTTGGTTACTTTCAATCATTATTTCGGTACCTATGTTTAGTTCTTGTTTCTGTTACTTTCTATCCTTATTTTGGTTACTTTCAATCATTATTTCGGTACCTATGTTTAGGTCTTGTTTCTGTTACTTTCTATCCTTATTTTGGTTACTTTCAATCATTATTTCGGTACCTATGTTTAGTTCTTGTTTCTGTTACTTTCTATCCTTATTTTGGTTACTTTCAATCATTATTTCAGTACCTATGTTTAGTTCTTGTTTCTGTTACTTTCTGTCCTTATTTTGGTTACTTTCAATCATTATTTCGGTACCTATGTTTAGGTCTTGTTTCTGTTAGTTTCTATCCTTATTTTGGTTACTTTCAATCATTATTTCGGTACCTATGTTTAGTTCTTGTTTCTGTTACTTTCTATCCTTATTTTGGTTACTTTCAATCATTATTTCGGTACCTATGTTTAGGTCTTGTTTCTGTTAGTTTCTATCCTTATTTTGGTTACTTTCAATCATTATTTCGGTACCTATGTTTAGTTCTTGTTTCTGTTACTTTCTATCCTTATTTTGGTTACTTTCAATCATTATTTCGGTACCTATGTTTAGGTCTTGTTTCTGTTACTTTCTATCCTTATGTTGGTTACTTTCAATCATTATTTCGGTACCTATGTTTAGTTCTTGTTTCTGTTACTTTCTATCCTTATTTTGGTTACTTTCAATCATTATTTCGGTACCTATGTTTAGTTCTTGTTTCTGTTACTTTCTATCCTTATTTTGGTTACTTTCAATCATTATTTCGGTACCTATGTTTAGGTCTTGTTTCTGTTAGTTTCTATCCTTATTTTGGTTACTTTCAATCATTATTTCAGTACCTATGTTTAGTTCTTGTTTCTGTTACTTTCTATCCTTATGTTGGTTACTTTCAATCATTATTTCGGTACCTATGTTTCGGTTTTGTTTCTGTTACTTTCTATCCTTATTTTGGTTACTTTCAGTCATTATTTCGGTACCTATGTTTAGTTCTTGTTTCTGTTACTTTCTGTCCTTATTATGTTTGTATTCGTGCTTATATTCTTACCCCTATATCGATCCTGTCTTTATTGTTTTCGTTATTTACAGATTTATTTGTGTCTTTGTTCCTATCCTCACCCCCGTAGTAGACAGAAAGAGTACATTCCTTAGGTGCCGTGATCATGAGTACGTCTTAATCAGTCAACACGGGTAGTAGTATGTAAATAAGGCTAAGCAGCCAATCGTTTAAAGGAATTTAAGGGTGTGGTGTATGTGTGCATGCGCATGTTTGTTTTGTGTGTGTGCGTGTGATGCGTTCATGTAGGCCCCTAAATGAGTGTATGTATGCATGGTGTGTGTGTGTGTGTGTGTGTGCGCGTGCATATATATATATATATATATAGCATGAAAGAAAAAATCTCAGTGAATAGCCAGCTCCGTACCCCTACTCTGAAGGACTGAAAAGTTAGTGCATTTGAAATGCAGAATAGTTTGCTTTGATAAAGCTTTTCTGTGTCCAATGTCTTTATTTGTGAACCTCAGAAACAAAACCAGTTAATGTTAACTTTGAGTAATGTTCGTGTTCAAAAAAAAAAAAATTAAAAAAATTAAAAAATTAAAAAATTAAAAAGTTATATAAATTGTGCTGATTTACTTTATATATGATTTACCTTATATATGTGTGTGTGTGTGTGTGTGTGTGTGTGTGTGTGTGTGTGTGTGTGGTGTGTGTGTGTGTGTGTGTGTTTGTGTGTGTGCTGTGTTGTTGTTTTGTGTGTATGTTGTTGTGAATATTATGCTGTTATTTCATGCTTGTGAATTGTGTGACAATGCATACGTGCATTATGCCTAGTAGTAGTAGTAGTAGTAGTAGTAGTAGTAGTAGTAGTAGTAGTAGTAGTAGTAGTAGTAGTAGTAGTAGTAGTAGTAGTAGCACAGCAGTTGTTGTTGCTGATTGATGTGTGTATTGTTTTTGGATTTTTGTTTCATGTTTTTATTCCATTTCAATTTTGTGTAAAGCGCCCTGTAGCCTGTATAGTAGGATGGGCGCTATATAAATTTTCCTCATTATTATTATTATTATTATTTAGTTTAATTTACATACTTCTACATGTACCCGTGTTAACAGCTTAAGACGCACCCTGTATCCTAAGCGTTTAATTGTACTGTACCACCTGATTGTAAGAAGTTAGCAGCTGTGGAACAACATGTTATAAATGCTAGTAATTCAAGCACGCTCGTATGTGTGTGTGTGTGTGTGTGTGTGTGTGTGTGTGTGTGTGTGTGTGCGTGTGCGTGTGCGTGTATGCGTGCGTGCGTGCGTGTGCGTGCGTGTGTTCTCTGTTTCAGAACGCGAAGACATGTTTAAAGGAATGTGAGTACCTCTCTCTCTGTCTTGTCTCTCTGTCTCTCTCTCTCTCTCTCTCTCTCTCTCTCTCTCTCTCTCTCTCTCTCTCTCTCTCTCTCTCTCTCTCTCTCTCTCTTCTCTCTCTCTCTCTCTCTCTGTCTCTCTCTCTGTCTCTCTCTCTCTCTCTCTCTCTCTCTCGTCTCTCCCTCTCATCTTCTCTCTCTCCTCTCTTCTCTCGTCAGTCCTTCACTATCATTATCATGATATGATCATTATCGTCAGTATGTTCACCATCGTCGTCATCGTCATCATCATCTTGTATTTTCATCACCATGATCACTATCGTCACATCACCATAATAATCATTATCATCGTCATTGTTGTTGTCAGCATCATCTTTATTTTCATCACCGTCATCATTTTCGTCACATCACCATCATAATCATTTTAATTATCATTGTCATCGTCACCATCATCCGAAACCCATCGAGTTGCACACACACCACTCACTGCACACTCATTAAGGTCGTAACGCACGTTGTTATGTTTCACTCTTTCCCCATGGCAACACAGTGATAGGCAAGTACAATATGGTTACAAGAGTATCACTGTGTTTCAATGGGAAAAGAGTGAAAGCTAGCAACGTCTATATTTCGACCATAATTAGAGTCTGAATGGTATTACGCGTTAACTTGCTTCATTCTATTCCTAATGTGCTCCATGACAACACAGTGAAGTGTAAGTCATGCGGGTTTTCAGGGGTGAGTCCATGAAGCAGGTCCGGGAGCTGAGAACCTCCGCGGCGGGGCTTCCTCAGATGGATCCCGGGGCAGTCGTCATGTCCGTAGTTACTGACCACACCAATGGCATCTCCGAAACAGACCGTGGCACGGAACTCCCCCCAACGAGCGAATTAGAGCCCTTGTCAACTTCCGGTTCGGAGTTCACCCCAATGACCGGATTAGAGCCCTCCTCAATGTCCGGTACAGAACCCTCCTCAACGGCCGGTGCAGAACTGTCTTCAACGGCCGGCATACAAGTCGTGCCGGTATCCGTTTCAGAAGTCGCTTCGTCAACTAAGTGATGCAGACCCGTCACTACCAACCAAGGAACGGGGGGGCCTTGTTTAATGAACAATTGCGGGTCAGCTAAAACAACCATTTTTAAAGTTTTGATCAGTTAGCTACAACATCCTATTTTAAAGCATGGTTCAGGAAGGTCAGCCTTGTTTTAAAGGCCCTGAGTTAGCTAAAAGAGCCTAGAACAGAGAGAGAGAGAGAGAGAGAGAGAGAGAGAGAGAGAGAGAGAGAGAGTGAGGTGAGTGAGTCAGTACACCATGTGACCCAGCACAACGAAAGGGACATTAGGTCGGTGAGCTAGTTTCTCACAATAGGCTTGCAAAGTCAAAAATATATGATTTAAAAATCAATTTTGAGCTATGGGTGTTTTCGCGCTCTCTAACATCTTATCTTTCATATACCCATGAAGGATAATCTTTAAAATTGTCTCTAAATAAGCGCTTTGAAATTAGTAGGTTGATGCATTTTCTTAAGATAGGCTAGACTGTGATTTCTTAAAATGGCCGACAGTCACTGTACCAACTTTAAATGCTCATAACTCTGCAACAAAAAATGATACAAGAATGGTTCTTATATCATTAGAACGAGAATTGCCTGAAGTTTCCAACTGTGCCATTTTCTCAGAATGGTCATTTTGACACTTAATGTCCCTTTCGTGGTGCTTTAATGTCCCTTTCGTGGTGCTGGGTCACAATACTAACTAAACAGAGACATGTGTAATCCAAGTTTATAACATTTACAGTTAGTATGCAAATATAGCCTACATCTAGAGTTAAGCAGACACAATGAGAGAGAGAGAGAGAGAGAGAGAGAGAGAGAGAGATTGATTGATTGATTGATTGAATTTTATTTATAGAGGGTATTAGAGTAAGCAATAACATGCTTTTTTACATCCAGCCCTCTGGACAAAATACATATATAAAAGTAGAAACTGAAAAACGAAAATAAACACATACAAAGTAATATAAAGCATGCAAAAAACATCCCTATATTGTAACACATCAATAACAAAATCAAACCTATTATTATTAACTATACTAATTATTAACATTCAAAATGTGTGAAGTAAGCGCATACACACGTGAAAATAAAACCCAATCCTACTTTTCACACTCATCTTTAAACATTCAAAATAGAGAAGTGCACAAACATTTAAAAAAAACTAAAAAAAAACTCAATCATACTTCATCATTAAAATGTACTTATTTGAAAAGAAACCTATGCATATAATAAGTCAAACATAGTATTACTTTACCTACTCATCTTAGCATGCATAATTTAAAATGTAAATACATGTACCCATGGCAACATGAAACCTATTCCTACATTACATTATTCATTTTTAGCATGAACATATTAAAAAGTAAACACACACTCATAACAAAAGCAAACCTAGTCCTATTATTAGAGAGAGAGAGAGAGAGAGAGAGAGAGAGAGAGAGAGAGAGAGAGAGAGAGAGAGGGGGGGGGGGGATGATGAAGATGCAAAGACCTGCTTGCTTGAGAAACAAAAAGAGAGAAACAGACAAAATAATAAATACATATAAAACTATATATAAAAAAACAATATAGGTTGTGGTTGTAGAGGGCTAAAATGCTTAAACAGCCTTCTTTTCAAACTTAGCACTCTGAAGCAGTCACGTTTTATATTATAGATCATCTAAAACAGCCTCGTTTTAAAACTGTTTTTAATGGCACGCTACTACGCTAGACAGCCAAGATTTTCAATCCTAATTAGCTTAAATGGTTATGTTTGAAAATCCTGAGTCTGTTCAAACAGCCCATGTTCAACTAAAACAGACACTGTTCAGTCATTTTAACTGGCCAATCTGCTTGAGGAAGGTGATCAAATCAAGTTTGTTCTAATTCCAATGCTTACTGTGATATTGTTTTCTTCTTAAGTTTGAAAGCCAACTCATGACATTGTTTTTCTTTCCAGCGACATTGTTTTTCTTTCCAGCTTTTTAATTAATCTTGAGTTTTAAGACATGGTTATCGTAAACATTGTGAGTCAAGCCGTCCGCATGTGCGGGATACTCGCTCAGCCTGAATTCAATTTACTTCCAAATTAAGAACAAATATTTATAACTACTGAAGTTGATTGAGTTTCTATGTAATATATAATTTGCTAATAAACTTCATTTTTAAAATATCTATATTGAAATGCGTTATTTGTTTTTAAATAATAGATAGCTCTCTCTCTGTCTCTATCTGCTTCTCTCTCTCTCTTTGTCCCTCTCTCTCATGTCTCTCTCTCTATCATCATCATCATCATCATCATCATCATCATCATCATCATCATCATCATCATCATCATCACCATAATAATATGATCACCATCGTCTCCATTATCATCATCATCATGTCTATCATCATCATCTTTGATCTTCATCACCATCATAATCATTATCGTCACCATCATAATCATTATCGTCATTGCCGTTGTCATCTTTACCATCACCATCATCATCATCGTCACATCACCATCATAATCATTATCATCATCATTGCCGTTGTCATCGTCACCATCATCATCATCATCCAAAACCCATCGAGTTGCACACACACCACTCACTGCACACTCATTAAGGTCGTAACGCACGTTGTTATGTTTTCACTCTTTCCCCATGGCAGCACAGTGATAGGCAAGTACAATATGGTTACAAGAGTATCACTGTGTTTCAATGGGAAAAGAGTGAAAGCTAGCAACGTCTATATTTCGACCATAATTAGAGTCTGAATGGTATTACGCGTTAACTTGTTTCATTCTATTCCAATGTGCTCCCATGACAACACAGTGAAGTGTAAGTCATGCGGGTTTTCAGGAGTGAGTCCATGAAGCAGGTCCGGGAGCTGAGAACCTCCGCGGCGGGGCTTCCTCAGATGGGCCCGGGCCAAGTGGGATCCTCCGCGGGTCACGGGGCAGCCATCACGTCCGTGGTTACTGACCACACCAGCGGCATCTCCGAGACAGCACATGGCATGGGACTCCTCCCAACGGCCGAATTAGAGCCCTCCTCAATGTCCAGTTCAGAGTTCGAGCCGTCCTCAATGTCCGGTTCAGAGTTCTCCCAACGGCCGAATTAGATCCCTCCTCAATGTCCGGTTCGGAGTTCCTCCCAACGGACGGATTAGAACATAGGAGAGAGTGAGAGAGACATATTTAGAGTGAGAGAGAGAGAGAGGGAGAGAGAGGCGAATGAATCGGTACACCATAAAATTATACTCACAAAACCGAGACATGTGTAATCAAATGTCATAATCATT
>CM065701.1:45955280-45959694 GCA_017654935.2 Phymorhynchus buccinoides
AGAGAGAGAGAGAGAGAGAGAGAGAGAGAGAGAGAGAGAGAGAGAGAGAGAGAGAGAGAGAGAGAGAGAGAGAGAGATAAGAAGATCAGATCATAATAAGAATGGAAGTAAACACATCGTCATTACCTATGGAGCCCTACCTTCCATAGCTTCCAACACATTTAGAGCCAGCCTGACTTCCACACACAGCGTCATAAGCCAAACTGCACTGACACAGTGCAAACAGAGACATCATTCATGTCCAATTTCCTTGGATGCGCTAGTCTATCACCATCAACTTGTTAACTGGACTATATCGCAAAAAGTCACGGGAAACAAATTGGGCTAATCTATAGTATTTCGAGGCAAATTAGCCATGCCTTCAATATAATTAATGGTATTTGAACAGTTTGTTTCGTGCAAGAAACATAGAAAATAAAAACCAACCATAGCTGAATGGTAGGTTTCATTAATTCAACATTTTTAGCGAATTAATTAATATGTAAATTTTGAATGTGCATCAATTTTGTTTACAATAAATGTAATTACTCCAAGCGTTTCTTCTTTTTGTGTAACCCATTTGCCTTTTCAGTTTTGCATGCGTTAGTTAACTTAGTTAAATTTGTTATTGAATGTTCTATTTGCACCAGGGCTGGGTGGAAAAAAGCATTGCATTGCTTATCTCATGTTTCCCTGGTAAAATAAAATTTCGTTTCGTTTTCGTTCTCTCTCTCTCTCTCTCTCTCTCTCTCTCTCTCTCTCTCTCTCTCTCTCTCTCTCTCTCTCTCTCTCTCTCTCTCTCTCTCTCTCTCTCTCTCTCTCTCTCTCTCTCTCTCTCTCTCTCTCTCACGCACACACATACACACACAGGCATAGAGACATACGGACAGACACACACGCACACACGCACGCACGCACGCACGCTCACACACATGCACACACACACAGACACACACACTACTGTACAGATTGACCAGATATACCTCTAGGCCTATGCTAATATATAATTCCTCATTATTTGGTCTTAGCAGAGATCTTGTTCAGAAGTCCGACTGACTTAGGGACAAAACTAGCTGAGTTTCTAATTGTTCTACAACGAATAGAGCGGAACCGTCTATCAGATGGCAATAGTTCATAGCAATGCGACAGAACGTGACTTTGATCATTAGCGATCTCCCTGGCTTTTCGAACTACACGTTTTTCATACAACAAACACAAACTGTCTTGTCTACTACCCACGATCTTGCTACCAACATTCACAATCTTATTCAAAGCAACCTGGGGTTTTACATTCAAGCCACCGTACCATGATCAACATGAGAACTAAAAGTAAACTTATTGTCTATGATTGTTCCCAGATACTTGTATTCATCTACCCTTTCGACTGTCACACCTTTGATTGTTAGGTCTGGCAATGGTGCCGGGGATTTCCTAAAGTCGACTACCATTTCTTTTGTTTTTGTTACGTTGAGATTACGATAGTTTTCCTCACACCAGGACACACACTTTTCAACCTGTTCAAAGTAAGTACTGTCTGAGTTAGAAAGGTCAACTAAAGCTGTATCATCAGAGTATTTAATGACAGGGGCAGAATCTGTTCCTTTACAATCAGTTGTGTAAAGGGTGAAGAGAACGGGAAATAAGACAGTGCCTTGGGGACAGCCGGTGGATACAGACATTGTGGAGGACAGAGCGTTTTGAAATCTCAGGTTAATTATGCTTTTCGTCCTCTCGGCCGAAGCCATATGGAACATTACGTTCTACTTTTAGTTATTTGGAGATGGGGGGAAGGGGAAGAGAAAAAAGATGTTTTATTTTACTTTAGATATTTGTTTTACTATTTATAGTTGTTTATCTCTTGAATAAAGGTCAAGGTTTTTACATTTTATGAGCCATGGCCCGTACGAGACTACTGTCTAGTTAAAACTTGACTTTTTAGATAAAATTGGATGATTAAAATTTAGTTTTTAGAGCTGCACCCCTCCTGGCGAGAGCCTAATGATTAAAACTTCAGGACCACAATAATGTTTAAAAGAACGAGTATTTAATGAAAATATTAAAAAATTCAATTTAAGGTCAAAAAACGATATTTACATGTTTGTGTCTTAGAGACTTTATTTTTGAAAAATTCTCATTGTTAAAAAGTTGTCACTACAGGTGGACAACTATTTATGCTATGTTTTAAAAAGAATATGTCAATCAATTTCTCACATAGTGAGAAAAGATTGTATGAAAATTAAATAGACTGGGGTCCCTAGAAAAAATATTTACAAACTCAACTCTGCCTCAGACTCAAAAAGAAAGGCACTAACAAATTTGGCCGAGCCCGGGCAGAAAAAGTTGCTCTTGGACCCCCAGTCTCCAATTGTTAAGATTTTTAAATGAATTTTGTTATTTTAATAGTTTATTAAAAAAAATCTATGTTTAAGATATTTTTTAAAACCAAGGTTTAAAACTAGTGCTTTATGACGAGGATAGTTAACGATTCCTACTTGTTTAGGTCGGAGGGAGGGAGGTAGAGGGACCCCTCCTCTCCGGCCAAAACAGTGGTAGGGCGTCGTTATATAGGTCCAGCATTAAGTGCGGGGGGACCTATTGGGATAACCCTGACCGTAATTTCACGTTCGCGACTACGAAGGCACCCACCCGGAGGTCGGGCCGCGCACCCATCTACTAGGGGAGGGGGAGTAAAATGTACTCGGAATCAAAAGAATCCTACCGGTCATGTATAATACATGCCGTAAGTTAAAAAAAGGGGAAAACTGAAAAATGTTATGGGTTTGGGAGTGGACTGTGGGTAGGTACGCGGCCCGCTGTCCGGAGGGACCCTATACCCGTCATTAAAATCATTTATTTAAAAGTTTACTGTTAAATCTTATTTTGGTTTGTTTCCCTTCTTGATCAGAAATGCTGACCAAAGGACGTTATGACTAAGGCTTCGGCCAGCCAGACCAACGGGGCCCATCCTTCTGTTGTATGTTTATGTATTATAAGTTTAGAATACGTTATGTTGTATAGTTTAAGTTTTTGAATAAGTGGAGTTAGTTCTTTTGTTATATTTATACATGGATTAAAAAGGTGTTCCATGTTGAGGGTTTTCCCACATTCACAGATTATTTCAATATAGGTACATGGATTTGAACTGGTTCTTAATCTAAAAATTAATGATTGTAAAGTTGGTTTAATAGGCAGAAAAAGGCCGCCTTTTACTATTATATGGTCCCAAGAGTGGGCTTTGGCATAGCTTTCAAGCTCTCTGCTCCACTCTTGGAATGCTGCTCTTTTTAATTTACTTTTGGATTCTTTTATAGATAATTTGATGTTAATTAGGGTACCTGATCTTTCTTCAGCGGCACTTTTGGCCGCCCTATCGGCTCGTTCATTACCCAATATCCCACAATGGGAGGGTATCCAGGTTATGACTATTGAGGTTCCCTTAAGTATAATTTGATGTATTAATATTCTGATTTCATTTATAATTTCTAGTCTGTTGTTTGTTTCTCCCTGAAGGGCCTGGATGGAGGATAGTGAATCTGTGTAGATAACTACATTTATTGGAGGATTAGTTAGGTTATTTAGGAAGGAGCATACTTCAAGTATTGCCCATAACTCGGCACTAAAAATTGAAAGATGGTCATTTAGTTGAACAGATTTTGTTATTTCTAAGGAGGGGATGGTAAAAGCGCACCCCACCTTATGGTCGATTTTAGAACCATCAGTATAGATTTGTAAATGATATTTTGCTGCTTCAATTTTTTCTTTAGCTGCTATACTTATTAAATTGACCTCTTCTTTCGAAAATTTACTATTTAAGGTTGTATCATATTGAATTTCTTCTCTTTCCCATGGGGGGAAACATGCTGAAGGGTGTATTGAGACATCCTGTAAGTCCAGGTTAGCCTCTTTAAACAGGTTAGCTGAGAAATGAATTATATTAGTGTTCTTATCACTTGCTGTGGGATTCTTTTTCTTTTTAATCTCATAGTTCAAAAAGGGATCTATTATGTTCATTTTGAATTCTTTAAAAGAGTCCGTCTTGGCTGCATACCAGCGCACCAAAAAATTGGCACAGTTTACCCTCATCAAGTTTTCTAATGGCAGCCACCCGATGTCCCTGTACACTAACTTGTTTACTGCGTACACAGGGACACCGAGTGCAATCTTAAGTGCCTTAGTCTCTATAGCTTGTAGTTTTGAGAACTGACTTTTAGTTAACGAGTGGAAGGCTTCCATTCCGTAGGTCAATCGGCTGCGCACCAGGGCCCTAACCAAGTTAACCAAGAATTTTGGGTCCTTAGCCCATCTTTCTTTAGAGATTACTTTAATAAAATTTAAGGCTTGCGAAGCCTTTTTTGCTGTATGTTCAATGTGTGGTGTCCAATTTAACGTAGGAGTAAGAATAACTCCCAAGAATTTAACCTTTGTGCTCTGTTTT
>CM065701.1:45960194-45967694 GCA_017654935.2 Phymorhynchus buccinoides
AACAAAAAAAGAGGAAAAAAATACTATAGATCTCTCTACAAGATCTATTTCAATATATATATAATTGGTGTTAAGAGTAGTTCAAAAAAATGGAGAAACTTAATGTGCATTAGTATAATCCCGTAAAGTGGAGATTAACGATGAAGACTTGGTGTAGTCATACACATGCATTGACTTGACCACTGAGTGACATTACATTTGGACGGAACATCTGGTATTAATGGTCATCAGAAATGATATATTATGTGAAAAAGTGTCAGAAAATAGAGCAGAGCCATTATACTGACTTTCAAAAGTGACATTTTCTGTGCCTTCTTTACCATTTCTCGCAATCTGAAAGGACCATTAATCATTTCTTGTAACATTGTTGACCTTTTTTTGTTTGAATTCCTTCATTTGTTAATGTATATGATTTATTAGACATTTTCAAGTCCTAATTTCACTGCAATCATGGATACATTTCTTATTAAGAGCGCTTTAAGTGCTTTACCTTGCTCGGTGAACACACTTCGATGACGATACATATTCATGTTCGAATCACCCCCCTACGTTGAAGCGGTATGCCAGAGAATTCCACGTCGTTGTTAGGGTGTGCAAAGTTCTACCGTGTAACTGCACAGTTTTTGTACCGGAGAACCGTTGCTAACCTGAACACCACCACCATTGTGTACTATCTCTTCTATCTGAGCAAAACGTGGAATTCAATAAAGAACCTCAACACCACCACTTATCTCACTATCTTTTCAAGACATTAAATTCCCCTTTTTGTTAGAAGTACAATCCTAAAAAACATTTCGCGTTACCTTCTGCATGCCCTTTAACTACTTTACCAATTTCTTCCATGTAATCAAAAGCTCCGGCGCGTTTCATTCTCCACCTCTGTCCAGCTGGTGAAGACTTGTCGAATTTGTCCACAGGGAAGAAGTGGTAACGCCCCTTTTGACTATTCGATAAATGGCTCCCTGTTGTTCGTATGCCGGCCGAAGCCCAACACTGCAGGTGTCCGGGCACAGCCTGCTCAATCAATAGAAATAAATCCCAACTCTAAAAGCTTCATCCTTTTGTTAGAAACATTGATTACTCTGTACTTTTGTTTTCTAAACAATATATTATATATAGATCACAAACATTAAACTATTAGAAACAGAAGAAACCTAGTTTATCTTGCATGCATATAGAACGATTTCTGTTACATATTATATCCTGTACCTTTAATTTATTTTTTAATTGTTTTTTACATTGGTCTAATACATTCTAAGACATTACACATGAATGAAATATGGCTAATAGTTACTGTCGGTAAAGCTTTTTTGGTCTTGCCGCTCATCAGTACAAAAACCGCGGACCATTTTCACACATCCCTCCCTCCTTCTCACAAAGTGTGGAAAACATACAGTTGGTGAAACTGGTTTTTGAAGACATCGAATGTAACCGTCTGCATAAGATTTTGTCTTCTTTAGCATTCCCGTGGACTTGGCGTGAGTAACGCGAATGCACATCCTTCTTTCCTGAATGTCGTCCACGATGAAGTTTTCTGTGGATGGTGTCCTGTCAACTGGCAAACCAGGGACAATTTCACGGACACTACATTAAATCATCTTAAAACAAATTAGGTTTTAATCATTGTTAATAAAACGAAAGTCTCCGACTCATTTCTTTCTTCTTCTTATTATTATTATTTCCTTTAAGAAATTTGGCAGCAAATGAATTAAAGAAATGTTACCTCAAATCCAATGAAAGACATTTCGTATCACTAGGCGAGAAAAGATTTTAAAAAAACCATAAACACATAACAATCACAAAACCACTCCGAAACCGGTCGTAAGTCCGAGTACGGTCATTTTCTCGGTTTGGCGTAATTTCGTTCAGCTCATTCACCAGCTTCCTGAAAATCAGGTCAGAACGTTGAGGTGGTCGCTGATTATAAGGTCGTATGAGGGAGTGAGTATTACAATAATAAACACCACTTTTGCACTCCCCTGTACTGTGCATGAAGGGCACTGCCAATCAAATGTCATGTCTTCCTGCACTAGTTCATCATATTTCTTTACTGAAATGCTATCTTGGCATTTAAGATGGCACCACATAAAACAGGAATCACAAAGGAGGCTTTTTTGATTTGTTCTAACAGTTTTGTAGCACTGGCTACATCTATTGTTTGCCATCATGAATGTTCAGACTTTCTAAGTCGTTTTCTATCTTTATCTTGATGACTTGTCCATCCTCTTTTTTATCACATTTTAAAATTTGATTGTCGAGGAACCACGTCCCGGTTTTTGAGGATTTTTCCCCCTCCCACTTTTTTCCATTAATGGGTGGTAGCACGTTGTTTCGATGCTAACGGTTGAAAATTGAGTCAACTGTTTTTGTGCTAGAGTGTTCGCCTGTGATACGATTGTAGGATTGGTGAATTCCCCCTTGTTTTTATATTTGATGTCGTTTATTCGTCTTTAAAATATAGAATTAAACCGTCTCTTCTCTCTCCGTCTCTTCGATCCTGTTCCCGTGCGTCGTTCGAGTTGGTAGTCTCGTCCTCTCGTCTCTCTCTCTCCTCTGGTCGGGATCTCGGCTATCTCCTACTCGTCGTTCCATCGATCGGTCTCACTCATCGATCTCTATCCCTCTGTCTCTATGTCTGTCTCTAGTCTTGCCGGTTCCCGTCGTGATTGATAGGCTCCACTCCTGCTTGTCTCCTTCTCTCCTCTTGTTCCTTGTAGGTATCGGTTGTCTGCTGTATACCATTTTGATGGTCAATGACGGTGTGTGGGCTCTTTGTAATTTTGCATTTTTGTTTGAATGCGTTATGAACTGCTCCGTGTTGTGCGCTTTGGTATTTGGGTTTTATATCACATTTCAGCCGCCGTATAGCATTACGGGTGAGTATTGGTTTTATTGTTATTGCTATTGCTGTTAATTCGTGGCTCTCTCTCTTTACGGGTCTATCTCTCAATCGTCTCTCGCTTCTATCATCTCTCTCTCTCAGGTCTCATCTCTCTCTCTCTCTCTCTCTCTCCACGTCGTCTCGTCTCTCTCTCATTCAAGTCCTTATACGTGTCTGGAATGCGATTCCGGTGCTTACAATCTATCGACGTCATAGTTTCGTAGTTCCTTGCAACGCTATGGTTTTGGACGAGGGCTCATCGGAGTCACAGACATCATCCGTGGAGATAATCTATTCCACACGCCAGGATCTTGTATACTGGACGTTTTCGTAACTCAAACATGGTCACCACCATCCTGTCATTTGAAAGTGTGCAATCAACCGACTGTTATATCATTCTCTTTTTAATATAACCGACCGAAATTTTAGAGTCACTGTATTAAACGGTTCGGGTGTAGTTTTCTCCTTGAGAACATGTCTTTTTGTAATGGGGTTTCTAAGTTTTGGCTTTTCGTTTGCAGTCAATTTGTTTATATATTCTCATCGTGATACAGTTTATCTTATTCGTGTACAGACTAACACGTCATGGTCTATGCGTTCATCGATTTTGAGAATTGCTGTGGTGTGCAATGCTGTCAGAGTAAGCTGGGGACTCTTTAAGAGAGTGGGGTGCAACTAGGACTAGCTTGTCATTAAATTTGTTGGCGATCTCTAGCATTCCTGGTATCATATACAACGTCTGATATATGTCGTCGAAGGTGGTGATAGTTTATTATATAGGTCTGTTATTTGTTCATTACTCTGGCTGGTAAAGCAGACCATCGACTTCCATTTGGGGTCATATTTAGGACGGAGTATATGATTAAGATCTATTCCCTGATGAAGATGCCTGTATCTCCTCAGATTCAGAGCATGCGAATTTGTGCTGCAGTAAATTCATCATTCCAAAAGTATTTTTCAACTGTCACAAGTTTACGTTTATCCCCAAATGGGCAATATGCATTCTGGATACCATGATATATATTCGAATGGCATATGTTTTGGTTCGAGCGCTCACACGTGGAAATGCTACTCGAAGTTTGAGGATGCCAATCACAATTAGATTCTAGATTAGCTAAAAAGGGGAGTCATTAACACGCGTCCCATTGTGAAGCTATTGTATGCAACTTCACCTTAGTATCTATCCTTGTTGTGTCAACCATTTAACAATGATAACGAAACGTGTTTTCACATGTTTTTACGTAGATAAAGTCCAAGTGTATCTATGCACCCCCCTCTTCTGGTTGTGTTTCCTATTCTTATATGAAATGATCGTTGGTTAGGAAAGATAATGTTTTGCTTGTCTTATATTTCTGGGCTTGTTTTCTTGTGGCAATGCCGTATGTTGCAGTCTGCAGAGATGGAAATTATGGGGCCCACAGTCTCATCAGTGCAAGTCTGCCCTAGGGAGTGTAAATGCAACTGTGACACTGGTATGGATTATAAACAACGTAAGTTCTTTTTCATTGTTCTGTCGTTTGGATTTTAAAAGTAATTATGCAATTTGTATTATCCAAGTATAATTATCCCCAGGGTTGAAAGTGCGCTGCGAATACACATGGTGTTGCATCACGACTAGATTCAGTCAATTGGGGTGCTTTGGCGTGTGTGATGATGGTACGATGGTAGATGGAAGTATATATATGTAGACATAATCTAAACTGATGCTTTTTTGATGTGTGTGGTACCAATATTGTTCATTACTTTACCGGCGTAGTGCCTTGTTTCGTGTCTGTTCCATTTTGTCCGTATCCTCTCGCTCTAGATTCGGTAAGTTCAATCTAGTTCTACCAAGTGTCATTGATGAAAACAAATCTGGTGTATGTTTTCGGGAAATTGTAACTGCTAAAGGAAGACTTATTAGAGGGTGCATGGGATAATTAATCAGCTTTTTTATTCTGTGTGCTCAATAATTGACTGCACGCTTAACAGTTGGCCATGGTACGCGAATATATATGTCACGCTGCATTGTTTTTTTTCCAACTTCGTCATGTACCTCACCTTCTCTCTGCTCAGTGGAAACGTGGCACACATTAGTCTGAGTATATCCTACATACAGTACGATTCGATCTCTGTACCATACTCACTATTCCGGACTGAGTGAGAGCGGGATATGTTATGTACATACAACGATCGGATTGGCATTATCCAAACGTGCTGTCGTGGTGCGCAAGGTCACCCCTCAGACTGTTGGGGACATACAGTGAATCTGATGTCAGCAGACAGGCTGCGTGAGAGAGAAGAGAGAGAAAGCAAAAAATAAAGTTAGAGACGGCTTTTAAGAAGTGAACCTGACGCACATGATCAAAGCTGGTATGGCATATCAAATCTGTTCACTTATTCACAGCCGGTGTGTAGTACGTAGGATATATTTGGATGGTTCATGGTGGTGAACGTGATCAACAAGGCCTACAATGCAAGCGGAGCGCAAACGCGAACAGGGCCGATGGTGACATGGAGTTGACATATGGCCAAAACGCGCTGCCATTGCGTGGTTGAGTAGGTTCCGAGTTTCATCTTCGACAGTGCGGGCTCGAAGTAAAAAATGGCTCCTCCAACGGTGATCATCATGACAGTCACACAGGATGGGATATGCTTGCTTCATACGGTCGTGTGTCGGTGTGGTTAGGTCTTTTCTATACTTTCTTTGTCTTGTTAGGGGAATGGATATTTCACGCAGTCCTGGGGAATCGGCCAACGCCCGAGGAGACTGTTTTCCATTGGGGCAGGGTGGATTTATTTACTTTGACACCTTGCTAACAAGAGTCGGCCAGCTGAATGGAGATTCTGCATGACAACTGCTACTAACGACTTGACAACAGCCTATGTCTCTCTCATTCGCGTGAAATTAAACACATTAACTGACAGCCATCACAACCTGAATTGTACACAGCCTGGCCTCTATATCAGTGATAGATGAATAACAACATTAAGTGAGCAAGCCCAACAACCTAATTGACCGGCCTGCATCTATTGTGCGATTAGGCTTGATTAAATCTTATCGTTAAATTACGGGGCGTTTAGTCCACCTTATTTACAACAGCCGTGGAGCATCTATCATCGATAGCGTGATAACAACTTAATTACAGCTTGACACCTGAATTGACACAGGCCTGCCTCTATCTCATTAGCTGATACCCCAGGTAAAGTGAGCAGCTTAACTATAACCTGAATTTGGACACAGGCCTGCTATATGTCATGAGGCGTGCATTACACTTAAATGTGAGCAGCCGTGAGTCAACCTAGAATTGACACTAGATCATATAGCTATTTACAACCTGAAGCTAGTTGTACATCAGTCTGGCATATATTCGTGTGAAAGCGGACTGTTTAAACAACCTGGATTTTGCCACAGTGCCGTGCATTGTATCTAGCTGATTGACCCATTATGACTAGCCTGGACAAACTGAATTGACACAGTGCCTGCATATTGTGCTACCTGCATAACAACGGTTGATCTGGCCATAATGTTTTCGTCATATTATGTTGTTCTGCTTGTATGACTAAACAACTAACTGCAACATGAAACTGGACGTTATCCCTGTGTCTGTCGGTAATGCACCCCAGATGATAACACGAAGTTGACATTGTCTGTTTTCTAACAGCTAATGAAATTGAAACTAGTCTGTGTGCGAGTGTGGTTCTCACCGGGACATCTAACCACCAGCGAATTGACATAGCCTCTACTAATTGTGTAATTTGGGATTTGAATTTGTCCTTTGTTTTGAATCTGCAGTGGTTCGATCATATAGGCTAATACTCGTTCGTGTCTCTTGTATTTTCATTGGACATTTTTCTGAGTTTTAAGCTCATTGCCTTCTTGTATTTCAGTGATCTAACCGTCGCCATTGGCAAGCAGTGCCGTCACAGAGTGAACCGCATCAGGTCTAACGGTGAACGAGTCACAGATTTTTTTTTGTTCTTGGAATGATTGTTTACAACCAAGAGCACGCACGGCAAGAAAACGTACTGGTTTCAGTTGATCTGGAAACACATTTAAAGTCGTCTATTTCGTAGTTTCGCCTCCAAATAACGACATAGGTGGTGAGTTCAGATTATGAGAGAGAGAGGACGGAGATAGGAGATGAGATAGAGAGGAGGAGAGAGAGAGGAGAGAGAGGAGAGAGAGAGAGAGAGAGAGAGGGAGAGGAGCACACTGAACACTGAACACTGACAATTTTTACTGCAAGGCGCACTGGGCCAGTATGCAAGGGAGCTAACAAATGTGGCACACACATAAGTATAGATAAAAATAAATCAAAACAAAAAAAAGTATGGCACGAGAGGCTAAGCATGTAAGCATCATATAAAAATTACACAGTGGATTTTTCCTTGAAACACGCAATGCATTTGAATAGAGGTATTTTATAGAAATACCATTAGTTTAAATTTTCTTGTTCTCCTTCTCTTTACTTAGAAGATGGTATGAAAATTCTAAGAGAGAGAGAGAGAGAGAGAAGAGAGATGAGAGAAGAGAGAGAGAGAGAGAGAGAGAGAGCGTAGAGAGAGAGAGAGAGTAGTTAAGAGTGTGCGTAAATGTGTCTGGATAAGCTCTCGCATTTGTAACTGTTTACTACAGC
>CM065701.1:45972694-45990194 GCA_017654935.2 Phymorhynchus buccinoides
AGTTAACGAGATATCGCTACAGATAATGTAACACATAAAATGTCAGGGGATTCTCTGCAGCACTGAGCAGTTAACGATATATCGCTACAGATAATGTAACACATAGAATGTCAGGGGATTCTGTGCAGCACTGAGCAGTTAACGATATATTGCTACAGATAATGTAACACATAGAATGTCAGGGGATTCTGTGCAGCACTGAGCAGTTAACGATATATTGCTACAGATAATGTAACACATAGAATGTCAGGGGATTCTGTGCAGCACTGAGCAGTTAACGAGATATTGCTACAGAGCGAAAAACACAAACACAGAACAAAGATGTTGTTAGAAATGACACACACAGAAACAGACGCAAACAAATAATTTACTGTTAGTCAGAATTCTGTTAGTCAGAAAATAAATGATAGCAAGTTTCTGTCAAGGCATTTAAAATACGTTTCTACTTATTTTATGGATGGACAGATATGTGTATTCCTGCGTGTGTGTGTGTGTGTGTGTGTGTGTGTGTGTGTGTGTGTGTGTGTATGTGTATGTGTGCGTGTGTGTGCGTGCGCGCGCGCGCGTGTGTGCTTGTGTGCGTGCGTGCGTGCGTGTGTTTGTGTATGTGTGTGTGCTTGTGTGTGTGCTTGTGTGTGTGTGTGTGCGTATGTGCGCGCGCGCGTGTGTGTGTGTGTGTGTGTAGAACAAAATATAATAACAGCCGCATAGCCAGGCTTAATAATAAAGAATATTTATATAACGCGCATGGCACCGCCACATTTTCCAGTGGATGCCAACTTGAGTCAGAAGACATTCTACAAGAGAATGGTGTCTTCTTTGCACCAAATCGAAAATCCACAATAAAAGCAAACCAGCACAAATTTAAACCAGAAATAGTAAAAATCTTATGAAAATGTTATGTAACATAAACAAAATAATAATGTTCTGAAATTTTAATTTCAAAACCTAATAGACATGACTAGAGAGGGCCAACTACTGAGATGATATCCAAATTAAGGATAAAAATAGGATGAAATAAAAATATCAGTGAATAGCTGAGCTCCGTACCCCTACTCTGAAGGACTGAAAGTTAGTGCATTTGAAATGCAGAATAGTTTGCTTTGATAAAACTTTTCTGTGTCCAATGTCTGTGTTTGTGAACCTCAGAAACAAAACCAGTTAACGTTAACTTTGAGTAAAAAAAAATATATATATATATAAATTGTGCTGATTTACTTTTTCTCCCAATGGGGAGAGAACTACTCTGCATTTCAAATGCACTAACTTTTCAATATATATATATATAATAAAATCAGGAAGGAGTGCAGCTGTTGACTACTAGGAATCTTTTATTTCCAAACGTTTCGGTCTCCAGTGACCTTCATCAGAGAAACAACCTTAAATTCGAACTTAAACATTACCGTATTAAAATGACATTGTCTTCTACAAGACAGTGTCATTTTAATACGGTCCTGTCATTTTAATACGGTAATGTTTTAAGTTCGAATTTAAGGAAATATTGGGAATAGAGAGATCCGGGTTCATGTATGCAAATGAGAATGTCACATCTGTCGGCCATGATGGCTGGATTATTCGGGTTGCTAAGATACTTGGCGGTGGAACGCATTGAATTCTGATGTTTGCTTTTAGTCCTGAACATTTAACTACTGCACAGTTTATTACCATTGTGACGATTTGTCGAAACTCACTGACGCTCACCTCTGTAATATGAACCAAAACGGCGCTCCAGCCAAAATGGCGTCCGACTTTCGTTACCAACAAAATCACGTGACATTATGACGCTATCCCGGATCCTTCTATAGTCTACATTATTTCTTGTTAGTTTTCATTCTTTTTTGTTCTGATATATATATTCAATATGTTCAATAGTCCAAATGAATTATCAAACACACACACACACACACACACACACACACACACACACACACACACACACACACACACACACACACACACTGCAACACAATCTAATTATACACACAGAATGTGGGTCACAACAATGACGTCAAGAAAAGTTACGTGTTGTATTTGTTACGTCAAGTTTGTTCTACTGTCTGTCCCGCGTCCAAGGCCAAAAGCCGAAATATTGGGAATAGTCTACATTCTTTCTTGTTAGTTTTCATTCTTTTTTTGTTCTGATATATATATATATATATATATATATATATATATATATATATATATATATATATATATATATATATCCTAGAAAAAGTCTACGGGTGTAGACGAAAATTTTGACAATATTTATAAATAAACAAGACTAATCTAGACTAATATATATATATATATATATAGTGTTATTTAGAGCTTGACGTCATTGTGTGAATTTGTCATCAGTATGATGACATTTCCCCACAGTACGTCAAGTTCATTCATTCTTGTAACTTAGAAGATTGAAAAAGCAATACAGCGAAACGTCTCGTCAAAGTTTTGTTGTTGTTTTGATTTTTTCACTTAATATATATATATATATATATATATATATATATATATATATATATATATATATATATATGTGCGTGTGTGTGTGGCAGAAGTTGAATTCAACGCCAGGTGTACCAGCAATGAGGATTGTGTTTCTACTGATACGGTTTTGTGTGACCCCGTTCTTCTCTTGTGTAGTAAGTACTCAGAGTCCTTTATTCCCAGTTATTTTACAAGGTGTGGGGTATAGTGTAGACCTCAGCCCAAAGTATACACTCTGCAAAAAAAGGGACTTTAGCTTATTGTTCATCAACTGTAAATAAACAAGCGCGGATACGCAATCGTTTGTGGCTCGCGACTATTTCAACTACAAACAAGGGCATCGCCGTGCGGCAGAATTCTTAAATATAATTTGGAAGAGAAATGTTGCGCATTTACTTTATGCTCTTCACACACACAATTTTTTTTATAAAACACTTTCACTCCACAAGACCGCAGCCCAGCGGTCTATTTTTACCACTCCAATAATTACATACACATGATTGCGCCTTCTCCACTAGCTCTTCAATAATTTAAATATGTGAACCAGAATGTTATCTCTGCGCCATTCCGTAACTTTTTATATCTTTTGGGAAACAATTAAAACTATTTATCCTACTAATGCTCATCAAAAGAAGCACCGCATAATCGTCGTTTCTGTTGTAGTGTCGGTATTACATATATATGTTTATTATTTTGTACGCTTTAAAAATAAGATTCATGTGCTCTGTTTCAATATACAATTATTTCCATACCCTAGGACTGTAGATATGACAACTGAAATGTCTGCAATTAAAACAAGTATTTTGTTCTGTCGGTACTTTTCTTTCACTTTCACAATATGTGCGACAATGTTGGACCGACAGACCGACAGACTGCCAGACCGACCGACTGACAAAGTGATTCATAGTTTTGTGGCTTATGCCACACAACCAAAACCCATCAACGAGGAACTGCCTTTTGCGCGGAAGAAGCACCGTTAACATCGCAGCCAGACACCACAGAGAGAGCGAGAGAGAGTGAGAGAGTAAGAGAGAGATAGAGAGAGAGATAGACACAGAGACAGAGACAGAGAGAGCAGAGAGAAGGAGACAGACGGACAGACAGACAGACAGACAGAGAGGAGAGAGAGAGAGAGACATACACACAGACACACACGTACACAAACAGACAAACACACAAACATACACACTCACGACACAGAGACACAGACAGACAGACAGACACACACGCATATGCGCGCGTACACGCACACGCACACGCACACGCACACGCACACGCACACACACGCACACGCACACACACACACACACACAATGTAATTACAGTGGAACCTCCTTTATAAGCCTTCAAAAATCATCCAAAACGAGGTCTTAATAGGGAGGTAATTTTAATACTCACAAAGAAGGACAAAGTCTCATCAGAGAAGTAGGTCTTATGTGGGAGGGAGTCTTATAATGGGAGGTCTTATAAGGGAGGTTCCACTGTGTTTCAGAGAGAAAGAGAGGCAAGCATTGTGCAGTGAATGGTGAGTGCACAGCAGGAGCTGTTTGTAGGAGCTGGACATGTCAATGTCAGTCTGCTTACAGCACACCTCTTGGGGACCGGTGCAGTAAGTCACGGGAGTAGGCAATGTTAATGCTAACGTTTGAAAGGCTATAATAATGCATCATTGTGTATGAATGCATGCATATATACATACATAGACATACATGCATACATACATGTGCACGTATGTAGGCGCACACACACACACACACACACACACGTGCGTGTGCACGCACGTACGTACGCACGCACACGCACACGCACACACACACACGCTCACACACACAGACACACACACACACACACACACACACACACCACACACACACACACACACACACACATATTTATATAGGAAGCAAAATCATGCTAGTGCCAGTCTTATTACATTGAGCCAATGGAGAAATGATATACGAGGGGATAAGTTTGTGTATGTTGTTTGATGTTCAATAACGTCTTTCGAGAATTTAGTTTGTTTATGTTGCTGAACATAATGTTGTCCATAAGAGAAATTTTCAGTGTTACATTTAGTTGTTTGATGTTCACTATTGCAATATTTGAATGTTGAATGGAATTGTGCTCTGCGTCATCTGTTCGTTCTTCTTCCCAGAAACTTCTTAAAGTTCCTAAGCGGTCCTTGAAAGGGGCGTTTAGGTTCGTTGCAACAAGCGTTTAGAATTAAAAATTTTACCTAACTGACACCACCCGTTTGGAATCGCACTCTCCCTTCCTTCAAGTCCCAACTAAAAACCTACTTCTTCAGGAAAGCTTTCTCTCTTTAAGGGCTATTATCCTTTCCCCGCGTGCAGCGTGTGTATGTGGTGGTGGTGTTGTGTGTGGTTGGTGGTGGTGGGGGGAGGGGGGTGTTGAAGGGAGTTGGGTGTTAGTGTGTTGTGTTACGATTTATATGCAACGCATTCTCGAATGTATTCATTTTCATAGAGATGCATGGTGATGATACGTGAACCAGTCTGTTAGAAATGTTTTGTACGAATGGTGAGTGAAAAGCGCATTGAGTTGCTTTGCAAGATTATGCGCTATGTAAGCATTATTATTATTATTATTATTATTGATGACAGAGCCCGTCAGTGGCAGGATTGGCTCACAGTGCGGATCTGGAACCCCCTGTACTGTTGACCAGGGACAGTGTGACAATGCAAAGTGCGTCTGTCCGGCACTCTACTCCATCTATGGACCGGACTTTTCGTGCAGTAGGTTTCTGTACAGCTATGGTGTGTGCGTGCGTGCGTGTGTGTTGGTGAAACATTAAGAAAGTTCACAATTGAGTTTAATCAAGAATGAAATAGTGAGGCCAAGAGAGGAGATAACGAAATTGAACAAAGGGTGAATACTCTCTTTCTAATTAACTCCCCTCCACCAAAGTTGATTACGATACTAATCATCTAGCAATGCGTGGGTCAGAACCAAAGTGAGACAAACAAAGCATCATTCTCAAAAAAGAATGTGCCAAGCTCGCCTTTATGACCCTTCACCCACACAGTACACATCAACAATGGTGGAGAGGACAACATACAAAACAAATCAACATCTATCCAAGAGTGGCATAGCCTTCTAGCCTTGAATATGTTACACATAAAACAACACACAACACAGAACAAAGTGGTAAGCCTCGAAAGGATGAAGTGAGTGAAGTTTCTTCTGTTTGTTCCTCGACCATATCCAGCTCGAGATTCGTTTTGCTGCCTCTGCAATCACATTTAGGGCTCTTGTCCTCGTTTTGTTTGGATGATGAGAGCTGTTTCTTTCTTTGTTTTCTTACTCATTCATTTTGACTTATTCAAAAACTCAACTAACCACTCCAGCCATACGCACAAACAAAAACATACATAAAACCAAAGGAGAAATGAAAGAAGATTACATTTCTTTTACTTCAGGTTTAGACATATGGAAGTGGTAGATCAAACTTTTTATATAAAAACTTGATATATAAAGACTCTGTACAGCAATTTGGTTTCAGCCAGATTCTGATCGCTTCTTGGCCTTTTGGCTAAGACAAACATAAATTTTTGTTTATACCTTACAAATGGCGCAAAGCCGTATACGAGGCAACATCCATTTGTGGTCACTAAGCAAATTAAGAGGCAAATATTGTGTACAAGTTTAGAAATGACCAAAGTATGGTGTTCCTACAGATTTTCTTCCCTTGAAGCAAATTCATCCAACTGACAGCTCTGTATTTCCTCCACACACATATGGGTGGAACGACTTGAATGAGTGAGAGCTGTTTCACTAGGCCGCTGCAACTTCTACGGCAAGGACTTTAATATGTAAGCCAGATTTCCTCAAGCTGCTGGCAAAACTTGCATACTTTTCAGGTATTGTTTTGTTTTTTTCGATTCTGCTTTCTCATGACAAAGTCAGTTCTTCTTCGTCTTCTTATGCACTCCCAGTCATAAGGCCATAGTGGGTAAGGCATGCATGCGTCTGAAACAGCCGACAAATTCTGATTTCAGAGGAACAGTCAGTTCGATCAGGATCATCTGCTTTGATAGACGTGGAGCACCATATCAGGCCTCAAGCCGCTCTTTCTGGAGGTTTCTAGGTGGTTTTGTCTCCATTTGGGGAGGTCTGCTGAGCATCCCCAGTCTCCTGCGCCGTCTAGCGAGCTCCTGCTTTTTATGTCACGTGACTCTTGGCCCTGCAGAGTAGAACGTTGGTTTCGGGACTGCTGTTGACGTTGGGTTTCCTTTGGGCAGCACTGCATGAGCGATCTCCTTCAGGGCCTGGGTTTGCTTCTACGTACATAATTTTCCTGAACGGAGAAAAATACTCAAGTCTGTCTGCTTTGGCATTATGCATTAGGTATTAGGTACTTTATAGTCACAGAGGCGTCTCTGTGAAATTCGGGTTGCTCCCACCTTGGAGAGCGCGTCGCAGCCAGAGGTGCGCCACCCAATGTTTTTGTTTTTTTTTGCATGCGATTTTTTTGTGACTCATGAGGAAGGAAAGGGGGGGTGGGTGGGTAAAGTTTGACCAAATGACAACTTTTTCGTTGCCACAGGGTTTAATGTATGCTAGCCTACGTGCATGGGCACACGGGACCTCGGTTTATTGTCTCAACCGAAAGACTCCACGCTCAGACCGTAAGGCCTAGTGCAAAGTGAGAGGAAAAATCCCCTGTACCCAGGTTCGAACTCGGGTTTACTTGACATGAGGCGAACGCGCTAGCACTGTGCCACTCTACACTTAGTGGCGGGTCGTATCCAGTTAGTGGTATCACACTCAATGTTTTGATTCTACTGTTTTGTTCATTGTTGCTATTGTTGGTGTAGACATTTTATTGTCCGGAAACAAAGGATAATACAATAAAAATTATAAGATTTTTGAAGCACAAACCAGCATAGCTTATGGTGTGCTCAGTTGCTGTTGTTATTGTTGTTCTTAATGATGATGCTTACGTTTTCGTTGTTAATGTTGTTGATTAGTCCCCGAGCCGAAGGTTCGGGGAACTATTGTTTTTGTCTGGTCCGTCCGTCTGTCCGGCGTCCGTCCGTCCGGCTATTCGTCCGTTTTTTTCTCAAAATCTATTCAGTCTATCATCATCAAATTTGGTATACTAGTTTGCCAAGATGCAAGCTATCCACTGATGTATTTAGTCTAACATGGGATAAGCCCGCTGTGCCCTAGGCCCTTTGTGTCACAGGCCTGAGATGTCCCACGTCAAAACTATTCAGTCTATCATCATCAAATTTGCATCATACATACTAGTTTGCCAAGATGCAAGCTATCCACTGAAGTATTTAGTCTAAACATGGGATAAGCCCGCTGTGCCCTAGGCCCTTTGTGTCACAGGCCCGATATGTCCCACTCAAAAACTATTCAGTCTATCATAATCAAAAATTTGCATACTAGTTTGCCAAGATGCAAGCTCCACTGATGTATTTAGTTTTACATGTACCCGCTGTGCCCTAGGCCCTTTGTGTCATAGGCCCGATATGTCCCACTTCTTTCCGGCCGTCCATCCGTCCGTGCGTGCGTCTGTTTTCAGTTCTCAATGGTCTCCCCGCTGTGTGTACAGCCGACACATTCCGATTTCGGAGTAGCTCGGCGATGCTGCGAGGGGACTTTGCAGCCGCACGGCGTTGAACTTGTTTGTTTTGCTTTTGATGCTGACAAGGGTAATGTTGTTACTGTTAGTTTTTGTTTTTTGTTTTTTTTAAGTTTTTGTTTGTTTGTTTGTGTTCCAGAACTAAAGGCGGGCTCTCAATGTTCTAATGATTCAGACTGCAACACTAGGCTGCAATGCCAAGGAGGGGTGTGCAGTAAGTGGGAGACTGGGGTGCTAGTGTCTGTCTGACGACATATTTACCTATATAATAACATTCGTTGTGATTCTGTGTGAGTGTGTGTGTTTGTTTGTTCGCCCTGTAACTAATGAGCCGGTGGACAGAATCTCTTCAAATTTTGTTTTGGTGGTGTGTTGTGGTACACACATGATCCCATAGAAATGTTGAACCTCCAGTGCAAGTCTGCGCCAAGGAAGACTCACTTTTCTGTAAGATAATAAATTATGCTGTAGTAGTAAAGGACTGGGTAGTAACTCATAGACTTGACTGGCTGGCTGCGCTTACTTCCCTTGGACATTTTAATAACGAATATTTGTCACAATTAGGCGTTGTGTGTCATAGCTACCTTACGTCAAGATCTGTTCTATTTCATAACGGGTATTTGCCACACTACAATGAGCCATGTGTTTCACATCAATGTCATGTCTTGAAGTGTTTTGTTTCTTTGTTGACGCTCGCCAGAGTGAATTGTGGATTTTATCTATAGCAATCTGCCTCTGTTGTTCTCTTCTGTTTCATGATTTGCCAGAGATAAAAGTAGGATCGAGTTGCAACGCAAATGCCGCGTACTGTCTCTCTGGGCTGGTGTGTGAGGAAAACCCAAACATCTGTAGTAAGTCAGCATTTTCATCAATCAGCTGAAAAATCAATCAGTCAGTTGATAAATCAATCAATCAGTTGACAAAGCAAGTAATCAATGAATTGGTCAGTAGGTCAATTAAACAACCTATCAAATGATCAAACAAGGAATCAATTAGTAAATCGTAAGTTAAGTCAGTCAATGCATCAGTCAGGCAATTGATTCTAATTATTTCCCTCCTCCTCCTCCTCCTCCTCGTCATCGTCATTCTCATCCTTGCTTCCTTTTGTTCACAGAAGCCCAAGTTGGTGCAGCATGCACCAACACGCATAACTTCTGTGTCAGACAAGCAGTGTGTTCCAGTGGAATGTGCAGTAAGTGAAATAACTGTAGCTGTGCTATCAAATAAAATGCGTAGTAAGTTCAACAGTTTATTCTTCTTTTCCTAATCGATAACTTAGGGACACCAGTTGCACGAACAGTGGAATATGTTGTAAGTGGAATGTCGGTGTGTTCCTGTGGAATGTGGTGTGAGTGGTGAGACTGTGTGTTCTGATGGAGTGTGCAGTAAGTCGAATGGCATGTGTTCCAATGGAGTGCATAGTAAATGAATTGACTGTGTTCCAATGGAATGTTTTGTAACCTTCCACTCTGCATGCTCTAGCACCCAGCCAGACAATGTTCAATGGAGAAACCCCAAATGCAAGACCTGCACTTTCATCAACCCCACTACACTAAAAAAGGACCTATCCAACCAGACCTTTCTCATTGTATCACATGTCACCTGCCAAACCCAAAATGTCTTATACATACTTACCTGCAGCCTGTGCCACAAACTACGTACAGATCATTTGAATGAGCGTTTAAAGGACCACAGAGGTAATATTCTCTCTGGAAAAGATACGCCTGTGGCAAACCATTTCAATTCTACCCATCACAACCTTTCTCAAATCGAGGTGGCAGCTCTCTGGCGCAACATCCGCAAGGAGGGAACATACCGCAAATTCATAGAAAGCCTGCTCATCCAGCCGCTGGGCACATTGAGTTCAGGACTCAACGTCAGGGAATGAAATAACACTTCCACCAAAAAGCCCCCAACCCCCAATCCCCCGCTCATCCATTTCCCCCTCTTCCCCTACTTCCCTAGTGTGGCCCTATCAACCTACCCTCCCCTATTTCCTTGCACTCCATTACTATTGGCCCAATAGTTCTCAACCAGCTTTACCCCCCCCCCCCCCCTCCAATTCAATATTCCCCAAACCCCCCTCTTCCCTGTAGTGCTTTTTGTTCAACCACCCACTCAGCAAACGCTGAACTACCCCTCTATCTACTGAACTATATTCACTTTCTTATACCTATTACTCCCTGAAAATAATTAGATGACCGCTAGGACCAATCGTAGACATCAACATTTCCATCCAACCTGACTGTGATGTCCACTACAAGCCAACTGACTCACACTCATATCTCCTGTACCCTTCAAGTCATACCGTCTCAAGTAAGAACAGTATTCCTTATTCCCAATTCTTGAGGCTCAGACGAATCTGCAGCATAGACTTTGAGAATGAAGCCGACAGGATGGTCTCTTTCTTCATTCCCCACCAGGACCCACAGGACATTGTCTACGCAGCATTGGATTGTTCACGCAAAACCACACGTGCCACTGCTCTCAGTCCGGCCACGAATCAGCAAGAAAGTGACAATCATTGCAGTACTACCCTATCACCCACACAAAATGGCTGTGCGCAAGGTCCTTCTCAGCAATGTTCACATTCTGCAAAATGACCCCAAGCTTCAAGGAACGTTTCCAAAGCCACCATTGATTGCATTCCGCAGGGATACCAGCCTCCGAGACCTGCTGGTATGGAGTGCTGTCCAATCAGTCCCCCAAATCTCTCCTGTCCTTCCTGGAAATCATGCCTACCACAGCAAAAGCTGCAAAACATATCCATTCCTCAACTCTGACACCACCTTCAAAGGCCCATGTGGGAAATTTTCCACCAGATCATCTTTCATCTGCCAGTCCTCTAATCTGGTTTATATCATATCATGCCTCAAGTGTCACACACTGTGTGTCAGGGAAACATATCGAGGCTCAATGACAGATTTACTGAACATTTGCGATCAACGCGACTGGCATACAACGATCCAATTGGTGCCCTGGGCATTCCCTTGACAATGCAAAAGTCGCTGCAGTATGGCAAAGCAAAGCAAAGGGGGGATGACCAACCGGAAATTCCGTGAATCATGGCTGATTAAGCGTCCGGGAACAATCTCTCCTGCCGGCCTGAGTACCAAAGAATAATTCCTACATCATCCGTGACTTTTGGGACTTTCCCTGCATCATCCTAGGTGCTTTGTGCACCCCGGTGGTGCCTTGCTTCCATTGGTGTGTCTACTCCTTCATGCTCCCCCCCTCCCCGTCTTACAAGCCTCCTTTCCCCGGTCCTCCCCTCGTGGGATGCATGATGACCCATACAATGCAGTAACTAGGGTCTCTGTGACTGCCCAGAATTTTATGAGGACAAGAGGGAAAGAGGCCCTTCGTGTGCCCCTCTTGCCCCATTGTTCCTATTGCAATTGTATGCCCCCCCCCCCCCCCTCTTTTTGCTTTAAGTAATTGTTTATGGTGCTTGTGCTGGCAGCATTGTATTTAAATCATATGCTGATTTTCTTGTTTGGAAACGTGCAGTGCTTATGCACAATATTTGTGTTTGTGTGTGTGTGTGTGTGTGTGTGTGTGTGTGTGTGTGTGTGTGTGTGTGTGTGTGTGTGTGTGTGCGCGTGCGTGCGCGTGCGCGCGTGCGCGTGTATATGTGTGTGCGTGTGTGTGTGTGTGGTGTGTGTGTGTGTGTGTATGTGTGCGCGTGTGTCTGTGTGTGTGTGTGTGTGTATATATATATATATTATCACAAACAAAATTATCATTTGCCCGCACTACCCACACACAAAACAATACTAAAACGGTAGTGGATAAAACAACAGAATAAAACAGTTTAGTCATTTTCTCCCACAGGGTATTTATTAAAACTCAAGCTTTCGCAGAACAGGCTGCTTTTTCTAGAGAATAGCTCTATGGCAAGGCCAAGAATAAAATGCTAACATTCAAACTACAAAACACAAAACACAAGATCACAAAATCACAACTTGAAATTCCAAATTCAATCCTAACTAGGTCACCAGTGAAAAGCAAAAAGCATGCAAAAGATTATGTCTCATTAGTACTACTCAGTGTTTCTGAATGCTGTCAAAGCTCTCACGTGCGTTCTCACTCAAAAAGGAAGAAAAGAAAAGAAAGGGAAGGTGTGGGGGAGCGAGAGGTGGAGGGGAACAAGAAGAGAGAGAGAGAGAGAGACAGAGAGAGAGAGATAGAGAGAAAGGGAAAAGGAAAGGAAGAAAGAAGGAAGGGAAGAATGAGGAACGGAAAGAGGGGTGGGGGAGGGGGGAGAGAAAGGGGAAGAGGTTGATAGGGAGAAATAGTGGGGTGTAGTGTAAGAGGGAGAGGGAGAGACACAGAGTGGGGAAGAAAGAGAAGGAAAGGGGGCAGACAAGGAAAACATTTTTTTACACACAAATCTCCTTTCAGCATATCCATTATATAAAGGTGCACATAAAGATAAGTACATTCAAAGGTAATGTAGTTAATTATGATAATTAATAGTAACGGAGTAAAACCAAGCCAGTTGATATATCTAGAGAATGACACTTGTATGCATAATTTGATTGTAATATGTACTGTCTTATGCCTACGAAATCATTCCACTTGAAGCACAACATCGTTGGATACAAATATGTCTATAGCATTATGGTAGACTAGTTATATGCTAAGTCTGACATTCTGCATAATGTTTTTTTATGGGGGAACAAAAATCGATGTTTTTTGTTTTTAATATACGTCTGAATGAAGAACCCATTTATCGAACTGTCAATTGACAAAATGTAATGGGTATAATAAGCGACTTTACAACTAGTATTGTTGGGGGGAGGGGAAGGTTGGGGGGACCGCATAGTATATGGTGTCTCGCGAGATGGAGGATATTTGCAGTCGCTTAGAACAAACACACCGCTAGGACATAAAAAATGTACTGCTTAGGTTATTTAAGTGTACTTGGAAGGTTCAGCTTTCAGCAGTTTGGTCCGTCTTAGATTTCATATTGCTGTCTGATTCCATTTTTCTGCAATGAGTGGCCAATGTCTGTCCTTTGGTTTAGACCGCTGAATATGGTACCATTATTGGCCTGCCAATATGTTTCCCTATGTAGCAATCTATCTTCAGCTTCTACGGATTCTATAGCATGTATAGAGAGAAAATTGAGGTTTGGGTCCTCTGGGTGTTTCTTTTCTGTCACATGCTTTGCAACTGCACATTTGTTAATTTTCTTCAACTTCACATCTGACTTGTGGTTAGCCCACCTTAGCTTGAGATTCTTTGTTGATCCAACATACCAATTGTCAGGGTGTATTTTACACTACAGAATGTATATGACATTTGGTGTCTTGCATGACAAGTTTTGCTTGATCCTCCATATTCTGTTGTCCCAAGGGCTTTGCAAGGACAACAGAGTGGAAGAGTGTGAGCAAGTGTCGCATCTTTTTGCATCACATGGATGAAATCCGGGCTTGTTTTGTGGACCATGTTTGGGGAATCGGTTCGGCACTGAGGGTTTGAAGATTTCACCTATGTTTTTGCGCTTTCTTTCTGCGGCAATTATCATTTTCTTTGGGAAGATGTCTTTGTTTAATGGGTGCGCATATAAAAGGTGTAAGTTGTCCCTTATGATTTTTGACTTTGCGGGTACCCTAGGGTCATACTGTGTGACCCATGCTATTTTCTTTTCTTTATTTTTTCTTTCCTTAAAAACAGTTTCATGCCTGTCCTTATCTGCCCCCTTCTCTAGCTCTTTGCGCGCCTTGTTAAAAGGCCATCCTGCTAAGCTGAAATGATGGGCATATTCATCTAGTCTTTTCTTTAAGGTGTCTTCTTCACTGCAAAGCATTCTGAGTCTAGTCCCCACCCCAAACTCTTACCAAATACTACCTGAACGTCTTGTGTTTCACAGTCAAATTTTCTAACTTTTTGTACGCATTTACTTTCTTAGAGTTAACATTTACTCAGTAAATTGTATATCTCTCTCAACTTTGTCATGGATATTGCCCTACTTTGTTTTGTTTTCTTTCTAGGAATGATATCTACTCAGTCTTCCTTTTATATCTTAATTTCAACTCAGTCTTCTCTTTCTATTTTGGATTCTTACTATTTGCTTGCTGTCTGTCAGTCTTTCTTTTTACATTGATAACGTATGTATCATACGAAACGCCTGTATGTTGAGCTTCATTAAATGACCAAATACTACCTGAACGTCTTGTGTTTCATGTCTTACTCTCCCACTGCTGCTCAACTGAACTGCGCTCACCTGTACTTCCTGTGGAGTGTGTTATAGATCGAATGATTGTATGTTCCAATGGAGTGTGTCGTACATAGAATGACTGTGTTTCAATGGAGTACAGTCGAACCCGCTTATAAGAACACCAGCTTATAAGAAAGCAATTTTTTTCCTAAGGCCGAACTCCTTCTTTCTTATGTATTATCAAAACTCGGATATAAGAAAACCGCTTATAAAAAAACTCGGTTATAATGAAGCAAATTCGTTCTCCCATCCGCGATGTACACTCGGATATAAGAAAATTATTTCATGCAAGGGAGTTGGTTTGCAGTTCATTTACAGTTGTAGAGTGGCACAGTGGTATCGCGTTCGCTTCGTGTCAAGTAAACCCGAGTTCGAACCTGGGTACAGGGGATTTTTTCCTCTCATTCTACACTAGGCCTTAACGGTCTGAACGTGGAGTCTTTCGGATGAGACGATAAACCGAGGTCCCGTGTGCCCATGCACTTAGCATACGTTAAACCCAGTGGCAACGAAAAAGTTGTCATTTGGTCAAAATTTACCCCCCCCCCCCCCCCCCTCATCAATGACAAAAATCGCATGCAAAAAAAAAAGAAAAAAAAAGTGGGTGGCGCGCCTCTGGCTGCGACGCGCTCTCCAGGTGGGAGCAACCCGAATTTCACAGAGACGCCTCTGTGACTATAAAGTACCTAATAATAATTTTCTTATAAGCGAGTTTGATTTTCTTATAAACGATTTTTTTAAAATTAGGGCATGAACTGAAAGGATGTTCCAAAAAGTGCAGTCGTTCCAACAAAACAAACAAAAGAGGAAAATCTACGTCAGAGCAGCTATGTCACAGACACTCTACAGGCACAGGCACTTGGTTGCAAGACTAACTGAATTATTTTTGTTCCTTAAATTTCATGCTTTCCTTCAGTATTCTGTACAAAATAAATGCTGAGAAGAAGAAACAGTACGAATGCCTGTACTTTTGTGTTAGTTATAGTGAGACTAGAGTAGCCTACCTTAATATAGAAAGATACAGCTGAACCCGCTTATAAGAAAACCCGCTCATAAGCAAGCAATTTATTTTCCCCAGCCGAATTCTTTCTTTCTTATGTATTATCAAAGCTCGGATATAAAAAAATAAACGCTTATAAGAAAACTCGGTTATTAGCAAGCAAATTCGTTCTCCCATCCGAGATGTAAACTCGGATGCATAAGAAAATGATTTCATACAAGGGAGTTTGGTTTGCAGTTCATTTTCGTATAAGCGAGTTTGATTTTCTTATAAGCAATGTTTTTAAATTAGGGCATGAAATGAAAGGATGTTCCAAAAAATGCAGTCCTTCCAACAAAACAAACAAAAAAAGAGGAAAATGTACGTCAGAGCAGCTACGTCACAGACACTCTAACCTTAATATAGAAAGATACAGCCGAAACTCGCTTATAAGAAAACTTGCTTATAATGAAGCAAAAAAAATTTCCCTGCCAAACTTCTTCTTTCTTATCTATGATCAAAACTCGAATATAAGAAACTCGCTTATAAGAAAACTCGGTTATAAGCAAGCAAATTCCTTCTCCCATCCGCAATGGAAACTTGGACATAAGAAAAGTATGTCCTACAAGAGAGTTGGTTTGCAGTTCATTTTTTTTTTTTATAAGCGAGCTCTATTTTCTTATAAGCGAATTGCCATTGACAACATTTTCTTAAAGACCCACCAGATCACTTGTCAAAATCACAAGTTCCACATGTTTTCCCTCTTATAGCTGGTACGAAATCTTGTTTTGACCAGGTTTGACTCCCATACAAATTAATGCCCCCAAATTGAAAACGAAACATTTAAAGAGCAGCCTCAATTTGAAGTTGGGGGAATTTGTATGTGGGTCACAGCTACCCAGAAAAAACAAGGGACTTAATCATGTTGGGTCAGTGTGTCTTTAAAAGTGAGTTGGACCTGAACTGAAAGGATGTTCCCAGAAAATTGAAGTCGTTCCAAAAAGGGAAAGCTTACCTCATACCAGTTGTGTCACAGACATTCTAAACAGTACAGGCACTTGATTGCAAGACTAATTGAGTTGTTTTTGTTCCTTTATTCTATACTTTACTTCAGTATTCTGTGCAAAATAAATGTTGAGCAGAAGAAAAAAATATGAGTGCCGATACTTTTGTGTTGGTGGTAGAGAGACTGTCCATCCTTTTATTTTCAGCAGCAATGGCAGAGAGGAAAAGGCAATCCATTTCTTTAAGAAGATAAATACAGATAACTGAATATGTGGATGAAAATTCACATAAACAAAAGCAAACGATTGATAAAAAGCTGCATGGGTGGACAGTAAATGGTAATAGTTCAGTACAAGAAAGGTGAAGGGGTACGTATTTAATAACAGTGAAAATGAAAAAAAAGCTTGTTAGTTTGAGTGGTTGTAGGCACCTTTAAATCTTCTTCTTAGTAGACAATTTTGATTTTATGATGCAAGAAATGCATCAAATTAGGAAAAAGGATGTTCTCTTCATTTTGTTTTGGATATAAGAAAACTCGAATATGGTAATAAGCAAAAAATTATCTCCCTTCGATTTTCTTATAACCGAGTTTTGCCGCATTTTGATTTTATGATGTAAAACATGAGTCATAGGTCGCAAGTTTCTTTATAGTCCATTGGCATTGTACAAACGCAAATACAAAATTGTCTTCCACTGTGTAAAATGAGTTATACATCCAAATTAGAATACTGATTAAAAACAAGAAACAGAAATTTACATTTAAAGAAATATGTTACTCTCACACCACACCCTCTCATTCATCTGCTCTCCGCTATCTTGCTCGCTCATCATGCAACTCACACCACGTCTGCCTTCATTTTTGTTTTTAATTTTCTGTTCCGTTCTTTCTTTTTTTCCTCCTTTGTTTTGCATTTTCCCCCTTTTTTCATGCACCAAATTAGGTAAAGGCATTTTCTCTTCGTTTTATGTTTCTATTTGTCTTTTATTTTATTTTTTCTCTTTTATTTTTTCCCTTTTCCCCCATTCAAATCGGTTATAAGAAAACAAATTCAAAATGTTTTCACATATCCGAGTATCGGATATAAGAAAACCCGGATATAAGAAAACTAAAAATTATCTCCCTTCGATTTTCTTATAATCGGGTTTTACTGTATGTTATAAATCGAATGTCTGTGTTCCAATGGAGTGTGTAGTAAATGGAACG
>CM065701.1:45994899-45997399 GCA_017654935.2 Phymorhynchus buccinoides
ACACACAAGGCCCGGGATATACAGGGAGAGAGGCTGGCGTTGAGGGCACAGCTGACACTAGCACTGATACCTGGATAAATCAACAGAAAAAAACCATTACTGTACACCGTCTTATAATTTATGCCCACCATTTGCACAGCTAGGACCAGCAGTGATACCTGGGAAAATCAACATAAACATCATCGCCTTATACCATGTGTTTGCATACTCCCAATTTCCTTTCTAACAGCTGTAGCTAACATGGAAACGGTTGTACATCAACGATTACAAAGGATGCATCGTAAGCTATGAAGCAAAACCTTCCTTTGCACAGCTGGAACCATCACCTATTATACCTGGAGAAATCAAGAAATCAGCCATCACTACATCGTATATTAATATATGCAAGAAATCCAGCCTGTGCACAGCTGGAACAATCACCTATTATACCTGGATAAATCAGGAAATCAGCCATCACTACATCGTTATTAATATATGTCCAGCCTGTGCACAGCTGGAACAATCACCTATTATACCTGGAGAAATCAAGAAATCAGCCATCACTACATCGTTATTAATATATGCCCAGCCTGTGCACAGCTGGAACAATCACCTATTATACCTGGAGAAATCAAGAAATCAGCCATCACTACATCGTTATTAATATATGCCCAGCCTGTGCACAGCTGGAACAATCACCTATTATACCTGGAGAAATCAAGAAATCAGCCATCACTACATCGTTATTAATATATGTCCAGCCTGTGCACAGCTGGAACAATCACCTATTATACCTGGAGAAATCAGGAAATCAGCCATCACTACATCGTATATTAATATATGTCCAGCCTGTGCACAGCTGGAACAATCACCTATTATACCTGGAGAAATCAGGAAATCAGCCATCACTACATCGTTATTAATATATGTCCAGCCTGTGCACAGCTGGAACAATCACCTATTATACCTGGAGAAATCAAGAAATCAGCCATCACTACATCGTATATTAATATATGTCCAGCCTGTGCACAGCTGGAACAATCACCTTATACCTATCAGGAAATCAGCCATCACTACATGTTATTAATATATGCCCAGCCTGTGCACAGCTGGAACAATCACCTATTATACCTGGAGAAATCAAGAAATCAGCCATCACTACATCGTATATTAATATATGCCCAGCCTGTGCACAGCTGGAACAATCACCTATTATACCTGGAGAAATCAGGAAATCAGCCATCACTACATCGTATATTAATATATGTCCAGCCTGTGCACAGCTGGAACCATCACCTATTATACCTGGAGAAATCAAGAAATCAGCCATCACTACATCGTATATTAATATATGTCCAGCCTGTGCACAGCTGGAACCATCACCTATTATACCTGGAGAAATCAAGAAATCAGCCATCACTACATCGTATATTAATATATGTCCAGCCTGTGCACAGCTGGAACATGTCACCTATTATACCTGGAGAAATCAGGAAATCAGCCATCACTACATCGTATATTAATATATGTCCAGCCTGTGCACAGCTTTAACTAGCGCCGTTACATAAAATCAGCAGAACAATCAATGTTGTAACCAACCAGCATATGCCTTGCTTTTCTCTTCAGAGAACGTTAATACAGTGAAGGATGGACATCCATTAACACATTCCTAACGAATTGCGAGTATTCCCGTAATTGGAGAAAGCAAGCCAGGGCCGAATTCCGAGGTTTCTCGTAATAGCGATTTCCAAGTCTAAAACTTGTCTAAATCCGTGTTTTCTCAATCCATACTATGTTTTTCGAGTTACTTTCCTTCATTATTCTTTCGTTGTTGACATTACATTTTGAAATATAAAGAAAGAAAAGCATGGTCTCAATGCTAAGCATGTTAGTATGCTCTCAGATTTAGTTGTTTCTGACGATGTCTTGCTATTTGATATGCTAATGATGATGATGATGATGATGATGATGATGATGATGATGATGATGATGGTGATGATGATGGTGATGATGATGATGATGGTAATTTACCACAGGTCAGATCTCCAGGGTTGGCAGAGTATTGGTCAGGACACTGACAAATGTTGTCACTGCACGTGGCTATGCTGTCCCTACAGCCAGCGTTTGCGCCTGTCGTCTGGCAACTGCCACCAACCACCCTCTCTAAGGGACCTGGATGAAAATAGTACAGGAGTAGGAGTGACAGAATCCATCCATCCACATCATTCAACTCTATTGGCAGCAGGCATCTTTGTCTGTCTTCTTGAGCAAGTAACAAACTGAGCAGAAACACTGAACACCAACTGAAGATAAAGCAAACATACCCAGTCAGACACAATGAAAAACCAGTCGACCGTCCATGCAAAACAAACATGCGAAACAAAACCATGGTTTGGAGACACTGAAGATGTGTTCAGTCCTGCATTGGAAGAAAAAGCGTCCATGTCGATGGATTGATGATGAAGGCTTAGGCCTTTGAATTTATTTCACTCCCATCTGGTTTAAACGTATTATTGTCTTT
>CM065701.1:46007399-46012399 GCA_017654935.2 Phymorhynchus buccinoides
TTTAAAATGTTTCGTTTTCAATTTCAACAAGATTTCGTACCAGCTATAAGAGGGAAAACATGTGGAACTTGTGATTTTGACATGTGATCTGGTGGGTCTTTAAGAAAATGTTGTCAATGGTAATTCGCTTATAAGAAAATAGAGATCGCTTATAAAAAATAAAAAAACTGCAAACCAACTCTCTTGTAGGACATACTTTTCTTATGTCCAAGTTTCCATTGCGGATGGGAGAAGGAATGTGCTTGCTTATAACCGAGTTTTCTTATAAGCGAGTTTCTTATATCTGAGATTTGATCATAGATAAGAAAGAAGAAGTTTGGCAGGGAAATTTTTTTGCTTCATTATAAGCAAGTTTTCTTATAAGCGAGTTTCTTGCTGTATCTTTCTATATTAAGGTTAGAGTGTCTGTGACGTAGCTGCTCTGACGTACATTTTCCTCTTTTTTTGTTTGTTTTGTTGGAAGGACTGCATTTTTTGGAACATCCTTTCATTTCATGCCCTAATTAAAAAAAATTGCTTATAAGAAAATCAAACTCACTTATTCGAAAATGAACTGCAAACCAAACTCCCTTGTATGAAATCATTTTCTTATGCATCCGAGTTTACATCTCGGATGGGAGAACGAATTTGCTTGCTAATAACCGAGTTTTCTTATAAGCGTTTTTTGTTTTTTTTTATATCCGAGCTTTGATAATACATAAGAAAGAAAGAATTCGGCTGGGGAAAAGAAGTTGCTTGCTTATGAGCGGGTTTTCTTATAAGCGGGTTCAGCTGTATCTTTCTATATTAAGGTAGGCTACTCTAGTCTCACTACAACTAACACAAAAGTACAGGCATTCGTATTGTTTCTTCTTCTCAGCATTTATTTTGTACAGAATACTGAAGGAAAGCATGAAATTTAAGGAACAAAAATAATTCAGTTAGTCTTGCAACCAAGTGCCTGTGCCTGTAGAGTGTCTGTGACATAGCTGCTCTGACGTAAATTTTCCTCTTTTGTTTGTTTTGTTGGAAAGACTGCACTTTTTGGAACATCCTATCAGTTCATGCCCTAATTTTTAAAAGATTGTTTATAAGAAAATCAAACTCGCTTATAAGAAAATGAACTGCGAACCAACTCCCTTGCATGAAATAATTTTCTTATATCCGAGTGTACATCGCGGATGGGAGAACGAATTTGCTTACTTATAACCGAGTTTTTTTATAAGCGGTTTTCTTATATCCGAGTTTTGATAATACATAAGAAAGAAGGAGTTCGGCCGGGGGGAAAAAATGGCTTTTTTATAAGCGGGTTCGACTGTACTCCATTGAAACACAGTCATTCTATGTACGACACACTCCATTGGAACATACAATCATTCGATCTATAACACACTCCACAGGAAGTACGGCATACTGTTCTTACTTGAGACGGGATGACTTGAAGGGTACAGGAGATATGAGTGTGAGTCAGCTGACTTGTAGTGGACATCACAGTCAGGTTGGATGGAAATGTTGATGTCTACGATTGGTCCTAGCGGTCATCTAATTATTTTCAGGGAGTAATAGGTATAAGAAAGTGAATATAGTTCAGTAGATAGAGGGGTAGTTCAGCGTTTGCTGAGTGGGTGGTTGAACAAAAAGCACTACAGGGAAGAGGGGGTTTGGGGAATATTGAATTGGAGGGGAGGGGGGTAAAGCTGGTTGAGAACTATTGGGCCAATAGTAATGGAGTGCAAGGAAATAGGGGAGGGTAGGTTGATAGGGCCACACTAGGGAAGTAGGGGAAGAGGGGGAAATGGATGAGGGGGGGATTGGGGAGGGGGCTGGGGGCTGTTTGGTGGAAGTGTTATTTCATTCCCTGACGTTGAGTCCTGAACTCAATGTGCCCAGCGGCTGGATGAGCAGGCTTTCCATGAATTTGCGGTATGTTCCCTCCTTGCGGATGTTGCGCCAGAGAGCTGCCACCTCGATTTGAGAAAGGTTGTGATGGGTAGAATTGAAATGGTTTGCCACAGGCGTATCTTTTCCAGAGAGAAGATTACCTCTGTGGTCCTTTAAACGCTCATTCAAATGATCTGTACATCTCACCCACGTAGTTTGTGGCACAGGCTGCAGGTAAGTATGTATAAGACATTTTGGGTTTGGCAGGTGACATGTGATACAATGAGAAAGGTCTGGTTGGATAGGTCCTTTATTAGTGTAGTGGGGTTGATGAAAGTGCAGGTCTTGCATTTGGGGTTTCTCCATTGAACATTGTCTGGCTGGGTGCTAGAGCATGCAGAGTGGAAGGTTACAAAACATTCCATTGGAACACAGTCAATTCATTTACTATGCACTCCATTGGAACACATGCCATTCGACTTACTGCACACTCCATCAGAACACACAGTCTCACCACTCACACCACATTCCACAGGAACACACCGACATTCCACTTACAACATATTCCACTGTTCGTGCAACTGGTGTCCCTAAGTTATCGATTAGGAAAAGAAGAATAAACTGTTGAACTTACTACGCATTTTATTTGATAGCACAGCTACAGTTATTTCACTTACTGCACATTCCACTGGAACACACTGCTTGTCTGACACAGAAGTTATGCGTGTTGGTGCATGCTGAACCAACTTGGGCTTCTGTGAACAAAAGGAAACAATGATGAGAATGACGATGACGAGGAGGAGGAGCAGGAGGAAAATAATTACCTGACTGATGTATTGACTGACTTAACTTACGATTTACTAATTGATTCCTTGTTTGATCATTTGATAGGTTGTTTAATTGACCTACTGACCAATTCATTGATTACTTGCTTTATCAACTGTTCGATTGCTTTATCAACTGACTGATTGATTTATCAACTGACTGATTGATTTTTCAGCTGATTGATGAAAATGCTGACTTACTACAGATGTTTGTGTTTTCCTCACACACCAGCCCAGAGAGACAGTACGCGGCATTTGCGTTGCAACTCCATCCTACTTTTATCTCTGGCAAATCATGAAACAGAAGAGAACAACAGAGGCAGATTGCTATAGATAAAATCCACAATTCACTCTGGCGAGCGTCAACAAAGAAACAACATATAACAAGCTGAAAAAAACAAGGAGCCATGACGAACATCCATTATGAAACTAAACACTTCAAGACATGACATTGATGTGAAACACATGGCTCATTGTAGTGTGGCAAATACCCGTTATGAAATAGAACAGATCTTGACGTAAGGTAGCTATGACACACAACGCCTAATTGTGACAAATATTCGTTATTAAAATGTCCAAGGGAAGTAAGCGCAGCCAGCCAGTCAAGTCTATGAGTTACTACCCGGTCCTTTACTACTACAGCATAATTTATTATCTTACAGAAAAGTGAGTCTTCCTTGGCGCAGACTTGCACTGGAGGTTCAACATTTCTATGGGATCATGTGTGTACCACAACACACCACCAAAACCAAATTTGAAGAGATTCTGTCCACCGGCTCATTAGTTACTGGGCGAACAAACAAGCACACACACTCACACAGAATCACAACGAATGTTATTATATAGGTAAATATGTCGTCAGACAGACACTAGCACCCCAGTCTCCCACTTACTGCACACCCCTCCTTGGCATTGCAGCCCAGTGTTGCAGTCTGAATCAGTGGAACATTGAGAGCCCGCCTTTAGTTCTGGAACACAAACAAACAAACAAAAACTTAAAAAAACAAAAAACAAAAACCTAACAGTAACAACATTACCCTTGTCAGCATCAAAAGCAAAACAAACAAGTTCAACGCCGTGCGGCTGCAAAGTCCCCTCGCAGCATCGCCGAGCTACTCCGAAATCAGAATGTGTCGGCTGTACACACAGCGGGGAGACCATTGAGAACTGAAAACAGGACGCACGCACGGACGGATGGACGGCCGGAAAGAAGTGGGACATATTGGGCCTGTGACACAAAGGGCCTAGGGCACAGCGGGATTATCCCATGATTAGACTAAATACATCAGTGGATAGCTTGCATCTTGGCAAACTAGTATGCCAAATTTGATGATGATAGACTGAATAGTTTTGACGTGGGACATATCAGGCCTGTGACACAAAGGGCCTAGGGCACAGCGGGCTTATCCCATGTTAGATTAAATACATCAGTGGATAGCTTGCATCTTGGCAAACTAGTATGCCAAATTTGATGATAGACTGAATAGTTTTGACGTGGGACATCTCAGGCCTGTGACACAAAGGGCCTAGGGCACAGCGGGCTTATCCCATGTTAGATTAAATACATCAGTGGATAGCTTGCATCTTGGCAAACTAGTATACCAAATTTGATGATGATAGACTGAATAAATTTTGAGAAAAACGGACGAATAGCCGGACGGACGGACGCCGGACAGACGGACGGACCAGACAAAAACAATAGTTCCCCGAACCTTCGGCTCGGGGACTAATCAACAACATTAACAACGAAAACGTAAGCATCATCATTAAGAACAACAATAACAACAGCAACTGAGCACACCATAAGCTATGCTGGTTTGTGCTTCAAAAATCTTATAATTTTTATTGTATTATCCTTTGTTTCCGGACAATAAAATGTCTACACCAACAATAGCAACAATGAACAAAACAGTAGAATCAAAACATTGAGTGTGATACCACTAACCGGATACGACCCGCCACTAAGTGTAGAGTGGCACAGTGCTAGTGCGTTCGCCTCATGTCAAGTAAACCCGAGTTCGAACCTGGGTACAGGGGATTTTTCCTCTCACTTTGCACTAGGCCTTACGGTCTGAGCGTGGAGTCTTTCGGTTGAGACAATAAACCGAGGTCCCGTGTGCCCATGCACGTAGGCTAGCATACATTAAACCCTGTGGCAACGAAAAAGTTGTCATTTGGTCAAACTTTACCCACCCACCTTTCCTTCCTCATGAGTCACAAAACATTGCATGCAAAAAACAACAAAACATTGGGTGGCGCACCTCTGGCTGCGACGCGTTCTCCAAGTGGGAGCAACCCGAATTTCACAGTGACGCC
>CM065701.1:46017399-46037399 GCA_017654935.2 Phymorhynchus buccinoides
AGCTAGAAGACCTTCCCCAAGAGAAAGGTTGTCCTCTTTGCACCAGATCGAAAGTCCACAATAAAAGCGAACCAGCACAAAGTGGAGTGGGAAGTTTGGCTTGTGCGGCTGTTATCTTTTTCTGTATTATTTGATTCATCTGTCCTGCACAGCTCACCATCTGATGGTGATCGTTGGTCTATAGGATTTATTTCTTAACTATATTTTTCCTCTTAGAGGACATCCTGACTGGCAGATCCCTAGGATGACTTCCAACGTTTTGCCTCCACCATAGCATACTACTATTTTTATCCTTAATTTGGATATCACCTCAGTAGTTTGCCCTCTTTAGTCAGGTCTATTAGGTTTTTTTAAATTAAAATTTCAGAACATTATTATTTTGTTCATTTTACATAAGCTTTTTACTTTTTCTGGTTTAACTTTGTGCTGGTTCGCTTTTATTGTGGACTTTCGATCTGGTGCAAAGAGGACAACCTTTCTCTTGGGGAAGGTCTTCTAGCTCAGTTTGAATGTTCACTGAGGACATTCTTTGCAGGCCGATATGCAGACTGAAGAGTCTTTCTCAAAGACGAAACAGCTGTCTTTGCATCGGGCACTGTCCCTCCCCCATTGGGAGAAAAGTAAATCAGCACATTTGATTATTTTTTTTATTTTTTTATTTTTTTATTTTTTTATTATTAATAAAAATAAAAATAAATTTGTTTTTTTGTTTTTAAAAAGGAACACATAATATTTTATAACGTTAACTGGTTTCTGAAGTTCACAAATTCATACATTAGATACAGAAAAGTTTCATCAATTCGGCATTTCAAATGCAACTTTTTAGTCCTACAGAGTTGTGTGGAGTGGGAAGTTTGGCTTGTGCGGCTGTTATCTTTTTCTGTATTATTTGATTCATCTGTCCTGCACAGCTCACCATCTGATGGTGATCGTTGGTCTATAGGATTTATTTCTTAACTATATATATATATATAACTTATTTTAAATAAAAATGCAAAGTCGGAAAACAACTCCAAACTAGTCTTGGTTATTTATTTTAAATAGCCAGCTCCTACCCCCACTCTGAAGGACTAAAAAGTTAGTGCATTTGAAATGCAGAATAGTTTGCTTTCATAAAGCTTTTCTGTGTCCAATGTCTTTATTTGTGAACCTCAGAAACAAAACCAGTTATAAGATTTTCATAAGATTTTTACTATTTCTGGTTTAACTTTGTGCTGGTTTGCTTTTATTGTGGATTTACGATTTGGTGCAAAGAAGACACCATTCTCTTGTAGAATGTCTTCTGGCTCAAGTTGGCATCCACTGGAAAATGTGGCGGTGCCATAGCCGATGAGGTTTAATCGAGGCGTGGTTACCGCTACACCTATCTGTATTATTTTTTTTAAATCGGGACTTTACTGGTTTCGTACTGCCTCCGGGCATTGCCTCCAGTATTGTTCCCACCATATTTGTATTTACAAATGTCCCATATGTGTCTGATTCAGACCAAGAGGACGTAAAACACCATTTTCGTCGCCATTCAAATTGCAGGCCGATCACGCAAACTGATGAGACCTTCACTAGGTCGAAACAGCTGTCTTTGCTTAAGGCACTGTCCCTCCCCCATTGGGAGAAAAAGTAAATCAGCACTTCTTTTTTTTTTGGAACACGGAACATTACTCAAAGTTAACGTTAACGGGTTTTGTTTCTGAGGTTCACAAATACAGACATTGGACACAGAAAAAGTTTTATCAAACAAACTATATATATAAATATACATATGTGTGGGAAATATGTGTGGAGTGGGAAGCCTGTTTTTATGTCTGTGAATATGTCACAGCGTGAGGGTGAGGGTGGGCATGCGAGCGCGTCTGAGTATGTTTGATATGTCTGTAATTTTGTATGTGGGGCGATTCTTAGTTTGTGTAAACGACATGGGTAGTACACCTAGAATGCGCGCTATATAAATATTCTTTATTATTAAGCCTGGCTATGCGGCTGTTATTATCTTTTGTTCTACACACACACACACACACACACACACACACACACACACACACACACACACACACACACACACACACACACACACACACACACACACACACACACACACACACACACACAACACACATGCACACATGCACACACACACAACACACACACACACACACACACACACACACATACACAAACACACGCACGCACGCACACACGCATGCACGCACGCACACGCACACGCACACGCGCACACGCGCGCGCACGCACACACACACACACACACACACACACACACACACACACACACACACACACACACACACACACACACACACACACACACACACACACACACACACACACAAGCACATACCACACACGGAAACACGCACACGCAGGAATACACATATCTGTCCATCCATAAAATAAGTAGAAACGTATTTTAAATGCCTTGACAGAAACTTGTTGTCATTTATTTTCTGACTAACAGAATTCTGACTAACAGTAAATTATTTGTTTGCGTCTGTTTCTTTGTGTCATTTCTAACAACATATTTTTTCTGTGTTTGTGTTTTTCGCTCTGTAGCAATATATCGTTAACTGCTCAGTGCTGTACAGAATCCCCTGACATTTTATGATGTGTTACATTATCTGTAGCGATATCTCGTTAACTGCTCAGTGCTGTACAGAATCCCCTGACATTCTATGATGTGTTACATTATCTGTAGCGATATATCGTTAACTGCTCAGTGCTGCACAGAATCCCCTGAGATTCTATGTGTTACATTATCTGTAGCGATATATCGTTAACTGCTCAGTGCTGCACAGAATCCCCTGACATTCTATGTGTTACATTATCTGTAGCGATATATCGTTAACTGCTAAGTGCTGCACAGAATCCCCTGACATTCTATGTGTTACATTATCTGTAGCGATATATCGTTAACTGCTCAGTGCTGCACAGAATCCCCTGACATTCTATGATGTGTTACATTATCTGTAGCAATATCTCGTTAACTGCTCAGTGCTGCACAGAATCCCCTGACATTTTATGATGTGTTACATTATCTGTAGCGATATTTCGTTAACTGCTCAGTGCTGCACAGAATCCCCTGACATTCTATGATGTGTTACATTATCTGTAGCGATATCTCGTTAACTGCTCAGTGCTGTACATAATCCCCATACATTCTATGATGTGTTACATTATCTGTAGCAATATCTCGTTAACTGCTCAGTGCTGTACAGAATCCCCTGACATTTTATGATGTGTTACATTATATGTAGCGATATATCGTTAACTGCTCAGTGCTGCACATAATCCCCTAACATTTTATGATGTGTTACATTATCTGTAGCGATATCTCGTTAACTGCTCAGTGCTGCACAGAATCCCCTGACATTTTATGATGTGTTACATTATCTGTAGCGATATCTCGTTAACTGCTCAGTGCTGTACAGAATCCCCTGACATTTTATGATGTGTTACATTATCTGTAGCGATATCTCGTTAACTGCTCAGTGCTGCACATAATCCCCTAACATTTTATGATGTGTTACATTATCTGTAGCGATATCTCGTTAACTGCTCAGTGCTGCACAGAATCCCCTGACATTCTATGTGTTACATTATCTGTAGCAATATCTCGTTAACTGCTCAGTGCTGCACAGAATCCCCTGACATTCTATGATGTGTTACATTATCTGTAGCGATATATCGTTAACTGCTCAGTGCTGCACAGAATCCCCTGACATTTTATGATGTGTTACATTATCTGTAGCGATATCTCGTTAACTGCTCAGTGCTGCACAGAATCCCCTGACATTTTATGTGTTACATTATCTGTAGCGATATCTCGTTAACTGCTCAGTGCTGCACAGAATCCCCTGACATTTTATGATGTGTTACATTATCTGTAGCGATATCTCGTTAACTGCTCAGTGCTGCACAGAATCCCCTGACATTCTATGATGTGTTACATTATCTGTAGCGATATATCGTTAACTGCTCAGTGCTGCACAGAATCCCCTGACATTCTATGATGTGTTACATTATCTGTAGCGATATCTCGTTAACTGCTCAGTGCTGCACAGAATCCCCTGACATTTTATGATGTGTTACATTATCTGTAGCGATATCTCGTTAACTGCTCAGTGCTGCACAGAATCCCCTGACATTCTATGATGTGTTACATTATCTGTAGCGATATATCGTTAACTGCTCAGTGCTGCACAGAATCCCCTGACATTCTATGTGTTACATTATCTGTAGCGATATATCGTTAACTGCTCAGTGCTGCACAGAATCCCCTGACATTTTATGATGTGTTACATTATCTGTAGCGATATATCGTTAACTGCTCAGTGCTGCACAGAATCCCCTGACATTTTATGATGTGTTACATTATCTGTAGCGATATCTCGTTAACTGCTCAGTGCTGCACAGAATCCCCTGACATTTTATGATGTGTTACATTATCTGTAGCGATATATCGTTAACTGCTCAGTGCTGTACAGAATCCCCTGACATTTTATGATGTGTTACATTATCTGTAGCGATATCTCGTTAACTGCTCAGTGCTGCACAGAATCCCCTGACATTTTATGATGTGTTACATTATCTGTAGCGATATCTCGTTAACTGCTCAGTGCTGCACAGAATCCCCTGACATTTTATGTGTTACATTATCTGTAGCGATATATCGTTAACTGCTCAGTGCTGCACAGAATCCCCTGACATTTTATGATGTGTTACATTATCTGTAGCGATATATCGTTAACTGCTCAGTGCTGCACAGAATCCCCTGACATTCTATGATGTGTTACATTATCTGTAGCAATATCTCGTTAACTGCTCAGTGCTGCACAGAATCCCCTGACATTTTATGATGTGTTACATTATCTGTAGCGATATCTCGTTAACTGCTCAGTGCTGCGCAGAATCCCCTGACATTTTATGTGTTACATTATCTGTAGCGATATCTCGTTAACTGCTCAGTGCTGCACAGAATCCCCTGACATTTTATGATGTGTTACATTATCTGAAGCGATATCTCGTTAACTGCTCAGTGCTGCACAGAATCCCCTGACATTCTATGATGTGCTATATTATCTGAAGCTGATAACAAGTGTCTTGCCCAAAGAGCTCTTGACAGCCCTGTCGTAGGAAATGAAAGTTGAAATATTTATGTTATAGTGACACACATTCATTTTCCTTAAACAGTTTATGCGCTTCGATGCAAACTTTCCTGGACAGTGATCATGCAGCTCACCATTTGAACTTGACTTTGCATCAGGAAGGGATGTCACTTATAGTCACTGCATACAAAGCCACCTTATTGATTGGGCGCACGTTCACACACACGCGCGCGCGCGAGCACGCACGCACGCGCACGCACACACACACACACACACACACACACACACACACACACACACACACACACACACACACACACAACACACACACACACACACACACACACACACACACACACACACACACACACACACACACACACACACACACACACACACACACACACACACACACACACACACACTGACTGCATTTGAATCCAGCCGCTACGCTGCATTTCAGGCCTGTGCTGCAGTAGTCTTGGGACTGTTGACAGTCTTGGTTCAGCTGTGTTTCTGAAATCAGCAGGGAGGAACCAACTCCATGCATACATAATGTATATGGATGTCAACATTTACATTATCCAATGATTCCTTGGAACATCAAGAGACATACTGCATATTCCATGCTCACACAAGGGGCCAATATAACACAACGCAATACCACACATCACAACACAACACAATACAATACAATACAACACAACACAATACAATACAATACATCACAACGGACTCCCAGTCTATGCCATGCCATAAGGCGACACATGAAAAACATACAACACATATTTCATGCTCATATAAGTATCTAGGACAAAACAAAACAATACCTTACAACTCAATCCCATCCTATGTTGTGCCATAGGGTAACATCTGAAGAGCTGCTGCATAGCCCATACAGTGTCAGAACAATACAATACAATACAACACAACACAATACCATGCAATGCAATGCAAAACAATGTAATAAAATGCAATGCAACTCAACGCAAGCCAATACATTGTCAAAAAGTGGTAGATGAAAAACATACTTACTGCATATCCCATGTTCACACAAGGAGCCTGGCATGCAATCCTCTGTGCTGGCACAGGAATAAGACACACCGACCTCTGTCAAGAAATAATACATATTATATGCCATGCACCATAATGCAATACAATACAAACTATGCAAGGTAGTACAATGCAATGTGATACAATGCAATTCAATGCAATGCAAAACAACGCAATACAAAACGTAAGCATAATATGCCAGTCAATCATCTCCGACCATGACTGCCTGACAGCAGAGGGAACAGATACTATTCCAGTGTGATGGGCTGAAATGTGTGTATCGTGGGGACGCCTTGTCCAGTGTACATGGCCACTCTTCCGGCCAAATGGATTTGAGAACAGATAGCGTTGGGGAAGATCCCCAACACCCTTTGGCTGCAGCATTAGATCCAGTGCAAAAAGCCCCCTTGTTTGTGAGTCATAAACTTCCTTCAGACATTTTGCCATGATTTTCCATTTTTATTAGAACATCCTCTATTGCATTGCTCTCTACTGCAGGTCAATGTCAACCGATTGAGCGAAATAGCAATACACTACATTGAAGTACAAACTAAGTCATATAAGTGATGCAGTGACAAACAATGTCATCCAATCAAGTGTGATATAATGTCATACAATATAATACAATGCCAAGCAATTCAACACAACACAATGCAATGCAATGTAATGCAATTATACAATACAATAATTGTATATACTGTACATAGTATGCAATGCAAAACGATGCAAGGTAATACAATTCAAATAGTGGCCCTTGTCGGGATTAGGGCTAGTAGGGCTAGTAGGCAATGCACCAAATTAATTGAGTGGTAACTGATTCACACACACACACACACACACACACACACGCACACACACACACACACACACACACACACACACACACACACACACACACACACACACACACACACAGCGCGGCTATCTAGAGTATACTATATAGTTGGGAAACTAATAAGGCCCTCACGTCCAGCTGTAATGACGTCACACAGCTGGGCGATCGCTAGCAGAGGATCTAGCCCCTGCTACTGGGAAACTGACTATGCTATGCCATTCACCTTGGCCATGCCCGCGCACACACGCACACACACGCACGCACGCACACACACACACACACACACACACACACACACACACACACACACACACACACACACACACACACACACACACACACACGTCATGCTCACGTGCGTATGTAAAACATATCAGACTTGAAAGCCACTAATACATCCAAACAGGCAAATGATAACTAATAGACAGACAGACGGAACTACACTATTCATACTGCATTTGCCAATGTGACAAGTGGAGCCTGGGAGACAAACGGCCGTTTCACTGAGCTCATAGCATCCTGCTCCATTCTCCAGCGCTGGAAAACACACGTGCACATGCGCGCACGCCACACTGAGTACTGCACGCACGCATCGCACACCATGCACAGTACTGCACACACAATCACCCCCATGCACACATTATCCACGGTATCTGACTGCCAACAATCGCAATCAGCATCCCCCATGCCCACACACCACACAGTACACACAGTTAATCACATACACCCACACACACACACACACACACCAACAATCACAATCAGACCCCCATGCACAATATCTTGATTGTTCCAACAATGTTGATATTTGAGCCATTTTCCAAGGAATGTTTTTCATCAGCAGTTACAAGGTTAGGTTCTCTCTGTGTGTAGGAAACTGGTTCATGGTGTCTTTCACCACATCTATGGAACCTGAGTATTGCCAACAATTAGTTATCCCCCCTGCCCTTTTTACAATTTCCACAGTATCTGAGTACTGCCAACAATCAGTTAATCAGATATCCCCCATGCCCTTTTACAATATCCATGGTATCTGAGTACTGCCGCCAGTCAAGTATCAACCAGTCCTACCATTTTATGGTGCATGGACACTGACAACAATCCACTATTTCCTTATCCTGTCATAATATCTGTAGTGAAAACTGTTAGCAATCCATTACCCCCCCCCCCCCCCCCCCCCCCCCCCCTGTCCTTTTACCGTATCTGTGGTGACCATAGACTCCGAGTTCGCACATCTTGAATCCCTGGCTGCTCCGTGAGATGAGAGAGAAGTAGCGGCCCACCATGGGCACTGTGCAGTTGAGGGTGGTGTCGTCTCTTTGGCGGATTTCAGCTTCTTGGTAGAAACACTGGACCTCCGGTGATGGAGGGAACTGGACACCTTCATCCGCATAGTTGCTGACCGTGGCATTGAAATCGCCGGGGTTATGTATTTCTGTCACAGACGTTCAAAGATCAGCCACACCATGGGCGGTTCATTTGGCTGGTTATCAGCTGTCGTCATAGCCGCCATCTAACTAGGGAATAAGTTAGATGCTACGCCATCTTTATTCCACAATGGCGGCTGGTTCCGTCTTGAAAAGATTACTGAAATGGGGGGAAATTGTGACAACTGACTTCCTGTCATGTGTAGCCTAGAATGCTATGGCAGTAGTAGTTGGTACATGACGAATGTGCTCTAAAAGATGTTTCTCATAAACCTATCCACATAATACCGAGTCATGCTGCCTACCCTAGTGTGGTGCAAGTGTAGTAACAGTTAAAATGCGAGAGCTATCAGACACATTTACGCAATCTTAAACTACTCTCTCTCTCTCTCTCTCTCTCTCTCTCTCTCTCTCTCTCTCTCTCTCTCTCTCTCTCTCTCTCTCTCTCTCTCTCTCTCTCTCTCTCTCTCTTTCTCTCTCTCTCTTAAAGAGAAGAGAAGAAGAAAATTTAAACTAGATGGTATTTTATAAATACCTCTATTCAATGCATTTGGTGTTTAAGGAAAATCCACTGTTGTATTTATTTTATTGTTGATGCGATTAATGCTTAGCTTCGTGCATGACTTTTTTTTTGTTTTTGTTTATTTTTATCTATATTATGTTGTGTGTCATATTTTGTTATCTCCCTTGCATACTGGCCAGTGGCCTTGCAGTAAACATTTTCAGTGTTCAGTGTTCAGTGTTCAGTGTTCTCTCTCTCTCTCTCTCTCTCTCTCTCTCTCTCTCTCTCTCTCTCTCTCTCTCTCTCTCTCTCTCTCTCTCTCTCTCTCATAATTTGAACTCACCACTATGTTCGTTATTTGGGCGAATAACGAAATAGAAGACTTTGAAATGTGTTTCCAGATCCACTTGAACCCAGTACGTTTTCTTGCCGTTCGTCTCTTGGGTGAAACAATGCTTTCCAAGAACAAAAAACCCATCTGTGACTCTGTTCACCTTAGACCTGGATGCTGCTTCACTCTGTGACGCCTGCTTGCCAATGGCGACGTTGTAGATCACTGAAATACACAGAAGGCCAATGAGTAAAACTCAGAAAATGTCAATGAAAATACAGAGAACGAACGAGTATTAGCCTATATGACTAAAATGCAGATCAAAACAAAGGCAATTCAATACAATACAATACAGGCTATGTCAATTCGTGTTGTTAGATGTGGTGATACACACTGACACAGACTAGTTCAATTCATTAGCTGTTATGCAAACAGACAATGTCAATTCGTGTTATTAGCTGGGGTGATACAGACAGACACAGGGTACGTCAGTTCATGTAGTTAGCTGTTGTCATACAAGCAGACACATATTGAGAATAATTATGTCAGTTCACGTTGTTATCAGTTATGACATATATGCAGGCTGTGTCAATTCAGGTTGTCAGGCTGTCATTTAATGTTGTCATCAGCTATGATATATATGCAGGCTGTGTCAAATCAGGTTGTTAATAGTCATGATATATATGCAGACTGTGTCAATTCAGGTTGTTAATAGCTATGCAGGCTGTGTCAATTCAGGTTGCTAGGCTGTCATTTAATGTTGTTATCAGCTATGATATAGATGCAGGCTGTGTCAATTCAGGTTGTTATGCTGTCATTTAATGTTGTTATCAGCTATGATATAGATGCAGGCTGTGTCAATTCAGGTTGTTAGGCTGTCATTTAATGTTGTTATCAGCTATGATATAGACACAGGCTGTGTCAATTCAGGTTGTTAGGCTGTCATTTAATGTTGTTATCAGCTATGATATAGATGCAGGCTGTGTCAATTCAGGTTGTTGGGCTGTCATTAATGTTGTTATCAGCTATGATATAGATGCAGGCTGTGTCAATTCAGGTTGTTAGGCTGTCATTTAATGTTGTTATCAGCTATGATATAGACATAGGCTGTGTCAATTCAGGTTGTTAGCAGTTGTCATGCAGAATCTCCTTCAGCGGCCGATTTTGTTAGCAACGTGTCAAAGTAAATAAATCCACCTGCCACAATGAAACAGTCTTCTCCGGGCTGTGGCAGCTTCCCCAGGACTGCGCTGATATATCCATTCCCCCTAACCAAGACAAGACAGTATAGAAAAAGCCTAACCAAGACAAGACAGTATTGAAGAAGATATTCATCTGTGTGGACTTTCATGAGTCCGTTGAGGCGCCCTTTTTTACTTGGCGCTGTCCGAGTGAAACGGAACCTAATCAACCCCGCAATGGCAGCGCGTTTTGGCCCTGTCAATCCATGTCATTTCGCCCTGTTCCGTTTTGCCCTGTTGCCATTGTATTGGCCTTGTTGATCACGTTCACAATGAATTATCAATATATCTCGTGTGAATAAGTTGAACAGATTGATATGCCATACCAGCTTTGTTATGTGTGTCAGGTTCACTTCTAAAAGCCGTCTCTAATTTATTTTTTTGCTTTCTCTCTCTCTCTCTCTCCGCTGTTTGAATAGATTCACTGATTTGTCCCCAACAGTCTGAGGGTGACTTGGCAACGACAGCCCAGTTTTGTAGCATGTCGTGTTTCAATTTTCCATCAGTGTGAATAGTGAGCTATTGGTACAGAGATCGACTTGTACCTGCTAGGATTTGAAATGTGTTGCGTTCTGAGCAGGAGAAGGTGAGGTTACATGACGAAGTTGGAAAAAAAACAATCAGCGTGACATTTTCGCGTACTTGGACAACTGTTAAGCTGCAGTCAAATTTTGAGCACAGACTCAAAAATCTGATTTAATTATCCCATGAAACCCTTATTTTTTTAGCGTTAAATGTGAAACCTATTTTGTTTTTCATCAATGACATTGGTTGAACTAGATTGAACTCTACCGAATCTTAGAGAGAGGCTGGGCAAAATGGGAACAGAACGAAACAAGGCACGACGGTAAAGTTAATGAACATATTGGACAAAAGAGCCTCTTTATTCTTTTTCTTTCTTGAATCATCCCCCGTCATCATTCTGACTAGTCTGATGCAACACCATTATTCGCAGCGCACTTTCAACTGTGATAATTATACTTGATATACAAATTGCATAATTACTTTAAAACCAAACGAGAATAATGAAAAAAAGAACGTACGTTGTTTATCACATCCATACCAGTTGTCACAGTTGTATTTACACTCCCTCGGGCAGGCATTGCACTGTGAGTCTGTTGGGCCATACTTTCCATCTCTGCAGACTGCAACATAGGATTGCCCAAGAAAACAAGCAGAAATATCAGACAAGCAAACATTATCTTTTTCCCTTAACCAACGTGTCATTTCATAAAGATATTAGACAACAACCAGAAGAGGGGTTGTGCAAATAACTTTGACCTTTATCTACTAAAACTATGTGAACAGTTTTCGCTTATAATTTTAAATGGTTGCACAAAAGGAGATACTAATGGTGAAGTTACATACATAGCTTACAATGGGTCGAGTGTTATTGACTACTTTTTAGTATCTAGATCTATTGTTGATTGTGCACCTCAACTTCGAGTCCTTTCAAGGATCGAATCAAAACATATGCCATTAGACTTATTATTTGGTATTCAAAATGCATATTGCCCATTTGGTGATAAACGTAAATCTTGTGCAGTTGAAAAATACTTTTGGAATGATGAATTTACTGATGAATATTTGCATGCTCTTGAATCTGAGGAGATACAGGCTATCTTTCATCAGGGAATAGATCTAATCAATGTAAACATTGAAATGGCGATGATGGTCTTGCTTTAGCCAGCCAGTGCATGAAAAATAAAACTATAATAAACTCCATTGAGCATAGTGTTTGGTTTGATAAGGAATGTAGTGAAAATAAGACAGATGTATTGCAATCACTTAAAGAGATTCGAAGATGCAAAGACATTAAAAATGTGGAACGTCTGAGATGTTCGTACAATGATAAATGTAGAGAATATAAACAATTACTGAAACGAAAGCAAATTGAAAACAAAAAGAATGTTCTAGAAACTCTCGAAAGTTGTACTAATGACTCTAAAAATTTCTGGGGTACTATTAAAAAGAGAATGAATAACAGTCGTGTTGATTGCACAATTTCAAATGAAGGATGGTTTGACCATTTTGGTGTACGAAACGTCCAGTATACAACTCCTGGCTGTTTGGATAGTTATCTCCACGGAATACTCGTCTGTGATTGAGATCGTCCCAATAGGTTGCCAGGACTACGTAAATACTGATGAAGCTAGCGATCGAAGCATCGTAGTACTTGAATGAAGCGAGAGAGAGAGAGAGAGAGAGAGAGAGAGAGAGAGAGAGAGAGAGAGAGAGAGAGAGAGAGAGAGAGAGAGAGAGAGAGAGAGAGAGAAAATAACAACAATAGCAATAACAATAACAATATACGGTATTTATACGGCGCTGAATCTTGATATAAATCAAATCAAAGCGCACACACACGTTAGCATTCATAACGCATTCAAACAAAAATGCAATACAAAGCGAGCACACACGTTTGACATAAATGGTATACAGCAGAAACAGACCTAAAGACAAGAGGGAGAGAAGAGAAAGAGAGTGGAGCCTCAATCACGAGGGAACAGACAGACAGAGACAGACATAGAGACAGAGAGAGAGAGAGAGAGAGAGAGAGAGAGAGAGAGAGAGAGAGAGAGAGAGAGAGAGAGAGAGAGAGAGAGAGAGAGAGAGAGAGAGAGAGACTGGTTTAATTTTTTTAAAGAAAAAAGTATAATATAAAAAAAAGGGGAATTCACAATTCACACTCTATTACAAGGGAAAACTCTAGCAAAAACAGTTCACTCAATTTCAAAGAGCATGAAAATAACGTGCTCCACATTAATGGAAAAAAGGGGAGGGGGGAGAAAGAAGAAAAACCGAAGTGTTCCCTAAATCAAATTTTAAAATGTGATAAAAAAGAGACTGATGACAAGTCATCAAGTATAAAAGAAGAAACGACTTAGAAAGTCTGAACATTTTGATAATGGCAAACAATAGATGTAGCCAGTGCTACAAAACTGTTAGAAAAAAATCAAAAAAGCCTCCTTTGTGATTCCTGTTTTATGTGGTGCCATCTTAAATGTCAAGATAGCATTTCAGTAAGAAATATGATGAACTAGTGCAGGAAGACATGACATTTGATTGGCAGTGCCCTTCACGCACAGTACAGGTGAGTGCAAAAGTGGTGTTTATTACTGTAGTACTCCCTCCCTCATACGACCTTATATTCAGCGACCACCTCAACGTTCTGACCTGATTTTCAGGAAGCTGGTGAATGAGCTGAATGAAATTACGCCAAACCGAGAGCATGACCTTACTCAGATTTACGACCGGTTTCGGAGTGGTTTTGTGATTGTTATGTGTTTATGTTTTTTTTAGATCTTTTCTCGCCTAGTGATACGAAATGTCTTTCATTGGATTTGAGGTAACATTTCTTTAATTCATTTGCTGCCAAATTGCTTGAAGAAAATCATAATAATAATAATAAGAAGAAAGAAATGAGTCAGAGACTTTCGTTTATTAACAATGATTAAAACCTATTGTTTTAAGGATGATTTTAATGTAGTGACAGTTGAAATTGTCCCTGGTTTTTCCAGTTGCAACAGGAACACCTCCCAGAAAACTTCATCGTGGAAGACATTCAGGAAGAAGGATGTCGCATTCTCGGTCTTCTCATCGCCAGTCCAGCGGGAACTGCTAAAGAAGACTAAACATCTATATGCAGACGGTACATTCGATGTCGTCAAAAACCCGTTTCACCAACTGTATGTTTTCCACACCTTTGTGAAGAAGGAGGGATGTGTGAAAATGGTTCCGCTGGTTTTTGTACTGATGAGCAGCAAGACCAAAAAAGCTTACCTGACAGTAAGTCATTAGCCAATATTTCATTCATTTGTAATGTCTTAGAATTTGTATTAGCCTAATGTAAAAAACAATTTAAAAAATAATATTTAACATGTTGTTGTCGAAAAAAAATAAAATTGTCTGAACCTTCAACTTTGGTACTAGATTATTGATGCGAAAACGTTTTTTTCCAGGTATTTCTGCTCTGAGAAGAAAAGTGGCGGATTTCAATCCAGAGGACATAACTGTTGACTTTGAAGTGGCTGTCTGGGGGGCATTGAGGGAAGTATTTCCTGATGTACACATCCATGGATGCATGCAGAAAAGTCTATATGCATGCAGAAAACTATGTTTTCTTCTTTTTTCTATTGTTTCATGTTTGTGCATCTATATTATAATATATTGTTTGAAACAAAATTACAGAGTAATCAATGTTTCTAACAAAATGTGAATGCTTTAGATTTTTATTTATTTCTATTGATTTGATGCAGGCTGTGCACCGGAACCTGCAAGGTGTTGGGCTTCGGCCGGCATACGCGCAACAGGGAGCCATTTATCGACTCGTCAAAAGGTGTTTGCGTTACCACTTCTTCCCTGTGGACAAATTCGACAAGTCCTTCACCAGCTGCGACAAGAGGCTGGAGAAAATGAAAAGCTGCTGGAGCTTTTTGATTACATGGAAGAAACTTGGTAAGAGTAGTTAAAGGGTCCATGCAGAAGGTACAGGAAATGTATTTTTTATTGATTGTACTTCTAACAAAAAGGGGAAATTTTAATTTCTGAAAAGATAGTGAGATAAGGTGGTGGTGTTGAGGTTCTTTATTGAATTCCACTGTTTTGCTCAGATTATGAAGAGATAGTTACACAAGGTGGTGGTGTTTCAGGTTCAGCAACAGGTTTCCGGTACAAAACTGGTGCAGTTACGGTAGAACTGTGCACACCAACAACGACGTGGAAGGCTGGAATAACCGCTTCAACAGTAGGGGGGGGGGACTTCGAACATGAATATGTATACGCTCATCGAAGTGCTGTTCACAGAAGCAAAGGTAAAGCACTTAAAGCGCTCGTTAATAAGAAATGTTTCATCCATGATTGCAGTGAAATTTATGTGACTTGAAAATTTCTTAATAAATCATTACTATACATTTAGCAATGAAGGAATTCAATTACAAAAATAAGTAAACAAATTTACAAGAAATGATTAATGGTCAGTGCAGATTGCGACGATTAATGGTAAATGAAGGCACAACAAATGTCATTTTGAAAGTTCAGATACATTGTTTCTTGTCTAATGTTTGACATTTTCAACATACATTTAATCATTTCTTGCTGACTTCATAAATACCAGATGGTTCCAGTCCAAATGTAATTGGTCACGTCAGGGTCAAGTTCAAGGTCAAGGGAGACGAACACAAAGCGTCAGCGTGAACTCTTCAAGTTATGGGAGGACTACGAAGAAGGTCAAATGAACGTTCGCACACTCTTGTGTGAACTGACACATTTCACACCAATGTAGAGAGAGCGTGCGTGTGTGCGTGTCTGAGAGAGGGGGAGAGAGAGAAAGAGAGAGGAGGGAGCCAGAGAGGGAGCCGGAGTGAAATGAGCCAGAGTGCCAGAGCGCCAACAGAGTGAAGGACTGGAGGTTAGAATGTGATAGGAGATAGAGAAATGAGACGGGAAGGGGGAGAGGTAGTAACTAGTAGAGAGAGAGAGATTTTCCTTCTGTTTGAGAGTGTAAGAGAGAGAGTGAGAGAGAGTTTTATAGAGTGTGTAGAGAGCGTGTTATGTTGTGTGTGTGTACTTTGGTTCACGTGTGCGTGTGTGTGTGTGTGTGTGTGTGAGTCTGAGTTAGCGCTATTGCGTCCTTCTTTTTCCCGTGTTTGCACAGAAGCCTATAGTAAATAGAATTTTGCATGTGTGTTTACCGTGAAAAACGTGTTTGTTAATTGTGATAAGTGGCTTAATTAGGATGGGATTTGATGGTGGGGAATGAAAGGGAAGGGGGAACTGTAGTAACTAGTATTGTGTCAATTAATATTTTCCTTCTGTTTGTAGTTGTTATTTGTTTTATATGTATGTATGTATTTTGTCATATTTTTGTAAAGCGCTTAGAGCCCCTTTAGGAGAATAAGCGCTATATAAATTTGCATTATTCATTGTTATTAAATTGACTGCGTTGCATTGATTGCATTGAATTTATGCTTGTCGCAGTCAAAATGGTCGCGGGTTCAAATCGGTCGCTCGTTACTATGAGAGTGTGTATTTGTGACATTTTGCGACATTTTGCGACATTGAGCATGAACCACAAATTTCACTCTTTTCCGTACTGTTATAAAATATGAACGTTTTGAGTAAGGAAAATTGGTTAAAAGTACCGACAAAAAAGAAGAAATTTGTCGTTCATGCTCAATGTCGCAAATACACACTCTCATCAGTAGTAGCGAGTGACCGATTTGAACTCGCGACCATTTTGACTGCGACAATGCTGATTTTTTTTAAAATAAAAAAATAACTCGATCATCTTCATTTTGTTTTATGTGTGATGTGCTGGTTCAGTAGCAAACAGAAGTTTTAAACTAGAGCACTATAACACCACGACCTAAACCTCACCACATCAGAAAAACAAGCAAAATTAAACATCCTTCCATTAGATTCACACCTAAAGTGCAACAAAGCAATTATCATGTACAAAGTGCATAATGACTTAGCCCCACAATATCTAAAATCATTGCTTATCCCGGCATCTCATCGTTATGGTTCCAGTAACTACATTTTGCCAAACACTAGAATAGACAAATACAAATCAAGTTTTTCCTTCTCAGGTTCCTCAATTTGGAATTCCCTTCCCTCTACCATTCAGTTATGCCCTTCCATCTCACGATACAAAAAGATGGTGCGGGCAAGCATAAGGTACAGCCCTGCTTAAATCATGTGTGATATTGACCTCATACTGTATAACGTATCTATTGCCTTGCAAACAACTATATGTTATATGCATGCTATATGTCAAATGAATGTTTCTATCTCAGTTTTATGCTCTTTTTTATTGGTTGCCTTTTAACTACTTGTTAAATATGTTTGGATCGATGTTGCTTTCACTTCCTATATCAGTATATGTAATCAATTGTTTGTTTCACTATGTGTAGTTTTTAATGTTTCTTTGGTCGCCAGACAATGCATCTGTGAGTGAGAGAGAGAGAGAGAGAGAGAGAGAGAGAGAGAGAGAGAGAGAGAGAGAGAGAGAGAGAGAGAGAGAGAGAGAGAGAGAGAGAGAGAGAGAGAGAGAGAGAGAGAGAGAGAGAGAGCAGATATAGACGTTCGTGTTTTCAAATGCGTTACATGTTACTAGTCAATTTTAATTGTTTTTGTTATTAAACTTGTTCTTTTGTCCAAGGACAGATTGTCAGAATAGGCATCGCCTAAAATCTTTATCTTTGTCAAATACAGTTTTCCAGTGTCCAGTCTCCAGTGTCCAGTCTCTCTCTCTCTCTCTCTCTCTCTCTCTCTCTCTCTCTCTCTCTCTCTCTCCTCTCTCTCTCTCTCTCTCTCTCTCTCTCTCTCTCTTGTGTGTATGACTTTTACTATATTATGTTTGCTAATTGTATCATCTTTACTTGAAAAATGTTCGTCCGCTGCAACATGCGTGTGCATATAAGATTAGGTTTGATTGTATTAGCATACTATGTATGACTTTTGCATGCTCTTTATATTGGTTTGTTTGTCCGTTGTTTTTTTCTTTTTCTTTTTTATTCTTTTACGAGTGCTGGATGTTTAAAAAAAAGCATGTGCTATTTGCTTATTCTATTACCCTCTATACGTAAACTTCATTCAATTCTCTCTCTCTCTCTCTCTCTCTCCTCGTCCTCTCTCTCTCTCTCTCTCTCTCTCTCTCTCTCTCTCTCTCTCTCTCTCTCTCTCTCTCTCTCTCTCTCTGAGATAGGATTAGGTTTGATTTTGTCACATATGTGTTTCTTCCTAAATGTGTGCACGTTAAAGATGAGTATGTAGAATAGGATTTGGTATTTTTGGGTCATGTGTATGTGTTTATACTTTGATTTGGGCATGCTAAATATGAGTATTGACAGTGGTTTTAGGCTGGATTTTGTTATGTGTATTTATTTAAATTTAAATTGTGCATGTTAAAGACGAGTATGTAAAGTAGGTTTAGGCTTAATTTCGTTATTGTATGTGCTTAGTTTTTGAAATGTGCATACACATTATAAAAACATGAATAGGTTTGCTTTTGTCACGTGTGTGTATTTACTTCTTAATTTGTGCATGTTAAGTATGAATAATGTAATATAGGAATATGTTTGATTTTGTTATGTGTACACATATTTACATTAACATTGAGCATGTTAAGACGAGTAGGTAAAGTAGATCTAGGTTTGATTTTATTACGTGCATGATTGTCCGTTCAAATAAGTACATTTTTTAAGATGAGTATGTAAAGTATGATTAGGATTGGTTTTGTCATGTGTTTGTGCACTTCTAAATTTGTGCATGTTAAAGATGAGTATGAAAAGTAGGATTATTTTGGGGGGTTTATCCGTGTGTATGTGCTTAGGCCTACTCTTAACTTATGCACGTTCAAAATGAGTATACTGTAGTTAATAATATTAGGTTTGATTTTGTTATTGTGCTACTATATAGGGTTGTATTTTGCATTCTTATATTGCTTTGTCTGTGCTCATTTTCCTTTTCATTTCTACTTTTATATTTGTAACTTTGTTTCCAGAGGGCTGGGTGTAAAAAGCATGTTATTGCTTATTCTATTACCCTCTATAAATACAATTAATTCAATTCAATTCAATTATCTCTCTCTCTCTCACTTGCTCTCTCTCTCTCTCTCTCTCTCTCTCTCTCTCTCTCTCTCTCTCTCTCTCTCTCTCTCGGGGTGATCTCCCTTGTCAGGTTAGCCGACAAGACAGCTTTTCACTCGTTCTCCCCCAAATCGCCTGTTATCTGACGAAAACCTTTTAACCATGCCAATAGAAGGATTGCCTCGTGTTTTAGAATGCATGCTGAACAATGTGCTACAAGAAAACACACTGTCTTCTTACAAACTGGAAGCCAGAGGAAAATTCACTGTCGTGGTGCTTAGACTGACTGCTCCTGACATGCCAATGGCGGCCACTGAAAATCAACACACTGCAGTGTATCGACGTAAGTGTCAATCGCAATTGAACAGGGACAGACAGAGGGCAGAAACATTCCGACAGAATCAACGTTTAAAGGCAAGTCCATCTTCTCCTTCTGCTTTGTTCATGCCAACCCCACCCAGCCTTGTCTATGGTGTTGATGATAACATTGAAGCAGACGACAGTAGGCCTTCACCTGCCTGTGGTGTGAATGAACCCGCTTCCACTGTGTCAAAGTGTGCCAGTGGCACGCAAGACAGAGACACAGAACAAATCAACATGACACAGAACATTACGAAACAAGCAGTGACGTTAGGGCAAGAAGAAAACTTTAATATCAACACAGAATATGTCGACGACAACGATGAAGAAACAAACACGAAGTTGAATGACGCGAGTGGGCCCGACAACGAACATGCTGACACCTCCATTCCCACTACGTGTGATAAATCTGAGAAAGCTGGCGCAAAAAACAACACACAAAGTATTTCCCTGGACAACCCGTGGCTACAGATACTTGAGGCCCTTCAGGAAAACACCAGGACAATGAAGCGTGATCTTCGTGAAACTTGGGACGGTACGACAGAG
>CM065701.1:46045399-46092899 GCA_017654935.2 Phymorhynchus buccinoides
AATCATCATACTAACAACAAATTTCAACAGGAAATGTCACAGACTAATAGCAAACAATGAAAACAACTTAACACAACATGATTTGCTGGAGCTATGAGAAAATACTGTGACATAACACCATGGTTGTGATGTAATCAATGATGTTTGTCATCAGGTGGGGGACACCACATTATCACTATTTTCTCAGAAATCGGTTGAAAAATTGTCCTGCCACTTTGCACATGTTTTGCCTCATTTATATCCTTTCTAAATATGCATGTATTTTAAATGGTATTAATAGTTTCATTTTTTACCCTCTATGTCCACTTTTCATGCCCACCTTTTGGCACAGAGTCATATATATATATATGTATGTATGTGTGTGTGTGTGTGTGTGTGTGTGTGTGTGTGTGTGTGTGTGTGTGTGTGTGTGTGTGTGTGTGTGTGTCTGTCTGTCTGTCTGTCTGTCTGTCTGTCTGTCTGTCTGTGTATGTATGGGTGTGTGCTGATAATTTGTAATTATTCATGTGTTGTGTCTTCATATAATGGATAACTTTGTTATTTTGTATTTTTTCATTTTTTTCTTGACATTAATTATTTTCTTAACTGTTGGCAAGATGCAAAGAAGTGTGTTTAATATGCTTATTCTTTTCCAACAATAAAAAAGATTCGTTCGTTCGTTCGTTCGTTCTCTCTCTCTCTCTCTCTCTCGTCAATCGTCTCGTGTCTCTCTCTAAAGTCTCTCAAAGTGTCAAAGTGATTCTCTCTCTCTCTCTCTCTCTCTCCTCTCTCTCTCTCTCTCTCTCTCTCTCTCTCTCTAATGATGATGTTTTTGTGTAACCCCCATGACACTAAAGCTGTAATTGGCTAAAGTCATTAAACAATCAAAGTGTCAAAGTGATTCTCTCTCTCTCTCTCTCTCTCTCTCTCTCTCTCTCTCTCTCTCTCTCTCTCTCTCTCTCTCTCTCTCTCTCTCTCTCTCTCTCTCTCTCTCTCTTAATGATGATGATTTTGTGTAACCCCCATGACACTAAAGCTGTAATTGGCTAAAGTCATTAAACAATCAAAGTGTCAAAGTGATTCTCTCTCTCTCTCTCTCTCTCTCTCTCTCTCTCTCTCTCTCTCTCTCTCAGCAGCTTGAGGAAATCCAAAATCCATGTTCAAGTCCCTGCCGTAGAAGATAAAGCAAGTGGCTTCGTAGCCTAAGAAACCACACGCACGCGCACGCGCACGCGCACGCACACGCACACACACACACATGTACATACACACACACATACACACACACATTTATACACATATATACGCGTGCTAGCACGCTTGAGAGAGAGAACGAACGAACGAATCTTTTTTATTGTTGGAAAAGAATAAGCATATCAAACACGCTTCTTTTCATCTTGCCAACAGTTAACAAATGTCAAGAAAAAATGAAAAAATACAAAATAACAAAGTTATCCATATATGAAGACACAACACATGAATAATTACAAATTATCAGCAGACACCCATACATACACACACAGACACACACACACACACACACACACACACACACACACACACACACACACACACACATATATATATATATATATATATATATATATATATATATATATATATATATATATAAAGCAAAGCAAACTATATATATATGCACACACATGCATGCACTCACACACTTCACAAAACAAATGAAAAAGAGAGAGAGAGAGAGAGGGGGGGGGGAGAGAGAGAGAGAGAGAGGGAGGGGGGGAGAGAGAGAGAACAAAAAGAAGAAAAGAAAGAAGAAACAAAAAAGAAGAAAATGTCATAAACAACTAATAATCATCATGCACATTAGATACACTACCATCATAAAAAGAAAAATCAAATTGTAAGGATAAATGCAAACAAAAACACATTCACCACAACATTCGCCATGGTCATCCCGCACACTAGCATTAAATCATACACATTAAACATACATACCAATTGCGTTATACACATTACAACATACACAAAACAAAAGTAAGCAAGTAATTACGTGCATACGCATAAACTCACCGACACACACACATACACAAGTACGCACACACGCACATCCCACACACAAGTATACACAATACACACACACATACCCACAAAATTCGCAGGCAGACACATACACATTCACATGTATGAACGCGCACATACACACACTCACATTCAAACTCACACATGCATACACACAATCACCACTATAACATATTATGAACACTAAACATGCATGGTTAACAGTGGTGACACTCATATTAGGAAGGAAACAAGTGGTGAATGGGTTATCAGGTAACGTATTAAAGAGTTGTCATCAGAAAATCTTTATATCTTTTCTTGAATGATTTGAAAGTGTTTCCAATTTGGGTATTAGCCAGCATGGCATTCCACAGGGTCGTGTCGCCGGTCATTGACAACAAACCTACTGGTAAGAGATTGTGGGGCATTGCCTGATAAAATCTTAAACATAAAAATAGCCTTCTTATGATTTAGCTTTAAATGGAAGGGTAGAATGTCTAAAGCTTTGTGGTCATAAGTGGTTAGTTTTGAAGATTTAAGCAGAACTAGTTTTAATGCTCGTCTATGAAGACTTGAAAGAGGTTTCAAAATATTTTCACTAGCGCCATCCCACAGAGTTGATGCGTAGTTGATATGCGATTCAATAAATGAGTGGAAAAATATCTTACGTGAATGGAGGTCTAGGAAATGCTTTACTTTAGACAACTGATAAATCTTTGAAGACACGGATTTGCAGGTTTTAGTGACATGATCGGACCAAGAAAGATTATACGCCAAGAACTTTGTGACTCCCAACTTCCTCAACTGCATTGCCATTAATAAAGAGAGTCAAAAATTTGTTAGGAAGATTCTGGCGTTTTTGTTTTGTTGTAATTATCATAAGTTTGGTTTTTAATGGGTGCAAGCTCATATGATTCAACTCTGCCCAATTTAAAAGTTCATCAATGCTGTTTTGTAACGTTTGAAATACTGTTGTATAATTGGAATGGCTTGTGTGTAGTGTTGTATCATCGGCAAAGCGTTTACATAGGGAACTTATAACTAGAGACAAGTCATTAATATAAATAGAAAAAAGTATTGGTCCTAGGATAGACCCCTGAGGAATGCCATACTTTGTTGTTAGAGACGACGATACAGAGCTATTTACAGCCACCACCTGTTTCCTGTCAATTAAAAATGATGACATCAGATTCAGTGTATCGGAAGACAAACCATACATTTTGAGTTTTTTTAGTAATAAGAAATGGTCAATAACGTCGAAGGCTTTTGCAAAATCAACTATTAAAGCGCCAGTAATTTCGTTGTTGTTCATATTAGTTAGCCATTTGTCAACAAGAGTTGTAAGAGCAGTGTGGCATGAGTGTTGACACGGATGAAAGAGATTGAAGCGATCAAAGTGATTAACAAGATGAGCTTTAATATGACTTTCTAAAGGTTTAGATAAAGATAGACATCATAGAAATGGGTCGGTAGTTGCTAGGGTCAGAGCGATCACCTGATTTGAATATGGGAGTAACTTTGGCAACTTTAAATGCTTTAAGAAAATGGCTTTTAGAAATGCATAAATTATATATGTAAGTGAGTGGCTCGGTAATTATAGGTGCTGCAATCTTTAGGATTTTACCATCAATATCATCTAACACCCTTGCATTCGTTTGTTTTAAGTGAACAAGATAATTAAAGACCTCATATACAGCTAAGGAATATTAAGTTCGGACGATATATTTTTCGATAAACAAAAGTCGCTAAGATTTGAAAGGTCATTTTCATTAGATCTATTGTTATGAATAATGGAGCTCACTATGTTAGAGAAGTGAGTATTAAGCTCTTCTGGAGACAATTTATCAATCATGTTTTTTGAACTGGTATACTTATTATTTAACTGGTTGATAGCTGTCCATATAGATCTACTATTTGATTTGGATGAAACTAAGTCTTTAAAGTAGTTCTTTTTTTACTTTCTTTTTAAGTTGGTAACAAAATTTATTTGCTTGCAAGCATTATCTTTGTCCCTTCTGCAAAAAGAGAATCCCTTTTGTCTATTGCTTTTTGGACATCATCAGTTATCCAAGGTTTCTTTGGAGTACTTTTTAAACGTTTGGGTTTCATAGGTACATGCTTATTATAGACATTCATAAAACTATGGTAAAACATTTCAAAAGCTTCATCAGCATTGGTAAATTGATATACAGAAAATATATGAGAGTTGCTAAGGTCTAATAAGAATTTTTCTGTATCAAGATTAGAGAGGTGTCTATGTTACAATAGTGTGGCAGTTCTTGGCAATGTTTACACCCTTTTTTGACCAGGTGAAGCAAACAGGGAGATGGTCACTACAATACAAACTAGGTGAACAGACTTCTACTAGATTATCTGGCTGAGAAGAATAAACATGATCAATTAATGTTTTATAATTAGTTGTTATTCGTGTTGGCTTGTCAATAACTTGCGTTAGGAGGGACAACTCATATGATCGTGTCCATGTTGTGTTGGGTTTTAACAGATCAATATTAAAATCACCCAATAAACATACTTCACCAGATATTACTGAAATTTCATCTATCAAAAGCGTAAAATTACTAATCCACTTAACGTGTTCACTGGGATTTCTGTAAATAAACCCTAAAGTAAGAGGAGACGACTTTTTAAAGTTGACTTTAACAAATAGGCATTCTATTTTATAATCATCAGAGAGTGTGACACAATTGTAACTTAAGCTTTCGTGTATATACAAGATTAGACCAGTTTCTTTAGGTCGAGTTGGGTCTAAACGGATGAAGTTATACCCAGACATGGCTACTTCGTAGTCAGATATGCGTTCATTCAGACGCGACTCTGCAAAACAAAAGAGATGGAACTGCTTACCTGAATTGTTCAGGATCTGTGAAACTTCGTCCAATTTACTATAAATATGATTCACATTTAAAAATCCAACCCTCAACCCATCTTTTGAGGGCCAAGAATCTTGTGTAATTGGCATGTTAGAAAAATTAAGGACAAAGCATAAACAAAACAACAAAATAGGTTTATATCAAATTAAACTAACAGTCTTAGTCAATATTAAGGCAAATAAGAAACGTAGCAGAGAGAGAGAGAGAGAGAGAGAGAGAGAGAGAGAGAGAGAGAGAGAGAGAGAGAGAGAGAGAGAGAGAGAGAGAGAGAGAGAGAGACAGACAGACAGACGCAGAGACAGGCAGAGAAACAGAAAGACAGGGAGTTCTCACCCCATATCATCAGCTCACAAAAGGATAACCACTTGTTCCCGACAGTAGCCAACATTACAAATCGCCCAGTCTGAGGCTGGTCACAAGACAATTTCATCACTGGAAACACACGCACACACGCACATAGGCTATCATATATATATATATATGTAATATGTGATACGTGATATTATGTATTATATATAATACAGTCTCGGCGTTCATTAATACAGGAACATCTGTTTACGTACCTATTATTTATTTCTTCTGCGTTCCGAGGCCGTATAGATATGGCCATAATGAGAGAGATTTCAGTCCGATTTGGGAAGAGCTCAAATGATAACATTATTTGGAAGATTTATATCAGATCAGATAATAGGGACAAGATAATATAGCCGTTAGGCTTTTAAAGTCTCATCTTTTGTTCATAAAATGTATTTTGTTTAGTTGACAAGGTCGTCGATTGCTCAGTTTTTGTTGTTGATGAATTAATCATCATATTCATACAATTATTAGTTCTTTATAATCGTTCCAATCGTCTAGCAGATTTTTGAAAGAGTTAGTAATTGGTGCATTTTTAAAGCCCAAAATGTAAGAGTTGCACAAAATGTAAGAGTTGCTGCATTTGGGGCACAATATTCTAACAAAGATCATTTTGGGCAAGGAAGTGTTTTTAATGTACGATAATGAAAAAAACTAGTGGAATCTGACTTCAGAAACTAAGATGTAAAGACTCTAAGTTTGATTTTTAAATGAAAGTGACCACTGGTCATTATCACTGATCAATGTACAATCTACTCGTGACACACTAATAAGCTATTAAATAGTGAAAATGTAGAATTTACGTCAAACTGACCATTGGTCAGTGACAGTGACCACTGGTCATCATCATTATACAAGGGCATAAATTATCTGGTGACAGTAACTAACCTGTTAAGAATCAAATCTTGATGTTTAAGTCAAAGCGACCACATGTCATTGTCACTGACCACTGGTCATCTACATTGTAGAAGGCATAGTAGTACTGATGACACACTTATAAGCAGTCACATAGTGAAACTGTGGAAATTACGTCAAAGTGACCACTGGCCATTGTCACTGACCACTGGTTATCTATATTGAACAAGGTACAAACATCATCACAGTCTGCCATAGTTTTTGTCAAGCAGGTTCCATCCCAATCGGGGGGGGGGGGGGGGGGGGGGGGCACAATGGGCGGCTGGGTGGGGCCTTCAGCATTTCTTTGAAACACATCAAACAGGCCTCCTGGGGGGGGGGGGCACACAATGGGCGGCTGGGTGGGGCCTTCAGCATTTCTTTGAAACACATCAAACAGGCCATACATACATCAAAGAAAACCAGAGCTCGGGGTGGGCTTTAGTTAATAGGACGGAAGTTTTCACGGAACCGATAGTAATGTCACAGAGAGAGAGAGAGAGAGAGAGAGAGAGAGGAGAGAGAGAGAGAGAGAGAGAGAAAGAGAGAGAGAGAGAGAGAGAGAGAGAGAGAGAGAGAGACGAATACGAATACGAATGTTTTATTGAGGGTAAAAAGGATAAGCTACTATAGCTTCTTTGCACCTGGCACTCTCACTCACACACTCACACCATGCGTGAGAGAGAGAGAGAGAGAGAGAGAGAGAGAGAGAGAGAGAGAGAGAGAGAGAGAGAGAGAGAGAGAGAGAGAGAGAGAGAGAGAGAGAGAGAGAGAGAGAGAGAGAGAGAGAGAGAGCGTCAACCACAGAGCTACAAAGCTGTTTCATGGCGCATGTGTGTTCGGACCCGTGATTTGAGCGCGCGCGATCATGCGCACACGAGCGCACAGAAAAATTCATGACAACTGTGTTATAGACCATTCATCAAGAAATGTGAAAAAAAACTGCATTGAAATACATGCAAAACTTCGCGAGATCTTAGCGATTATGTGTTTTGGGGTTTGAACCCCGTAACTGGCGCGACCTTGACCTTAATGTAAAACTAAATACATCAGTGGATAGCTTGCATCTTGGCAAACTAGTATGCCAAATTTGATGATGATAGACTGAATAGTTTTTTAGAAAAACGGACGAATAGCCGGACGGACGGAGGCACGCCGGACGGATCAGACAGAAACAATAGTTCCCAAACCTTCGGCTGGGGGACTAATAAAGGTGTTGTGTCCAAGTGTCTTTAGATGCGAACATTGAAATACAAACTAAGTAACTTGGTATCTTGATCTATGTTCAAAACACATAAAGAGTGCTAGTTTAGTTTTTCATCCTTTTTAGGGGAGGCATGGCAGAAACCAGCCCACGACAGCTGTTTCGATCCATGGGGGTCTCATCGGGTCATTTGAACAAAAATACTTACCCATGTTTTGGGCTAGATAACTGACGGAAAATATCGCGCACGTGTTCAGGTCCACATATACACCTAGAGTATCACCAAAGTATCGTTCAGCAGTCCCTGGGGAAAACCCAAATATCTGGAATCAATATGTGGTCAGGCAACAAATACAAATAATAATAATAATAATAATAATAATAATAATAATAATGATGATCATGATGATGATAATGATAATAATAATAATAATAATAATAATAATAATAATAATAATAATAATAAAACCATCATCATCATCGTCATCATCATCATCGATCATCATCGTCACTACAACCACCGTTTTCCTCCTCCTTGTCATTCTCATTATGAACACACCTCCTCTCCTGTACAAGAACATGTGCTTTATCGTGTAGACGTAGATGAGGTCCACTCTAAACCAGGGCTTCTGGGTAATAGAAGCTGCGTGCATGCAGTTGAGCACGATGTTGTTGAAATCCCCTCTACTATGTAGTTGGGAACTCAGATAACCGTTGACCACCCCACATCCTATTAGAGTTTGATAAAGTACAGTGTAGTGGCCTTCTTGGTCGGCGGGCTTGTTGAATGCCACGTTTTCTGGAACAGAGAGAGAGAGAGAGAGAGAGAGAGAGAGAGAGAGAGAGAGAGAGAGAGAGAGAGAGAGAGAGAGAGAGAGAGAGAGGGAGGGAGGGAGGGAGAGAGGGAGGGAGAGAGAGAGAGAGAGAGAGAGAGAGAGAGAGAGAGAGAGAGAGAGAGGGAGGGAGGGAGGGAGGCAGGGAGGGAGAGATAGAGAGAGAGAGAGAGAGAGAGAGAGAGAGAGAGAGAGAGAGAGAGAGAGAGAGATTTTTAACGCAAAATGGTGACCATATGTACTGAGATGCAGAGGTAGTAAGATAGGCAGTGGTGGGGATACTAGGAATAGAAGGCTTTGTCATCGCCCTCCTTGTTAGTGTGCACGTGCCCGATGATCGTATTGTGTTAGTTACTGTGAGTGAGTGGGTGAGTAAGTGTGTGTTTGTGCGCGCGCATGTGTTCGTGTGTGTCCCTCGCATGTGTGCGTGTGTGTGTGCTCGCGCGTGTGTGAATGTTTATGGCTGAGCACGTACGCACGTGCGAGTACGCAACTCTGCCTACCGGACTGATTGAACAACACGGCCTCTGTTGTGCTGTTGCAGGCATAAGCCCACCGTTTGCACACTTTGGGTCCGCTGTCCTCACATGGCCAGTGCTTTGCCTTGCATACTGGATCACAGCGGCGGCAACGACACTCGGCGCTAACGTTGTCTGTGAGCAAAATGGACAAGCGCACACATGTACACAGTCATGCACATAATAAAACATACAGGAATGTCCGGGGAAGCTTACATACACACAACACACATATTTATGTACACGCGCACATGCGCACAAACTCACATATGCACACACGCCCCGAGTGCGAAACATACACATACACACACACACATATACACGCACACGCACACGCACGCACACGCACGCACACGCACGCACGCACACGCACACGCACACGCACACACACACACACACACACTCACTTGGGTCTCAGGTATCCCGAGACCGCAATGTAATTTATCTTATTGAGATAATAAAGTAGTTGTGACTTTGACTTTGACACACATTATAGAAATTGATATGGCCTTGTCGTTCTTCTTCTTCTTCTTCTTCTTCTTCTTCTATCGCAGACAGTATCCAGTCAATTATGAGCGCAGATGCGTCATGCTGCCGTTATGCGCCTAACTAAGAAATAGTTAGGCCCAGCAAGTCCGACTTCGGCCGGAGGAAATGTTTTTGAAAGTGTTTCGTGAAAAAAAGGCAGGAGGATGGACCGGTAAGGCAGAAAGATAGTAGATGACAGTAAGCAAAGGGAATAGGCAGAGTCAAAGAGAGTGACAGATTAGAGGAAGTTACAAGCACAGAACTTCCAGAAGGTGGGGGAACTATTTATTCAAAAGACCCCCCCCGTATCCCCACAGGAGAGCCTTGTCGTTCTAAAATACTAGCTTTTTGCATTATACAGAAGACATTCTGGCCCTGTAGTCAAGAGTGCGTCTTAAGACAGCCAACACGGTTAGTAGTATACAACGCTGAGCCAATCGTTTGGAGAATGTAGTCTAACTACTACCCGTGTTGGCTGTTAGACACACTCATGACTACAGGGCCAGGAGAGCGCAGCGGTCGGTACTTACATCCCTCCCGGTACACAAGAGCGGGCCCGTCTGCTTCTGCACACACAATCCATAACACTATCAGTTACGCTTGCTAAAGCTGGAGACAGACTATGCGACTGTCTCATATGACTCGATCAGGTCGTGACGTTGACCAGCTATTGTTTCCCGCACAGAAGAGGTCACAAGCCATCTGACTCGATCAGACTCGATCAGTGAAATTTAGAACCCGCCCTATTCGGCCCTGTCACCGGACTGGGCCCGACTGAGTCAGACTGATCGAGCAGCACGGTATGCAAATGGGGTGAAACGTCACGACCTGATCGAGTCACATGACGCAGTCGCATAGTCTGTCTCCAGCTTAAGAGAGAGAGAGAGAGAGAGAGAGAGAGAGAGAGAGTGTGTGTGTGTGTGTGTGTGCGCGTGTGTGTGCGTGCGTGCGTGCGTGCGCGCGCGTGTGTGTGTGTGTGTGTGTGTGCGTGCGCAGACAGAAAAAAACAAAGAAACGGACGACGAGACACACATAAAGACACAGAGTGAGAGAGAAACAGACGACATACAAAGAGACAGAAGCTTTACATAGACTAGAAGGAGAGCAGAAAAAGCGCGACGAATGAAGACATAAGACAGAAACAAAGAGACTTTATAATTATAGGAACAGACACTAAACACAAACACAGATGGACAGGTAGACATACAGACACATAGACAGACAGACACACACACACGCACACATACACATATACACATACATACACACACGTGCTCTCTTTCTCTCTCTCTCTCTTTCTCTCTCTCTCTCTTTCTCTCTCTCTCTCTCCCCCTCTCTTCTTTCTCTCTGTGTGCATACAATGTACTAGTACTCACGCAATGCATAACTTGTCTGCCTCCGTACTCTCTTCAGCCTGCCCCCGTGGGCACTGGTGTTGCTGACCTCCAAGAGATTCTCCTCTAAGACGGAGCTGAGCTTTAGCGGCCCATTTGCCTGGGACTGAACTTCTGCGGCATACAGAAAATCCCCCTGGGAACCCTCCTCGCCACTGATCGTCTCAGACAGATATGGTTGAACCCCGTCACCGGCTGTTTCTTTGAAATTCCATGAAGTGCTACCATCAAGCACATCGTGCGTTGCTTCGCTAGTATTCCAGGACAGGGCTGGATCCACCATCTGCCCTGGAGTTGTATCGGGTGCTGTGTCGATATCTTCTTCGCTATATTCTTCCTTCTCCTTTTCATTCGTGTCTCCTTCCTCATTCTGTCCCATTTCTGTTGTGAGCTGGGTACCGTTCCATTTTTGTTCTTTTTCTTCTGAGCGTTCTTTCAGTTGCTGCTGGTGAGGGGAGTGTTCTTTCGCCTTCCACTTCTCTTCTTGCTCTCCCTGTTCTTCCGTTTTCAGTTCTTCCACAGTTCTGTTACCGTGGCCAATGTTGACTTCGTCATCTTCAGGCTTCCTCGGAAGATTCGCGGGTGAACCTTCCAATTCCGTGGTGCCTTTTGCGCTAGTCTGCTTCTTAACATTGGCCTCTGCTTTTCTTCGGTTGTGCTTCTGGTCTGGTTTGTCCGGGTTTTCTGTTTTATTCAAAATGTCTCTCGGCTGTTCTGAAAGTGTGGTACCCCTTGATATGTGTGCGTTTTCCGTGAGCCGTGGGCTATGGACAGCTGCCATGGTCAGGTTGTGAGCATCGTTTCCATGTTCAGCTTGAGGGGGAGAGGTATTGCTGACATCATACCAGGAAGTCTTGACAGCCATTTCGTTGTGAGCATCGTCTCCAAGTTCAACACTATGGGGAGAGTTATTGCTGACGCCATTCTCTGAAGACGTGACAGCTTTCACATTGACAGTATCCTTTCCATGTGGGTCTCTAGAGAGATAGTTCTTGTTGGAATCAATCGAGGAAAACTCGGCAGCTGTTTCGTGGTGAACCTCAAGCTCGGGTTGAACTGCAGGAGCAGAGTCATTGCTGACAGTGTTCCGGGAAGACTGGCTGCTCTGCAACCTAAACTGGCCATCTCTGGAACCAGCGTCCCCTGAAGACATGCAGCGCTTCAGTATGTGTGGCGACAGAGAGAGAGAGGGGGGGAGAGGGAGAGAGAGAGAGAGAGAGAGAGAGAGTGAGTAAGAAAGAAAGAGAGAGAGAGAGAGTGAGTGAGTGAGATAGAGAGATAGAGAGAGACTGAGTAAGAAAGAGAGAGAGAGAGTGAGAGAGAGAGCAAGAGAGAGAGTGAGTAAGAAAGAGAGAGAGAGAGAGAGAGAGAGAGAGAGAGAGAGAGAGAGAGAGAGAGCTAGAGAGAGAGAGAGAAAGAAAGAGAGAGAGAGAGAGAGAGAGAGAGAGAGAGAGAGAGAGAGAGAGAGAGAGAGAGAGAGAGAGCATTAAAAAGTTCAATCAATGATCAATCAATCAATCGGTTCAATCAATCTTCTTCTTCTTCTGCTTTTCTGCAGCTGCATCCGCCACCGGTACGTTGGCAGAACCATTTTCTTCTCTCTTTTTTTTTCTTCTCCTCCTTCTCCTCTTACTCCTCCTCCTCCTCCTTCTTCTTCTTCTTCTATTATTATTTTTGTCACGGAGCCAGGTTTTTCTACCACTTTTGCCGGTATCTTACCTGGACCGTGTAGTAAGTTGACTCCGGCACACAATGCAGTCAACACAAGGATGTGTAAGACTTTCATTGTGGCAGCCTTGGTCAGTTTTCCTGCAGACCTACACTAGATCTACATGCTTACACTGGCACTGGGTTATCTTTGCCTTTCAAGGGTGACCTACACGTTGGCAACACATTATTGGCGCAGGCACTGACGTCAAATTCTAGGGAGGAAATGACGAAAGGATTCATGTGACGTTTTAATGACGTTTCCCTTTTTTGGCTTTTACACCTGTTACCAGGTGGTACCAGGCAATAACTGATTTCTAAAATGCAATTTTAAAAAGTATGTCCATGTAAAGAACGTGTTGTGATTAGAAAATGTGCAAAATATCAAGACTGTAGCTCAAATAATTTCCGAGTTGTAGCAATTTAAAGTTTGTTTAATTTTGGTAATTTTGCGTCATTTTAAGCTTTTTGCTACATGTTCAAAGTTTAGAATTTTACCAAGCTCCAACAGCACACATTAACGATTTATAATTTATGGTGTCTTCTTTTACTACCTTAACTCTATCCACAAACAGAAATACGAGACTGTCTGCTTTGTGGTTTGAATACAGTGCCTGCATGAAACAGGGTGAGATTGAGAAAATAAAATAACATCGAAAAAGTGAACAAAATGCACTGTTTTTGAAGAGTTGTAATGAAATAACTAAGAAGCCTAGAGTTCTGAATTTTTGGATGACTAATCACAGGCATGTGTCAAACACAACAAGGCAAAGTAGTGATCACCCGGTAACAAACTGAACGATCACCATGGTAACGAAATCAACCAGTTTTGTAAAATTAATAAAAATCATGAAATATAACTTTTTTCAATACATCACAAATCAAAGTCTACTGTTGCTAGAAATGTGAAATGTTATTATCTTAATTCTCCGTTTTAGACAAATCTCAATAACCTTTTTTTTCTAAATCTATGTTCTGTTATTTGTGTCCTCTGCCACAGACAGAAGGAGGACTATGTTTTTTTGTTTTGTTTTTCTCTCGTTGTTTCTGGCTTTGTTTTTCCCAGAAATATCTTGTAAACTGCAGTAAATAATTGATTCAAATTGTGCATAAGGGTGCATTCACTGAAACATAAGGCAGTTAAAGGCAAATTACAACCTTGTTGACTTTGACCTGGAAGGTTGACCTTGAACTTTTTTTTTTTTTTTTTTTTTGGGGGGGAAGATAAAAAAATGTCGCACCTTTGCAGCTACAGTCTAAAAAAAATTGTAAGTATGTATATTGGCTTATCTTATGGCGATTATATATGTTAACTATGTATTACCCTCATTACCTTGACCTTGAGCATAATCGTCTGTATGATTAGGACATATCTTTCAGATTTTTGCATTTTTAGTCCCCAAATTTCTAAAAGTTGATCAATAGCTCAAGGTGTTGTACATACCTGACATTATTATTTAAAGTATTAACAACCTTTGGGTGTCCTTGACATTTGACCGTGTTTCTTCCTTGTATGTTGTTATATCTTATAAACAGCTGTATACATTTGTTCCAAATTTTGAAGAGTACTGTATAACTTAAAGCTACTGTGTCCCAAACAGTATCTGTTTTCCTTTACATTTAACTTTGACCTTGAGTGCTTAATTTTGTTTGTGGTATACATTATTATATCTCCTGAAGCTCTGCATGGACCTCGGGCGCGTCTCGGTCCTTTATAAATTTGCTGATCCTGATATTTAAATCTTGTTTACATCTTATTCAGTTTCCCATGGGAAAGCTGCCACCTTTGCTCTAGTGTTGCTGGTGTGCTGACAATTTCTCCATGGAAAAACTAGTTGAGCTGTTGTAGTTTTCTTGTTTTGGGGAACTCATCCAGGGCTATTAGTTTCCTCCTTTCTTAATTAAGTGTAAAGCTCATCCCCAGCCAGGAATTTAGGGGGCATTTTCACTTCTTGTTTTATGTTTTAAAGGCAAAGAAATAATGTACCTGCACAAGAAAATATCACTTCTTCAGCCTTTTTTTTCCAGATATACATAACACACACACACACACACACACACACACACACACACACACACACACACACACACACACACACACACACACACACACACACACATGCGCGTTTCGTAGCCCACATGTGTGCGCATGAGTGTACATGTGTGCCTGATAAATATATGTATAAGTCGAATGAAATTTACATGTAGTTTTGTTGTGATATATTACCCACTGACACGGGAAAATTACTTGAACGTGTTTTAATTTGCATGTGATTTTTGTGTGACTGGTTAGGAATGAACTTTTTAATTGCCACTGGGATTAATGTTTGCTAAGTGCCTGGGCACACGGGATCTCCGTTTATCGTCTCATCCGAAAGGCTCCTTGTTCAGACCGTAAGACCTAGTGCAGAGTGAGAGGAACAATCCCCAGTACCCAGACTCAAACTCAGATTTATTGTATACGAGGTGTGTGTGTTACCTCTGTGCCACGCTGGTGATATGGTGTTGTGTTGTTATCCTGCTTTTTGTGTTATGTCGTTATGCTTCTTCAAACAATGTTTTGTTTTGGTTTTATTTCATAAAGATATATCCTTGTTTTAAGTCCATATTTTGCTTTTAATGTTTGTGAGGATGCGCGTGCTTGAGTCAACACGTGCAGGGTTGCGCTTATTTTGTTACGCTGTAAGTAGTAATTATACATCCTTGGAATGTAAACTTACAGCTCCCCCCACCCTATCTCTCTCTATCTCTCACTCTTTCTGTCAAAGTCAAAATTACTTTATTATCTCAACAAGATAAATTACATTGTGGTCTTATGATACAAGGACAACAGAAAACAAAATATCCATGCATTTGAACAACACAAAAAGAACAGAGAACAAAAGTCAAGGTACACCCCCATCAACAACAACAAACACAAAAAATAAAAGCAAAGTTCTTCTTACCAATAATAAACAACCTTCTTCATACTCAACGAATGTACCCCCCCCCCCCCCTTTCCAATCCTCTTCACATCCCCAACCATTCTACCCAATCCACTCCAATCCGTCCCCTCCCACATTAGTACAAATCATGAACAAAATTAGGTTCAAGTTCAAGTTAAGTTTATTTCCAAAAAACCCTAGGGGCACAAGAAAACAATCACAATTATGTTGCGGCAACTGAACAACACCTCACACACACTGGTTTTAAACAACATACCAGTGCACAATTCCAAACATTTATAAACTTGCAATAACCATCTGCAAAGGCGCGTACACGCGCCCATACACACAAACACTCCAAATTATTGAATCTTCAGAAAGATAAATAAAAAACAAAAACAAAACAAAACCGACGTTGCCAGTAAGCCCAACACTTTGCGTACCAGGTTTGGCTAATAGTCTGTGAAACCAAAGCAGTATGGGTCACATTGTTAAATAATGCTCAAAATTCTTTTAAAATAACCTTTATAAAACAAACTAAGCGGGTAAGGGTTCGTTTATTTTTATTCTGAAATAAAGATTTAAACTTGATTACGTTTGGTCTTTTCAAGTAATAGTTTGTCAAGTACGTCTTTCTTGCATCCTTGAATGCATCACATTCAAAGATATAATGAAATTCGTCTCCAAGCACATGATAATTGCACTTACAACAGAGTCTCTCATTGTGTGGAATGTTTTGGATTCTCCCAGTTTGAATGGGTAACCTGTGATTTAGGGTTCTGTATTTGACAACACACAGAGCCAGTATAATTTTGAGTCTTCCCCATTCCCCACAACATGCTCCTTCATACAGCATTCGCTCTCTACACCCAACCGCACTCTTCCTCAGCCACCGCCCCCTCCTATTACTACTATATATATCTCCTTTCTCATACACGACACACAGCATCTCAAACCTCAGAATCTCTTGAGAGTGTCGAGTACCTCAATTGATTTGGGTACAAAACTAGATGCCATTTCTAAGCGTTCAACTGCGAATAGAGCGGTATCGTCGGTCAGATGGAAGTAGTTCATAACACTTTCACAGGACATGCCTTTCAGTTTCATTACTCACAATCACTCTGGCGTTTCGCATCACACGTTTTTCATCCAAACTGCACACATTTTCTTGTTTTCTACCCACAAGTTCAAAACATTCTTGGCCTTTAAATTCAAACCAGCAAACCAGCCGACGAACGACGTACGAAAACGTCACAACTGATTCAATAAAACAGCAATAAAAAGCTTGAAGAAGGTAAGTTTCCTAATGCAATACATTCTGGTTTGGCACTTCTTTTAAACATAGTCAACATGTGAACTAAAAGATAACTTATTGTCAATGACTGTCCCAAGGTAGGCTATCTATACTCTTCTACCCTTTCAACTTTCTCCCTGTTAATAGTAAGGTCTGACATAGTGGTGGAGATTTCCTAAAATCAACAATCAATTCCTTTGTTTTTGTGACATTAAGGTCTAGATAGTTCTCCTCACACCAAGAGACACATTTGTCAACCTGGTCAAAATATGCATTGTCCGAGTTGGAAAGATCAGCTAAAGTTGTATCATCTGAATAATATTTGACAACTGGTGTGGATTTTACAATCATTAGTATAAATGGTGAAGGAGACCGGGTATAGGACAGTATCTTGGGGGCAACCAATTGATACACACATTGTGAAGGAGAGAGTATTTTGGTATCTAACTGTTTGTGCTCGTTTTAGTAAGAAATTTAGAATCCAGTGTGTGCGTGTGTGTGTGTGCATGCGTGCGTGCGATCGCGTGTGTGTGTTTGTGTGTGTGTGTGTGCGTGTGCGCGCGTGTGTGTGTGTGTGTGTGTGTGCGTGCGCGTGTGCGTGCGCGCGTGTAGTGTGTGTGAGTGTGTGTGTGTGAGGGTTGTTGCTTTCTTTCTCGTTTTAGGTTAAAAATTCCAATTGCAAATAGCAAAATGTATTAAATCAGACCAAATTTAACAATACATTGTCAGTAAGTTAAGCTTGTGTTATGACTGTGCGTAATGTCTACTTTGTATGTGGCCTCCTGTTTTGTACTGACTGTTCATCCTCTATGTCCCCAAAAGACATTAAAGGATTCTTAACGCGACTTTGTGTGTGTGTGTGTGTGTGTGTGTGTGTGTGTGTGTGTGTGTGTGTGTGTGTGTGTGTGTGTGTGTGTGTGTGTGTGTGTGTGTGTTCATGCGTGGTGTGTGCACAGTAGTGTCTGTGAATATGTGGAAGGTGTGTGTGTGTGTATGTGTGTGCGCGTGTGTGTGTGTGTGTGTGTGTGCGTGTGCGCGCGCGCGTGTGTGGTGTGTGCACAATAGTGTCTGTGAATATGTGGAAGGGTGCGTGTGGTGTGTTCATGCGTGGTGTGTGCACAATAGTGTCTGTGAATATGTGGAAGTGTGTGTGTGTGTGTGTGTGTGTGTGTGTGTGTGTGTGTGTGTGTGTGTGTGTGTGTGTGTGTGTGTGTGTGTGTGTGTTCATGCGTGGTGTGTGCACAATAGTGTGTGAATATGTGGAAGGGTGTGTGTGTGCGTGTGTGTGTGTGTGTGTTCATGCGTGGTGTGTGCACAATAGTGTCTGTGAATATGTGGAAGTGTGTGTGTGTGTGTGTGTGTGTGTGTGTGTGTGTGTGTGTGTGTGTGTGTGTGTGTGTGTGTGTGTGTGTGTGTGTGTGTGTGTCTATGCGTGGTGTGTGCACAATAGTGTCTGTGAATATGTGGAAGGTGTGTGTGTGTGTGTGAAGTTTACATCACAATTCTGTGTACTTTCGCTCTTTGATGTTGTTTGTTGTGTGTGGTGTGTGTGTGTGTGTGTGTGTGTGTGTGGGGGGGGGGGGGGGTATGTGTCTGTGTGTGTGTGTGTGTGTCAAGTCAAAATGATCAAAAATTATCAAAATGTGTGTGTGTGTGTGTGTGTCTCTCTCTCTCTCTCTCTCTCTCTCTCTCTCTCTCTCTCTCTCTCTCTCTCTCTCTCTCTCTCTGTGAGAGTGTGTGTGTGTGCGCGTGCACGCATGCGTTCATCTATTGAATTTGTTTAGTTGGTAGTGGTAGAGTGGCACAGTGGTATCGCGTTCGCTTCGTGTCAAGTAAACCCGAGTTCGAACCTGGGTACAGGGGATTTTTCCCTCTCATTCTGCACTAGGCCTTAACGGTCTGAACGTGGAGTCTTTCGGATGAGACGATAAACCGAGGTCCCGTGTGCCCATGCACTTAGCATACGTTAAACCCAGTGGCAACGAAAAAGTTGTCATTTGGTCAAAATTTGGGGGGGGAGCAATCCGGTCATAAAGCTTAGCTTTCAATGGCTCCAAAGAAAACAAAAATGAACAAGCTAAAATTTCCTTGGATGGGAAAAAACCCGCTACTTTGAGCTACGTCTTGGCCTACAGGTGAAAGCGAAAGTAGACCAATGCACGCTTAATTTTTCATTAAAATCAAATTTGTTTTCTTCTCTAAATCATATTCGGTTTGATTCTTTTAATCAGAAAGCAGCAAGAACTTGTTTTTCTGCTCTATATACCTAAAATCACGATAGAAAGAACAAATTATTGATTGAACAAATAAATCTAGGCCTTGGGCGAAAGTTGAAGTAGGAAATTGAGTTAAGAGTTATCTGCCCCCGCTTCTGCTTTTAGGCATGACACTCGCGAAATACACCTACAGAACCTCTTGATTTGCGCTTTACTACTGTTTATTTGGAAAAAGCTCAGTCATCTGGCAGTGTTCTTGGATACTTCGTCAATATAAATATTGGTAAATATATATTTTGGGCTGCGAAATTCGTCCTCAAAACAATTATTAACTTGAGCACTCAAAACTATGACTCACGCGAATCGCCGCGAGGTGATCTTCGACCCAATACCATTGAATTCTTGTAAAATAAAACCTTTATAAATGCTGGATCAGCTCTCATAGCGCATGTAAATGAGCCTATATACATTGTAAGTTTCGAAACACAATTTTTTTTTTACAATTTGCCAATTTCTAATGCTTTCACTGGATCAGAAACAGCTTTGATCGAATGAAGTCAGATCTCGGCGTGTCGCTGCTACCAATGGCGCACCCAGTCTAGGCCTTGAATCTTCAGATCAAAATGGCTTTACACAAATAGTTTAGATCAAAACGACAATCATATCGTTGAACAGCGGATAGATTCAGCTTTCTCTTTCTTTCACTTTCAAGATTTTTAGTGAAACGGAAGGTGTTCAAACTTGCTGAACAATGCAACGTATTGTTTTCGAAAGGAATTTTAACGGCCTTAACGGTTAAATTTCCGCTTAGAAGTTTGACCGAAGAGAAGTCCGGAGCTTCTTCTTTCGTTTGACGTATGCGTCTAGATCTAGATCATCTATTGTGTAAAGCCATTTGCAGTCGAAACTAGTCGGTGAAATACGTCTTGCAACCACGACCAAAAAAACATCGCAAAATAGCAAATTTTACGTTCTGTTCACTCGCTTTCTCTTTCACTCGAAAAAATACATTTTACACCCCAAAGTAAACAATCACATTCAGAAAAAGGCGAAAGATTGATCTTTATTTTGATACAACTTTAAGTCAGGTAAATGGAGACAAAGCACTATAAATCTTTTATTGCAAATGAGCAAAATTTGGGCCATTTTGCAAAAATCCAACAGTAAATTCGGCTTCTTGAACCTAGCTACGGCGTCACTGTTACGTAATCTTGGCGAGTAAGCTAAATCTTAGTAGTTTTACAATCGAATCGATTTGAGCGTTTGGTTTTTTAAGGTATTTTGGACCACAATGTTTTCTATCATGCGGATTTTAGGACAGTTGATGGGAGGATACATAAAGGCCAAACAGCTCCAACGCTGCAGCACTAGGAGCGAATGCTTGTTGAAGAATTTCGATGCTTTAGTTTTCAATGGCAGAATTTCAACCAGAAGTGTTTTTCTGTTTGCTTATTATATGATGAATCTGGTTTGAATTCATATATTTCGAGTAATACTGTCACGTACCCCACTAAAGCGTATCCTTTGCAAACCCTTTGACATACAGTAGAATACCACTGCATAATTTTAATGCAAATGTATAACACCCTGTTACCCTTTAACCCTAATAAAGCGTATTTCAGAGACAAGTTACAGTTTCATCCCCACGACTTGACTAAAGAATGCTGAATTATTCTTTACCATAAAGTTTGTTTCCAACACACGCACACGCGCGCGCGCGCGCGCGCGCGAAAGAGAGAGAGAGAGAGAGAGAGAGAGAGAGAGAGAGAGAGAGAGAGAGAGAGAGAGAGAGAGAGAGCAACGCGTACAGCAAGGGAGCTAAGTGTGAAGGGTGGTCAGTATGAACCATATAACTAAAGGAGTGATTTCCCTTGTGTTAGTTAACTTGCTAGGGGGAAAGCATAAGTGATCTGAATTATTATTTCTTGTTATGTATCAAATAGTGTTACGCACTCACAAAGTGAAGATATGTCTTTACTAGTTAAGTAAATTATTATAAGCATAAGAAAATAAAGAACGCAAACGTCCATATTCTAGTTTGCAGCAAATTTCCAAGTCAAATATGTAAGTAAATTATTCTGTGTTTTTTTTTCCGCTTTTTTTTTTTTTGGTACAATGTGGCGGTACCATAGCCGATGAGGTTTAACCGAGGCGTGGTTACCGTACCGCTACACCTATCTATATTGTTAAAAAAAATCAGGACTTTACTGGTGTTGCACTGCCTCCGATCATTGCAGCCAGTATTGTTCCCACCATCTTTATTTTTACAAATGTCCCATATGTGTCTATGACCGAGAGGACGTAAAACACCATTTTTTTTGTTCGTTTCTGCTTGTTTGCTCTCTCTCTCTCTCTCTCTCTCTCTCTCTCTCTCTCTCTCTCTCTCTCTCTCTCTCTCTCTCTCTCTCTCTCTCTCTCTCTCTCTCTCTCTCTCTCTCTCTCTCTCTCTCTCTCTTTCCCCCCCCCCGCCCCTTCTCTCTCTCTCTCTCTCTCTCTCTCTCTCTCTCTCTCTCTCTCTCTCTCTCTCTCTCTCTCTCTCTCTCTCTCTCTCTCTCTCTCTCTCTCTCTCTCTGTGTAAACAGCATGCACATACGGATATAATATAATGCGTTGACGCGCGTGCGCATGTACATAGCATAAGAGCAAGAGGCCGCAAGGGCATATAGGTATACACTGGAATGTATTATGTATGTGAATCTTTCACCTTTCCGACTAGATTCTTCATTATCTATAGCCGTAAGCTACAGTGTAACTTAATTAAGGGCCCGATACACTACATACGATTCGATTCACTACGATACGATTTTGACATTTGTGAGGCAAGGCTCGAGTGAAAATTCTAATGTTTAAAATAATGACATCTGATGAAATCCTGCAAGTTATGTTCACTAGTATATAATTACTTGTAGTCCCCCGTACACGAATATGATAAAACATATGTATTTTTGTAACAGATAATGTGCTTCTTCTTCTTCTATCGCTCAGACAGTTTCTGTTGGAGGAAATCATTTTGAAAGTGTTTCGTGAAAAAAGGCAGGAGAATGGACCGGTAAGGCAGACAGATAGTAGATGACAGTAAGCAAAGGGAAAAGGCAAGAGTCAATGAGAGTGACAGACTAGAGGAAGTTACAAGCACAGAACTTCCAGAAAGTGGGGGAACTATTTATAGAAAAGACCCCCCGGTATCCCCACGGGGGGGTGGGGGGGGGGGGGTAACATATGTCATTGGATTCGTGTATTACGTTCTACTTGAGTGTTTCGTCCGAAAATAGCAGAATTATTTTTGAGACGGGAGTATTTCATGTGAATCATGACTGACAGACATCGTCACAATCGCATCGTTTTGGGGTCAAATCGTATGCAGTGTGACTGGCCCTGTATAGTATTGGTTACTGTTCATTAAACTTCCATTGACCTGATGAATGAAAAATGGTGTTTTACGTCCTCTCGGTCATAGACACATGTGGGACAGTTGTAAATACAAAGATGGTGGGAACAATACTGGAGGCAATGTGCAGAGGCAGTGCAACACCAGTAGAATCCCTTTTTTTTAAAAAAACAATGCAGATATGTGTAGCAGTAACCACGCCTCGGTTAAACCTCATCGGCTATGGTACCGACACAAGGGTAGTATTCTTCCATTGACCTGTCAGCATGAATGCCTCTTATAATACAATCATCGTGTGTGTGTGTGTGCGTGTGCGTGTGCGTGTGCGTGTGCGTGCGTGCGTGCGTGCGTGCGTGCGTGCGTGCGTGCGTGCGTGCGTGGTGCGTGCGTGCGTGCGTGTGTGTGTGTGTGTGAACGTGCGTGTGCATGTGTGTGTGTGTGTGTGCGTGCGCGCGCGCACGCGTGTGTGTGTCACAACTGTGTGCGTGCGTATTTGTGCGTGTGTGTCTGCGCGCATGTGAGTGTATGCCTATATGTGCGAGCACGCGTGTGTGCGTGTGATTTAGCTGTGTCCGTCTATGGTTTCCAAATAGCAAAGGAAACGATTGCTATTCTGGATGGCTGGACTGAAGTGTTTTTGACTGAAGTGTTTTTGCTCAGGGAATCATAATTCACACTTTGCCTCAAATGGCCTTTGTTGTCGACGGGGCTCTAATTTTAATCTTAATCTTAATCTTAATCGGGGGCGGACCAATGATTCGTAAGAGGGGGTTTCCGCCGGGGGTCCAGGGAGCTGCATAGGTTCCAAGTTAAGGGCAATTCCCTTAAACCCTTTCACCGCCAAAGTCGCATTTGTGCACCACAATTACTTAATATCCATGTCATTAAAATCCTTGAAATCAGGGTCTGTTATTCAATAATATTGTGTTTCTAAATATGGGCAATAAGGATTGACCATATTCCTAATCTGTCACAGAGAAATCCCACAATATTGCAGACAAAATCTTTTGTGTAGCCAAGTAGGCCTAATGGAAATGTTTGGCTCAAAGATGGCTGGCGGTGAAAGGGTTGAAAGTCAAGTCAAGTCAAAATCATCTTTATTGAGGATTAACGAATAAGCTCACAAAGCGGTTTTTTTCATCCTGCCCTCAGAGAGAGGGAGTGAGGGAGAGAGAGGGGAGTTGGCGAGAAAGAAAAAAAAGAAAAATACTGACAGAAACTGACTCATTGAATCATTGTATGGTTGGTTGGTTGATTGGTTGATGAATAGATGAATTCATGGATGGTAGGATGCGTGGATTGGTTGACTGATCGATTGATTGATTGGTTGCTTGGTTGCTTGATTGGGTGACCAGTTGGTTTACCTCTGTTTTATTTATTGTTGTTGGGTTTTTCCCCAGCTTCATACTCTTTACTATCCATCAAAAATGACAGCAATATTGATCAGCTTCACACTCTTTACTATCAATCAAAAATGACAGCAATATTGATCAGCTTCACACTCTTTACTATCAATCAAAAATGACAGCAATATTGATCAGCTTCATACTCTTTACTATCAATCAAAAATGACAGCAATATTGATCAGCTTCACACTCTTTACTATCAATCAAAAATGACAGCAATATTGATCAGCTTCACACTCTTTACTATCAATCAAAAAAGACAGCAATATTGATCAGCTTCACACTCTTTACTATCAATCAAAAATGACAGCAATATTGATCAGCTTCACACTCTTTACTATCAATCAAAAATGACAGCAATATTGATCAGCTTCACACTCTTTACTATCAATCAAAAATGACAACAATATTGATCAGCTTCACACTCTCTTTACTATCCATCAAAAATGACAGCAATATTGATCAGCTTCACACTCTTTACTATCAATCAAAAAAGACAGCAATATTGATCAGCTTCACACTCTTTACTATCAATCAAAAATGACAGCAATATTGATCAGCTTCACACTCTTTACTATCCATCAAAAATGACAGCAATATTGATCAGCTTCACACTCTTTACTATCCATCAAAAATGACAGCAATATTGATCAGCTTCACACTCTTTACTATCCATAAAAAATGACAGCAATATTGATCAGCTTCACACTCTTTTACTATCCATCAAAAATGACAGCAATATTGATCAGCTTCACACTCTTTACTATCCATCAAAAATGACAGCAATATTGATCAGCTTTGCTTAATTGTTCATTTCTGGTAACATATAGGCACCCATAATAATGAGGTTGTTCTGTTTTAGTTTTGCTTGTTTGCTTGCGTGTTGTTGTTGTTATCCTGCCCTTGACACCCCCCCAAAAAAAAACCCACAACAAAAAACATGGAAGAAGGGAGGTTGAAAGGGAAGAAGAAAGCGAACTGAAGACACAGACGGACGGGTGGGCAGACAGACAGAAATAATAGATGAGTGCATTGTTTATGCAGAAATTACATTACGGGCAACAATCTGTGCCGCCTGTCTGCCAGAAGCTAAACGTGTGAACATCACACGAAAGAGGAAATTGGTTTTGACAAATCTGATCGGACATAAATTTAAAAGAACGAACGAAAGAAAGAAAGAAAGAAAGAAAGAAAGAAGAAGAAGAAGAAGAAGAAGAAGAAGAAGAAGAAGAAAACGTTAACAAATTTGCAGACTACCCAATTTGAAAAGCGACAGAAAAGGTAAGGCAAGGTGTCAACCCATTTGCTACCACCTACGCTTCACAGGAGCGTAAATTATATCATCGCAGGTACAAGGTCCCCGAAAGCAAGTAAAATGTTACTTTTTCTTCAACGACAATCGGTTTGGTTGGTTGGTTGGTTGCAGGAAGTTTTACGTCCTCATAGCCGTAGCTATTAGGGACAAGTAGTTCTGGTGCTGTAGTCTTCGATGTAGCGGGTACACCTGGAAATTGGTTCATCAACGTTGTTCTTTGGAAAAGGGTCGGGAGGCGCTGGAGTAGAGTCAGTTGCAGTGTTGTTGTCTTTTTATAGCAGAGTTGTGTCGATTGCCTGTTTTAGCTTTTAAAGTGATTTTACCCGAAGTGACTTTTTTGTTTAAAATCAAAAACTTATTTCCGATTATAGATCTAGTCAACATTGACTCAACTGTTTATTTGAAAAGTGCTATTTATGTAAACGTGTTTTAACCTCTTTTAAAAACAAATGTGCTAGTCTTTTTTTTGCCTTCATTATTATTTTTTTTGAAATTTAAAAGTTATATTAAGGTGTGGAGTGATAAATCATGTCACCCTCACACACGCTCGAAACGTGAAAGGTATCAAAATTAATGATGCCGTTGTTATTCTTATTACATTGAACAATGTGAATAGAACCACAGCCCCACATGAAATACATACATGGTTTCAAACGTATGCTAAGAGTTTGGAGGGAGAGAGAGGGAAAGAAGAGTTGAGGGGGGGAGGGGGGGTGGCGGGGTAGAGGGCAGAAGAACCAGTAATTGCTGATGTTGTTGTTGACTTTTCAACTGGCCTGTCAACTATTTTGAACAGTATCTTAATGTGCAAATTGGTCGCTCATCAAACTCAGTTTTAAATTAAATGGCCGTTCTTACTTCCCGACAAAACTAATCTAAACCAAAATCCGTTTTCTGTAAGATATGTTCGTTCGTCCGTCCCGAGGGATGATGACCATGCTTCAACAGTTCGTCCTTGTGGACATCTAGGATGCTGGATGAGTTCGCATATGGCTAGTGAGGCCAATGCAAGCCAGGAAGGATCTCTGACAGTGAGGACAGGAGAAAGAGTTGGGGGGATCTATCCGGGTTGCAGAGCTGCGACTGTTTAGGCGGATCTTGCGTGCCTCACGCTTTGCCTGCGAAGTGTCGATACGGTGCGCCTCGAAGTTGGCGGCTCCCTTTTTTTTTTTTACTGTTCTGTGCCAGGGTTTCCCACGAGGAGACATTGGTGTTGAAGTTCTTTAGGGACACTTTGAGGGTGTCTCTAAATCTGAACTTTGGTGCACCAGTCTTCTGCTTTTCTTTAAGCGACCACAATCAATTGATTGTTATGTCACTGTAAATTCAGGGGGATCTTACCGAAAAATAATATGCGCGGGATAAATCGGCCCTAGTCTTTAAAAAAAAGAGCGTAGTATGGTTATTGAGAGACACATGCCCTAGACACAAAGGTGTCCAGAGTCTCTGCCTCAACAGCCTGTTGGGAGAGGTCATTCCATGCTTTGATGGTTCGGGGTAAGAAGCTGGCCTGCCGGTACTTTGTCTTGCAGAAGATGACGGCCAGCTGTTTGGTGTGGGCGCGACGCTGGCGTTCAGGTGCGTTCAGTCTTCAGCTCTCCATAGAAGACAATGTTTCGGTAGTCGATAGTCAGACATTCTGACGACAGCCCAGCGTAGTTACCCGGCCAGAGGCCGAAGTATTGCGATCGGGTTGTGTGTCTGTGTGTGTGTCTGTGTGCGTGTGTGTGTGTGTGTGTGTGTCTGTGTGTGTGTGTCTGTGTGTGTGTGTCTGTGTATCGATTATCTTAAAAACTACTGTTTGGATTTTGATTAAAATTGGCAGAGGGCTAGACAGCTTGAAAAGGAAGCTTCCTTTCGTTAATCAACACCGTGTTGACCTTGTCCTTGAAGTTTGACCTTGAAAACCGAAATTTCCTTCTTTGGGCTATGTAATTTCCCCCCAGCTTTATCTCGTGAACTGGTGAACAGAATCGCTTCAAATTTTGTGTGGTGCTGTACCATGGTGCAAGGAAGTTTGCATAAATGTTCAGCTGTATCTCGTGAACAACTGAACAGAATCGCTTCAAATCTTGGGCTATGTATTTTATGCGTTCTGTAAGGGTGGAAAGTGGTGTGTTTATTGGGGGGTGAGGGGGGGTGAGGGGGGGTAGAGGACATAACTCTGGCCGGGTTTGCATTGTCACAATGCGTTGCTGCCCTTGTTCTGACTTGTGGAGTAGAGATAAGAACTCATGTTATTCTACATCATTATCCAGCTATTCGTTCAAAGGTGTGTGTGTGTGTGCGTGTGCGTGCGCGTGCGTGCGTGCGTGTGTGCGCGTGCGCGTGCGTGTGCGTGTGTGTGTGGGGGGGGGGGGGGGAGAGAAAGAAAGTGTGTGTGTGAAAAAAAGGAAGAGACAGACACACAAACAGAGAGACAAAGACAGACAGAGAAAAATATAAAACAGAACAGCTTAGACGTTATGACAATCCAACGACTCACTGCCCTAGTAATGCCAAACAGCCTACCCGAGAGAAGAGAGAAACGAACTAAATGACAGGCACACATTCCGTCGTCCCTATTGTAAAGCATCCGTAGTCTTTCTATGTACATCAGTGGTACGGTTAAAAGAAAGAAAGAGTGAGAGAAAGAAAGAAAGAAAGAAAGAAAGAAAGAGAAAGAAAGAGAGAGAGAAAGAAAGAAAGAAAGAAAGGTCTGGAAAAGGTGCAAATGGAACCACACTTGAAGAGGCGTTGAAGCTATAAGTATACGTGCTTTGAAAGCCAGTCACTCGGTCCCAGGCCTGGAAAGAAAATATCGATTGGGAATAGTTTAGGAGTCTGGCACAGTTTAAAATGGTTTGTAAAGATCAAAGGGAATGGGTAATCACAGATCGTACGCGCGCGCGCGCACGTGTGTGTGTGTGTGTGTGTGTGTGTGTGTGTGTGTGTGTGTGTGTGTGTGTGTGTGTGTGTGTGTGTGTGTGTTGCGGGAGCACGTGTGTGCGTGCATTGCTAGATGTGACCCTTTCTGAGGTATGCAATGTGTTTGTATAAGTGCATTCACGAGGGTGTATTTCCGTGATTTGGATCATTAGGATTAATATTCTGTGTTGTTCCTTTCACAATGCTTGCTCTCTAATTTTCATTCATTTGATTCTTCCTTGACTACAGTGGAACAGTATTTGAATAACATATATTTTTAAAGCAATCAATAACAGTTTATACCAATAATGTTATTCACACCCTTTTAATAACATTTTACAATAAAATAAAGCTTATAATTATCTGTTACCAGTTTACTATCTGGAGCCAAATCAACTAACTGACGGCTTTCTACCAATCTCTAAGTTCTCGTGATATGGATTATGTATATCGGACGATCTAGATCAATATTTCCCTTTTCATTTGGCTACGCGTTCCTTCCTTCCTTCCTTCCTTCCTTCTTTCTCCCTTTTCCTTCTTACCTTCCTTCTTTCCTTCCTTCCTTCCTGACTCTATCGTTCATTCATTCTGCTCCTCAGTGTTGCTGAGATTTATGGGCTGTGGCCTTATATCAGTTTGTGTTTCCTACCACATTAATGGGGTTGATAGTTGGGGGTGGGGGGAGAAAGAGGGAGAGAGAGAGAGGGGGGGGGGGGGAGAGAACCTGTGTGAAAGAGAACACAGAAGAAAAAAAATAACTCAGTTAATGATCTTTTTTTAACGAAATCCAAATTTCAACGTATTGCTGCTGTGCCCCCCCCCCCCCCCCCCCCCTCTCCTCTCTCCCACCCTTTCACTCCATCTACCTTTCTGTCTCTCCTCTCCCCTCCCCCCCCTCTCTCTCTCTCTCTCTCTTTCTTTCTCTTCTCCCCCACCCACTCTCTCTTTCTCTTCTCCCCACACCCCCCTCTCTCTCTATCATTTTCTTCTTCTTTGTCAGCGATCGCTCAGTTTCCTGTCATATGAACGCCGATGCGTCATGCTGCCGCTATATTATGTGCATAACTAATAAACTGTTGGGCCTAGCATGTCCGTCTTCAGATGTGAAAATCTTTGCAAGCGTTTCCAGAACAATTGCAGGAGAATGGACCAGTATCCCAAGTCAGACAGACTGTAGATAACAGTAAGCCAAGGGTACAGGCAGAGAAAGTGAGTGACAGATTGGAGGAAGTTACAATCACATAACTTCTAGAATATAGGGAACTATTTGTTCGAAAGACCCCCTGGTATCCCCACGGGGGTATTCATTTTCAAACAAACAGCAACGAAGTACCAAGCAAAGAGAGTGATGTTATCTCACATCTCTGATACTCTCTTCTCTCTCTCTCTCTCTCCTCTCCCTCTCTCAGGTACCCCCATCTCTCGATGTCTCTCTCCTCTCTTCTCTCTCTCCCTCTCCTCTCATCCTCTCTCATCTCTCTCTACTCTCTCTCTCTCTCTCTCTCTCTCTCTCTCTCTCTCTCTCTCTCTCTCTCTCTCTCTCTCTCTCTCTCTCTCTCTCTCTCTCTCTCTCTCTCTCTCTCTCTCTCTCTCTCTCCACAGCACCGAAGCACTATGGCCAGTTAATTGACCGATGTTATCGTGCATCTGTGATGGATAGTATCCAGTGGGCCTGGCTAACGATGATTGGCAAATACCTGGAAAATTGGGTCTCCTGACCTTTATTAGCGCCTAGCACGAAAGAGAGTATGTGTCTGAGAGAGAGAGAGAGAGAGAGAGAGAGAGAGAGAGAGAGAGAGAGAGAGAGAGAAGAGAGAGAGAGAGAGGAGAGAGAGAGAGATGAGAGAGAGAGAGAGAGAGAGAGAGAGAGAGAGAGAGAGAGAGAATGCGAATGCGAATGCGAATGCGAATGGTTTATTCAAAAGGCCTTGGCCACATTTGAAGGGGGGAAACATGAACATTCAAACAATACATTCATCTAATTTATATATATATCTCTGATCTTAAATGCATGATAAAGAAAAATAGCAAAACATTTTATAACATTTTCATTGCTAGAGGAGAGTAGCATTATAAGCTTAAACAGACAGGGATTACGAATGAACTTAGCAGGAATAAGTTTTCTTCTGAGATCATCATATAATGAACAGGTGAATACAAAATGAACTTCATCTTCAATTACATTGCGACAATAAGGACATAATAACTCAATTTCTTTATGAACCCTGTAATAAAAATAATGTTTGTTTAAATCTGATATTCCAAATCTGAATTTAGTTAGTATTCTTTTTAGATGTCTGTTTAATTGCATAGTCATATACAAAGGAACTAAATGAGACGAATTGATTAAACTGTACATATCATATCTTCTGCTGTCTTCCAAATGTGCATGCCAATCCTGCCATTGACATTCAATCAACCTATCACGAAACATACGTAAAAACTCAACTTTGTTTCCTACACCCTGATTAATCCATACAAAACCAAAACCAAATTCAAATAACTTTATCCTTACTCTAGTTACCCAATTCGTCTTGCCTCTCACATCCAAAATATACAACATATTATAAGCTTTACGTGGCAATCTGAACGCATTCATTTCTGTAAGTCTTAGCCAAAAGCGAATACATTTTACAGCTGAAGAAACATATAAAGGAAAACGCTTTGTCTCACCATAAACAAGGTTATTTGGTGTTTTGATAGAAACTCCTAAAAACTTTTTCAGAGCAAATAAATGGATTTTTTCACAATGAATATTAGCAGTATCTAGTCCCCAGATTTCAGCTCCATACAATAACATTGGCTGAATTTGCGAGTCAAAAAGTTTCATAAACAACGGAAAACAGTCATTATTTAATTTTCTAAGATTAAACATAATGGAAATTAATGCCCTCTTTGCCTTACTAGCTAGATCCTTACAAGCAAAAGTAAAACTTAAACGAGTAGAAAAATATATACCTAAATATTTATAAACATTAACCACTGGCATCATAACTCCGTTATAAAACCATTTTTCCCTAGAAGAGAGATAACCACCTTTTTCTAAATACAATAATATTACTTTTGGACATATTAACATTTAATTGAAAACGTGATGCAGCTCTGTATAAACTATTCAACTGGGTTTGAAGACCAACAACTGTTTCTGAAATTAGAGCAATATCATCAGCGAGGAGTAAAATAAACAGTTCAATAACATCGTTAATAAAAGTAGCACCATGTCGTCCATTTTCAATAACTTCTCTAGTAACTTCATTAATGAATAAAGAAAATAGGACAGGGCTACATACATCACCCTGTTTGACACCAGTTGTACAATTGATACAGTCAGATAAAGCACCACCACATCTCACTCTTGCTAATACACTGTCATACATACTCTTGACACAATTTAATAATTTTCCAGAAATACCATGTTTTAACAAAATAGGCCATAGCAGAGATCTGTTAACAGAATCAAAAGCCTTTTCAAAATCTATAAAGGCCACATAAAGTTTTCGGTTAGATAAAAATTGCTTCTGTATGACTGCCAGTAGTGTGAACATGTGATCTACAGTTGAGTAACCACGCTTAAAGCCTGCTTGAAATTCATCCGTTATATTATTAGTTTCAACCCATTCTTGAAGTCGGGAATTAATAATGGTACTATACAGTTTACTAGTTATGTCACAGATCGATATGCCTCTATAATTGTTAGGATCGTTAGTATTACCTTTTTTGTAGAGAGGCATGACAATCGACTCACACCAATTCCTAGGAAAAATACCATCATCAAACAAAGCATTAAAAAAAGTCACAAGGAAATTTAATATACGATGACAATCAACAGAATTTTTTAACAACTCCCCAATAACCCCATCAATACCAGCTGATTTCCGAGACTTCATTTTTTTGAGCGCAAGAATAACTTCTTCTTCCGATATTGGTCTGTTAAAATATAAGGACTCACGTTCCAACACACCATCTGTTTCAATCTCACCATTGTTAACAAGCACATCTCTCTCTAGTAGATCTTTAAAATGTTTATACCAGTCCTCGATTGAAATACTATTAGAAGGTTGTTTTCTTTTGGGAGAAATTTTATGAATTGTGTTCCAAAAGCACTTTAGATCGCAAAGAGACGACCTAAGTTGATCAATCATAGCATCGTTGTGTTCTTGTTCTTTACGTTTCTTTAAATGGAGAGAGAGAGAGAGAGAGAGAGAGACGAGAGAGGAGAGAGAGAGAGAGAGAGAGAGAGAGAGAGAGAGAGAGAGAGAGAGAGAGAGAGAGAGAGAGAGCAGAGAGAGAGAGAGAGAGAGGAGAGAGAGAGATGAGAGGAGATGGAGAGAGGAGACGGCGAGAGAGAGAGAGAGATTGTTGGGAGGAGAGAGAGAGATTGAGAAGGGAGGGAGAGGTGGGTGGAGAGAGAACGGAGGAGGCGAGAGAGAGAGAGAGAGAGAGGGAGGGAGAGGGGAGGAGAGAGAGAGAGAAGAGAGTCACTTCAGATGGTTTAATGTTCAAACTGTTTACCCAATTCATGGGGTTATTGGAGTGTGTGTGGGGGGGGGGGGGAGGGGGGGGGGCTGGAACAAACGTCCCATTTCCCTCCGTCAGCGACCGACCCTCTCTGCTTTCAAATCAAACCTCAAGACCCACCTGTTCCCCCGTCATTGAATCTCTCTCTCTCTCTCTCTCTCTCTCTCTCTCTCTCTCTCTCTCTCTCTCTCTCTCTCTCTCTCTCTCTCTCTCTCCTCTCTCTCTCTCTCTCTCTCTCTCTCTCTCTCTCTCTCTCTATCTCTCTCTCTCTCTCTCTCTCTCTCGATATAGAAAATAGATGTAACAATCGTATTGTCCGAAGTATAAAAACATGTTAGAGGATGAACTGCACTTTTTGTATCATTGCCCTTTGTATTCAGAGCTTAGAAATAGATATTTTGCAAATGGAATCAATGTTCCACTGGAGAGACTACTTGACAGAGAATGTAAAACTTTCTATTTTAGCTTCCAGGTATATCTTCCACGCCATGAGACAAAGACATCAATTTTCAACTCTTTGTTAAAAAAATTATTTTGATTGTTAAGTATTATTTGTGTTTGTGTTGAACCAGTTAATTGTCTATTCTATGTAAATATCGAAAGTAGTTGCCAAGAACGTGCAATTTATACTTTTTTTTCCTTTTTTCTTTTTTTCTTTTTCTGTATTACTATTTATGTCCCCCCATTCTCCCAAATGCGTATGTGCCCATGGCCTAAAGACATTAAGATATTTCAAGTTGCTCTCCCTCCCTCTCCTTTCTCAAGCTCTCCCCTCTCTCTCCCTCTCCCTCCCCTCTCCCTCCCCTCTCCCCCCCTCCTCTCTCTCCCCTCTCCCTCCCCTCTCCCATAATGAGTAGTGTGTAGTCGCTTTGTATTGCCTCCTAACGTGTGTGTGTGCCCTCTCAAAACAAATGCCTAAAAGTCCAACATCGACTGTACACACACAAAAATCTTCCGCGACAAGGAAACCACGACACTCAGTCTGCCCCTGAATGCCATGTGGATTTGTACTGTACGGTGGGAGGATGTTAGGTTAGGAATTGGTCCTCCTAGCTCCCTGGTTTTCTTCCTGCACTACAAAGAAGAAAACGCTTCAACCACTCTTGAGTGGCCTCCACCCACCCCGTCCAAAATGGCTTCTCTATCCGGCAATTCCAAGAAGGTATCTCTTTATCGCAGTTTTGACGGTTTAATATACAAGAAACCAGAGCAAAGCGAGTGTTCGATTCTTAAAAAGGCTCTTTTTTTCTGGTGATCTCGACGTGTTTCTTGCTAAAGCTCAATGGTCGACTTATGGCGATTTTTTTTCACGCCAGAGGGCAATCAATGCCTACTAGGGGTATCATTATCACGCGCGATTTTCTTAGTTGGGCGTAAGTGAGAGAGAGAGAGAGAGAAGAGAGAGAAGAGAGAGAGAGAGAGAGAGAGAGAGAGAGAGAGAGAGAGAGAGAGATGGTGGAACACCTCCCTCTGTCCTCTCTCTCTCTCTTATCCCCAACTAAGAATATAGAGAGGATTAGCCCCACACACACGAGCGTCATGCCCTCTGGCGTGAAAAAAAATCCCACTAAGTCTCTCATTGGCAGGCGAACGTCTTAACCACTCTGCCACCTTCCTCCCCTAGAGAACACACACGTATTACCCGTGCACCCATTTTGTCAGCATCTAAAAGACTACCCACACCTGACAGATTGGCCTAGCAAGCAGCTTGTGCACCAGCGAAAGGCAGACAGAAAAGAAAGAAAGAAAGAAAGAAAGAAAGAAAGAAAGAGAAAAGGAAAACAAAGAAAGGACAGAGACGAAAAGAAAGAAGAAGAGTAAAGAAAGAAAGGGGAAAAGAAATAAGGGACAAATCAAAGAATGAACGGGAAAAGGCAAAATAAAGTAATCTTCAAACATTTCTCGTGCTTCCTAACAATTTTCTCTTTTATAACTATTGAACTCTATTGAGATAACATCCCAGTCCAACATTCAAACTTTGGAACTCTGTTAAAGTCTGAAACTCTGTTGCCCGTTCAAACTACATACAAGCTGTCTGTTGGTAAATTATTATTCTTGAAAATAAGCTTTTCGGTAAAAAATAAAAACAACTAAAACAAACACACACAAGGAAAAACAGCCATACTGGCAACATATGGCAGAACGATCTGCACAATCTTCGTGGTTTTTCAAACCTCCTGTGCAAATATTGTGAAAGTATTTGTTTGTTACTCTTCTCTCTCTCTCTCTCTGTGCTCATCGCGGCCCTCTCTCTCTCTCTCTCTCTCTCTCTCTCTGGCTCTCTCTCTCTTCTCTCTCTCTCTCTCTCTCTCTCTCTCTCTCTCTCTCTCTCTCTCTGAGGAAATTGTGTGCATATTCGCGCGCGCGCGCTTGTGTGTGTGTGTGTGTGTGTGTGTGTGTGTGTGTGTGGTGTGTGGTGTGTGTGTGTGTGTGTGTGTGTGTGAGAGAGAGAGAGAGAGAGAGAGAAGAGAGAGAGATGGAGAGAGAAGCAGAGAGAGAGAGATCGAGAACTGTGTGTGTGTGTGTATGTGACGAGAAGTGTGTGTGTGAGATGTGTATGTATGTAGGTGTGCGCGCGCGCGCGCGCGTGCGTGCATGCGTGCGTGTATACGAACAGACTTCATGCCTCAGACAGTTGAATAAAGGAAGTTTTGACAAGTCCCACAAAAGTTGTGAGGATTTGTTTAGGTTCTTCAATTTCAAACTTTCAACACGCTATTTTTTTTCTCTCTCCTCTCTCTCTCTCTTTGTCTCTGCCTGGTCTGTATGTCTGTCTGTCTGTCTGTCTGTCGATCGCTATTGACCCCTCTCTGTTTATGGAGGGTGGAGGGCGGGTGAGGAGTGAATGTGTATACTATGCACACATGTGTTTTATGCATGTGCGTATTTGTCAGAATGTGCGTGGTGGTATGTGCGGTGTATGTGCGTGTGTGTGTGTACATGTGTGTGTATGTGTGTGTGTGTGTGATGTCAAGTCAAGTCAAGTCAAAATGATCTTTATTGACGATAAAAGAATAATCTTTGATAAAGATTTTTTTCCAGACGGCATCCTGTCGTATAAATTAATAAGAAAAACAAGTAAGGTAAATAAATAAATTTAAACATCAAAACTGGAGAAAAATCAACCACAATCAAAAATCATGGGGACAATGCATACACTTCATACAAGCACAATACAATGATTACGTATACAAATGTACAAATATAATCATAGTGGTAGAATAAAAGGAAAGAGGACGAGGGAGTTGGGGGAAAAAAATAATAATGACCGAGACAAGGAGACAGAGAGACAACCGAGGACACCAGAATCGAGAGAGGAAGAGCAGAGAGAGAGAGGAGAGAGAGGAGGAGAGAGGAGAGGAGAGAAAGAGAGAGCAGGATTAATGGAGAGAGAGAGATGAGGGCGGAGAGTAGAGAGGTGGAGAGAGAGATTGCGAGAGAGATGAGAGACGATGAGATGAGGAGAGAATCTAAGATACGAGAGAGAGAGGATGAGATGCGAGAGAGGAAGATCCGAGAGAGAGATGAAGAAGAGAGAGAATGAGGAGAGAGATGGAGGGAGGGAGAGAGAGAGATAGAGAGATGGAGATGGAGAGTTAGGAGAGATGAGACGAGAGAGAGAGAGAGAGAGAGAGATGTGGAACACCTCCCTCTGTCTCTATATCCTCCTGTTATCCCAACTAAGAATATAGAGAGGAGTAGCCCCACACGAGCGTCATGCCCTCTGGCGTGAACAAAATCCCACTAAGTCTCTCATTGGCAGGCGAACGTCTTAACCACTCTGCCACCTTCCTCCCCTAGAGAACACACACGTATTACCCGTGCACCCATTTTGTCAGCATCTAAAAGACTACCCACACCTGACAGATTGGCCTAGCAAGCAGAGCTTGTGAACCAAGCGAAAGCTCGGACAGACGAAAGAAAGAAAAGAAGGAAAGAAAAGAGAAGGAAAGAAAAAATAGAAGAAGGAAAGCACAAAAACAAGAAAGAGAAAGACAGAGAGAGAAAGAAAGAAAGAGAAAGGAACGAGAAGAAAGGAGAGAGAGAAAGAAAGAAGAAGAGTAAAGAAAGAAAGGGGAAAAGAAATAAGGGACAAAACAAAGAATGAACGGGAAAAGGCAAAATAAAGTCATCTTCAAACATTTCTCGTGCTTCCTATCAATTTTCTCTTTTATAACTAATGAACTCTATTGAGATAACATCCCAGTCCAACATTCAAACTTTGGAACTCTGTTAAAGTCTGAAACTCTGTTGCCCGTTCAAACTACATACAAGCTGTCTGTTGGTAAATTATTATTCGTTGAAAATAAGCTTTTCGGTAAAAAATAAAAACAACTAAAACAAACACACACAAGGAAAAACAAGCCATACTGGCAAATATGCAGTCCCGAACGATCTGCAACATCTTCGTGCTGTTTTTCACAACTTTTTTTTTTTTTGCAAATATGTGTGTTTGTGCGAATACGTGTAATATGTGTGTGCATACGAGTGTGTATCTCTATGATATCTAATACTCCTCTCTATTCTGCTCTCTCTACTCTCTATCTCTCTACAGGTCTCTCTCTCTCTCTGATTTTCTGTGTGCCTATTCCATCTTGGTTTTCCTCTTGTGTCTTGTGTGTCTTCTGTGTCTGATCTGTCTGTTCTGTGTGTGTCTTCATTTATTCCTTATTCTTTCTTTCCATCTGTCTTTGAGTCTCAGAGACTGTGGGTTGAGAGAAACAGAGACGATGAGAGATGGAACGTGAGAGTGTATGGTGAAAGTGTGTGCAAGTGTAAGTAAATGTAAAAGTGAGAAAACTGAAAGCGCGTGCATGAGTGCGTTGTATACGAAACAGAAATTCATGCCTAAAACAGTTGAATAAAGGAATAGTTTTGACAAGTCCCACAAAAGTGTGTGAGGATTTGTTTCGGTTCTTCCATTTCAAACTTTCAACACGCCATTTTTTTTCTCTCTCCTCTCTCTCTTCCTGTCTTTAATCTCTGCCTGTCTGTCGGTCTGTCTGTCTGTCGATCGCTATTGACCACTCTCTGTTTATGGAGGGTGGAGTGGCGGGTGAGGAGTGAATGTGTATACTATTGGCACACATGTGTTTTTATTATGCATGTGATGTGCGTATACCTGTCAGAATGTGTGTGTGTATTTGCGGTGTGTACATGTGCGCAGTGACCTGGTGTGTGTACATGTTGAAATACATGTGTATATGGTGGTCATATGTCAAGATCAATCAACATGATCTTTATTGAAGATAAAAGAATAATCTTGATAAATATTTTTTTTTTTTTTTTTTTTTTTCCATCCTGTCGTCAGAAATTAAGATGAGATGAGGAGGGGGGGCCGCGGACAAAATTTAAACATAAACTGGAGGAAAGATCAAAGAGAGACAAAGATCATGGGGACAATACATACACTTCAGGAAAGCACAATAGAAACATGATTATGTTTACATATGGACAGATATGGGGGTAGAGGTATGACAGAAGTATAGAGGGGGAGGGCGGTGTGGGAAAAAATAATAATGCGGGGGACAACGAGGGCGAGGGACAACAGAGACACAAAGCGGGGGGTTTTTCAGAGACAAGAGAAGGGGACGGTCTCTTCTGTCAATTGAAAGAGATGGTCTATCTTGTCAATTGATCTATGCCCTTGGAAATCGAATAAGCTCTCATATATATTTCGATGGTGTGATAACGAGCCATCTGCACGCCTCAAATTCAATCTCCGTCTTCTACAGGGGAACCTATATCTACCATCAGCTCGCAATACTCTTATATCTTATATCTCTCGTGACTCGGTCGTGTGGGTAGAATCGCTCAGTGCAATCTACGTCGTAGATCTCACCTGAGAAGCGTCAGAGCTAGCTCCGTAAATGTAATTGTATATGGTGGCTTACGCGCACGTTTTGCAAGTGTCTGCTCGCGCGCGCGCGCAGGCCTTGTGTGTGTGCGCCCCTGCGTGTTTGCTAAAAAAAACGTGTGTGCGCGTGTGTGCGTGACTGTGCATCCTGCTTGTGTTTCAAACTTAGACGCGCGTGTGCGCCATGGTTGCGTGGTGCGGTGTGCGTGACCTAGTATGTGTTCCCCTACGCTGTGCTCAAATCTATGATTTTCATACTTGGATATTTTTGCTCTCGGTACTTCTTTCTTTTCGGTATTCTTTTCCCTAGTCATTTTTTCTTTCTCTCTTTTTCCTCTCTCGTCTTTCCCTATCTTGGTTGTCCTCTTTTGTCTTTTTTCCTCATTTCTTAACTGTCTTTCTGTGTGTTATTCGAATTCATTTATAATTCCTTATTCTTTCTTTCCATCTGGTCTTTTTGTGTCTCAGAGACTGTGGGTTTGAAAAACAGGGGGGAATGATGAGATGGAAAGGAAGAGTGAATGAAAGTCCAAAAGAGGAAGGTGCGAAACAAAAAGAAACAAACAAATAAAACAAGTCAGAGCTACTATCCAAAGACATTTTGAGGGAATGACTGGCTCTAGACAGGACAGCGACCAGGACGCAGAAAGGACCAACGGTTAGCACACCACCAAACACCGTCTGTTGCTTAATGCAACAGTGACCGTCACTATATCAAGACCAGGGGATTGGTCCTTTTTGTGACGGTAGTGCAGTAATGACTGATGATTATGCAAAGCACACTACGCCGCGACATATACAAAAACGCCGCATGCAGATGGAGCCGTCGAGCAGGGATGGAGAGAGGAGGGAGAGACGAGAGAGGAGAGAGAGACGACAGGAGAACGATGATGGGAGGAGAGAGAACTGAGATACCGCATACACCCGAGAGGACTGAACAGGACAACGGTTGGAAGAGGAAGAGACGAGACGAGAGAGGAGACGACAGAGATCTGCGGACAGAGAGAGAGAGAGATTTTCGAGGGATGAGACACGAGCAGAGAGAGATTGATGAAAGAGATGAAGCGAAGCACGAGAGAGATGATTGAGAGGGGTGAGGACACGAGAGAAGAGAGGATCGAGAGAACCGGACGGAGAGACATTCCAGATTGGTGTCATTTATATCTGGACGTCAGAGAGGAGAAGTTCCGGGGAGTTTGGGGATACTGGCGGACGAAGGATTTGGATACTAAAAAAAAACCAATATTGGGCAAGTCGCCAGCCCTGGCGGTTCAAACTTTTTCGAACGAACTATTCAACCGTTCGAACGGCCATGCGCCATGGTTGCGGTGGGTTTTGAACCCCGAGTAAGGTAGGTTTCAAGGGGATCAACTCTGATTTTCCAGGAGAGCTCTCCCCTATGGTTTTTTTTTTTTCCCCCGAAGATCGTCTATCGGGAGCGGCCTAAACACTGATCGACCCTTAACGTACTGAGGGTCTTTATAATTTTCAAAGTGATGGAGATTTGAAGAGACGAATCAGAGACAAACGAAAAAGGATTTGAGGAGAGAGGGAGAGAGAAGGAGCTGAGGAGACGGAGCCGACGGCGAGTTGAGGAGTTTGCTGTGCGTGGGGAAGGAAAGAAGTGGAGGAAGTGGGGTGATATTTCAGGCAGGAGACACGGGTCCTTTTGAAACTATTTTGAGACTGTTGACTCTTCTGGCTTCTGAGAGGACAAGACGAGAGAGGGGACGGTTAGGGCAACACCAAAGGTTTGAGTTAACTGCAAGGGAAGAGGAGGATATCAGGAGGCGAGGAGAGAGTCTTTTGAGACGTAGAAGATGTGAAGAGCTGATTATGCAAGAGAGAGTGTGACGGAGAGCAGAGAGAGACCGCAATGCAATGAGAGAGAGAGAGGGATGAAATAGAGAGAGAGACCAGAGAAGAAGCAGATAATAGAGGGCGATCGCAGAGAGAGAGGAGAGAGATGAGGGTGGGGGAGAGACAGAGATAGTGTGACAGAGAGAGAGAAAGACAGACACAGAGACTTACCAGAGTTGTTCACGATACTTCCTGCAGTGCACTTCGTACAAATAGTTACAGCTATGAAAACTATGAAAACTAACTATCAGCATGAGCCGTAAAGCCCTTATGTCCTCTGTCAATCAATCGATATTCCTGCAGTGCCTTCGTACAAATAGTTACAGCTATGAAAACTATGAAAACTATGAAAACTAACTATCAGCATGAGCCGTTTTGTTAAAGCCCTTATGTCCTCTCCGTAAAGCCCTTATGTCCTCTGTCAATCAATCGATACTCCTGCAGTGCCTTCGTACAAATAGTTACAGCTATGAAAACTATGAAAACTATGAAAACTAACTATCAGCATGAGCCGTAAAGCCCTTATGTCCTCTGTCAATCAATTGTCTTTTTTAAAATAATAAATAAGAATTGACAAACATTTACTTTTAATGAAGCGTTCTCATTTATAAAATTTCAAGCACCGAAAAAGACGTAAAAAAGAAAAAAGACGTACCGTAGATAGAAGTCTGTCCGCTGAGTAACAGTTCCGCCCGGCGAGGCGCAAAGTCCAGTGACGACAAAAAAAAAGGGGGGAGGGGCGAGCGGGGGGGGGGGGGGGGGGCGGTGGGGTGGGGGGGGGGCTGGGGCGTCTGGGCGTGGGTCGTCGTTCATTCCCACCCTCTCCAACAGGGAGCTTCGAGTCCATGGACGCTGGTCAAGCCCTTTGCACCGTCCTTCAACCTTGAGGCTAGGGCCCAAGGTTACGGCTCCTGGGGTAAGGGTAAGTATGAAATCCAGGGACTAACGGAACGGCGAAGAAGAGACAGAATCAGAATCATGTCCGAAATATATGCGCCTCGTGAATTGCGCGCGTAGTTGCCACTAAATATTAATGAGATCGAAAAAAAAAAAACAGTTTCAAAAATGGAGAAAAAACTGGAATTTCGAAGAACATTATTATTGCCGAAAAGTTAGGATGTAAAGGCCTTTTACAATTTTGACATGCTCCAAACGGGAAAAACAAAATTAATGGTTAAAAGAAAATATAATCTTCCTTTTATATTTGTGGCAAACAGTGATAATCTCCTTTATATTTGTGGCAACAGTCACGGTGATTTGCAGGAAAGTTATAAATAACAACAATGAGCAAATAAGTGAACCCAAAAGGGTGGTGGACACAATTGCGTACCCATTGCGCCCCCCAAAGAAAGTCCCAAAGCTCAAGCTAGCCAAGAAAATGTGCGCCAAGGGCGCTGCAAGAGGCAATTAGTACATAAACAACAGAGCGCACTTTGGGGCACGCCATATAAATATCGTAAATATTAAAACATTTAGTAAAATCACAAAAACGAATGAGAGCTTATTTAAAGTTCCTCAAAAGGAACGAATACATTTCTTCCACGCTGTAAGTTTCTTCTCCGAGTCTGACTAACTAATTTAATTCAATAATAATTAAACTTTAATTACCATATAACTACGTGAAACATTATCAGGACTCAGGAGCTAGGATATAAAATATAATATAAAATGTAAATGTTACTATATAAAACATTAAAATTAAGACAAGCAAAATAAAGGAAGCTACCAAATGTCGCCACCGACACAGGAGAACCCAAAACTAAGTAGGCCTATACCTTCAAATGAATCGAGAATGGATATGGGAAATGGGAGAGAATCACTACTAGACCATGGAAACGAAATTAGGCGAAACGGAACCAAAATCGTTAACCAAAAGAAAACACTTTTACCGCTAAAATTCTAGAACCGAAAAGAAAGAGGACCACAGGAGCCATTATGAATTGAACACCATTTTGACGAAGAAGCAAAATTTGAAGTCTGACTTTCCACCTAGACCTGAGGCCGTCCGAAAACCGAGAATAATTCCCTTAGACAAACTAACAAACTCCAAAGACTTAAACACTCACCACAAATCCCGGTGGCTGCTATGTACAAACTACGTTCCCAAGGACCCTTGAACATCAGCGAAGATAGCCCAAGACCTGGTGTTCCCACGCCAACAAGGCTGGTGATTCCCAAACCGGCAGGGCTGGTGTCCCCCACACCGACACGGCTGGTAAGCTGACCGAACAGCAAAGAGGATTCTACACGAGACGTGGCTCGTTCCCACGGTCGCCCCCGATTTCTTCTGATGGCTGATACCAGAAGGAGTGCCAAAGCGCAACTGATTCGCACTCGACCAAAAAGGGTCCCACAACAACTCCTAAAACTGAACTCTTCGCACCGGCGGAAGACACATTTCTACACTAAAATCATGATTTAGGAAAGAAAAATGACAAGAGCATGCAAGGTTTGAATAAAAAAAATGAAAAACGAACACACATTCACATGCACACGGATACACATACGCTTGCTCTCTTAACCATCCTCCCCTTCCTCTCTATTCCTCGCACGTGCCTTTGTCACCGAGCGTGACAACAGTGCAAAAATGGTATGGAGAATGAGTAGAGCTGGAAGAGGGGGAAAAACTGAGGTGCGTTCAGACACGGGAGCTGCCCGTGACACGAGTTTGTAGGGAGAATGAGTAGAGTTGGAAGAGGGGGGGAAACTGGGCTGCGTACAGACATGGGAGCTGCCCGTGACACGAGTTTGTAGGGAGAATGAGTAGAGTTGGAAGAGGGGGGGAAACTGGGCTGCGTACAGACATGGGAGCTGCCCGTGACACGAGTTTGTAGGGAGAATGAGTAGAGCTGGAAGAGGGGGGAAAACTGGGCTGCGTACAGACATGGGAGCTGCCCGTGACACGAGTTTGTAGGGAGAATGAGTAGAGCTGGAAGGGGGGGGGGGAACACTGGGCTGCGTACAGACATGGGAGCTGCCCGTGACACGAGTTTGTAGGGAGAAATGAGTAGACTGGAAAGTGGGGTGTGAGGGGGACTGTGGCTGCGTACAGACATGGGAGCTGCCCGCGACCGAAACTTTGAACGAGTTTTGTAGGGAGAATGAGTAGAGCTGGGAAGAGGGGGGAACACTGGGCTGCGTACAGACATGGGAGGCTCCCCGCTTCCTCTGACACAGAGACTGAGACAGAGACATAGACAGAGAGACACAGACATAGACAGAATCAGAGAGAGAGAGACAGAGACAGAGACTGGAGACAGACAGACAGACAGACAGAGAGAGAGACAGAGACAGAGAAATAAGGAGATATATAATTATAATGTATTATACATAATGTATGTGTGAGTGTCCGTCTGGTTTTTTCCATCTGTCTGTTTGATTCCTATTTGTCCCTCGTTGTGATTCTTTCCCTTCCTCTCCCTCCCTCCCTTCCTCTCCCTCCCTCCCTTCCTCTCCCTCCCTCCCTTCCTCTCCCTCTGTTTGTCTGCTTCTCTCTCCCTCTCCATCTCTGTTTGTGTAGCTCGCCCTCCCTGTCTGTCTCTCTGTCTGTCTCTGTCTGTCTGACTCTTCTCTCTCTGTCTCTGTCTGTCTGTCTGTCTGTCTCTGTGTCTCTCACTCTCTCTCCCTCTCTCTCTGTCTCTGTACACAAAAAAAATTATGTCTGTCTGTCCTGTCTGTCTCTCATCTCTCGTGTCTCTGTGTGTCCTGTCTCTCTGTCTCTGTTTTGTCTCTCTCTCTCTGTCTGTCTGTATCTCTGTCTCTCTCTCTATGTCTCTCTTCTCTCTCCTCTGCGTCTCCAGGAGTCTCTCTCTCGCACCTCTCTCCAGTCCTCTCTTTCTCTCTCTCCTCTCTCTCTCTCTTCTCTCTCTTCTCTCGCTCTCTCTCCTACTGCCTCTCTCTCTCTCTTTCTGTCCCGGTGTCCTCTCGCTCTTTCTGTCTCTCTCTTTCTGTCTCCCTGTCCTCTTTGCTCGCCTCGACTTCTCCTCTCTCATCTCAATTCATCTCTCTCTCTCTCTCTCAGGGGTCTCTCGGATACTGTCTCTAACCTCCGAGATCTCTCTCTCTCTCTCTCTCTCTGTCTCTCTGTGTCTCTCTATATCTCTGTCTAGCTGTCTGTCTGTCGGTCTGTCTGTCTCTCTCTGTCTCTCTGCCTCTCTCTCTCTCCTCACTCTCTCTGTCTGTCTGTCTCTGTCTGTCTATCTGTCTCTGTCTATATGTCTTTCTATCTCTCTATCTATATGTATGTCTGTATGTCTGTCTGTGTCTCTGTAGTCTCTCTATCTCACTCTCTCCTCGGTTCTCATCTCTCCTCTCTCTCTCTCTCTCTCTGTAGTAGATCTCCCTCTCCCTGTCGACCCCTACCCCACCCCCTTCACCCCCCTCTCTTCCTCTCTCTCTCTCGTCCTCTCTTTCTGTCCCTCTCTCTAGAATCTCTCTGTCAATCTATCTCTCTCTCTCAATCTCTCGTCTCTTCTCAACCTCTCTCTCTCTTTCTCCTTCTTCTGTCTCGTCCTCTCTCTCTCTCTCTCTCTCTCTCACTCTCTCGATCCCCTCTTCTCTCCTCCGTCTCGTCTCTCTCATCTCTCTCCCCCCCCCTTCTCTCTCTCTCTCTCTCTCTCTCTCGATCTCTCTCTCTCTCTCTCTCCCTCTCTCTCTCTCTCTCTCTCTCTCTCTCTCTCTCTCTCTCTCTCTCTCTCTCTCTCTCTCTCTCTCTCTCTCTCTCTCTCTCCCCCATTGTTCCTTTGGCCAGTGGATTTGAGGGCCAGCGTTGAGGAAGACAGTTTATGTGCACTAGACACGAAGTGTTCAACTAATAAATGGGGATTTCACAGTCTGACTGTATAACAGTGAATACATTCCACTTTCTTTAATTCTTCTTTCTTTCTTTCAACCAAACTTTCTGTCTTCCTTTCTCTTCTTCTCATCCTTCATTCTTTCTTTCCCTTTATCTTTCTGTCCTTTTTTTTCTTACTTTCTTTCTACCTTTGTGCCTTCTTTGTTCATTTTATCATTCCTTCTTTTTTGTTGTTTCTTTCTTTCTTTTTGATTGTTTTTCTTTTATTTTGTATCCAACTTCCATCCCTTCTCTCATTTTTGGATGCTTGTTTATTTTTTTCACCTTTATTTTATCGTTCTTTTCTTCTTTCCTAAATTCATTACTTTCTTCCTTTCTTCCTTCCTTACTTCCGCCCTTCCTGCTTCCGTCTTTCTTTGCTTCATTCCATTGTTCTTCCTTCCTTACTTCCGCCCTTCCTGCTTCCGTCTTTCTTTACTTCATTCCATTGTTCTTCCTTCCTTACTTCCGCCCTTCCTGCTTCCGTCTTTCTTTACTTCATTCCATTGTTCTTCCTTCCTTACTTCCCCCTTCCTGCTTCCGCCCTTCCTGCTTCCGTCTTTCTTTACTTCATTCCATTGTTCTTCCTTCCTTACTTCCGCCCTTCCTGCTTCCGTCTTTCTTTACTTCATTCCATTGTTCTTCCTTCCTTACTTCCGCCCTTCCTGCTTCCGTCTTTCTTTACTTCATTCCATTGTTCTTCCTTCCTTACTTCCGCCCTTCCTGCTTCCGTCTTTCTTTACTTCATTCCATTGTTCTTCCTTCCTTACTTCCGTCTTTCTTTACTTCATTCCATTGTTCTTCCTTCCTTACTTCCGCCCTTCCTGCTTCCGTCTTTCTTTACTTCATTCCATTGTTCTTCCTTCCTTACTTCCGTCTTTCTTTACTTCATTCCATTGTTTTTCCTTCCTCTGTGTCTTTTCTGTCATTCTTACTTTCATTGTTTCTTTTGTTTGTTCGTTTTGTTCTCCTTCTGTCTTCCTTCTTTCCTTTCCTCCTTTTCTGTTTTGTTCTTTCTTTCCCAGCTCTTACTTAGTTTCGGCTCAGTTGCTTCATTTCTTTACTATAGCTATGTCTTGTCCAATAGGCTTCATTGCGCATGCTTTTAACGAGCAAGGGAATTTGCGCAATAAGCTTAATGGGTGAGATTACCTGCTCAATAAGCCTAATGAGCAATGCTGTACATATTAAGCTTAATGCGCAACGGTAATGGTCTGCGCATTAACCCTAATGAGCACGGAGTGAGCAAAGCCTCAGACTGAAATCGTGATGCTCAAAAAGATGACTGTTTATCACTTTTTTTCTTTCTTTTTTTTCTCTTTTTTGGGGGGTGGGTGGGTCTGCTTTCGTGAACTGCTCTCAGCGCAATCACTGAGCTTTGATCAACTGAATTCTATCTCTCATTCAGAGAACTGCTGATATCACAGATTGCGTGTCTTAGCATTCCCACAGAGAGGAGTAGACAATTCAGAAAATGACAGCTGAGAAAACAATCACACTCTTAACCCTTTCACCGCCAAAGTCGCATTTTAGCACCACAGCGGTTTAACACCTATGTCACAAAAAATGCATCGAATTGGGGTATGTTACCCAAATACCCTTTTGTCTTAGTTTTGGGAGGTAAGGATAATCCTTATTTTTGATATGTCACAGAAGAATCCCCAATACTGCAGATGGTTGTTGTTCTCTACCCAGGTAAATTTAATGGCAATTTTTGGATGAAATATGTCTGGCGGTGAAAGGGTTAAGCGAGAGTTGCATCGTATGCAGTCAATAAGTGACAGAAGACTGGTGAACCAGAAAGAATAAACAAACGCCTGTATCAGTAAGGTAATAAATAACTATGCGTTCTGCTGTGAAAGAACTCCCTGGTGTATATGACTTTTTGAAACAGTATGACGTTGTGGAACTGGGAGATAAGCGGAGATAAGCTACGAGTAGGGGAAGACGGGGTAAAAAGCGCATGGGCGGGTAAGAAGCGCCAGCCCCCCCCCCCCCCCCCCCCCCCCCATTTTTATCTAAAATTTCTCATGAAATGAAGCAAATTTCAGTCTCATTTTGCCCATGAGACGAGCGTTAATGTCTAGCATTCGTCTCATGGGCAAATTTGACTGAAATGTTCTTTATTTCATGAGATAATTGGGGTGGGCTTCTTACCCGCCCATGCGCTTTTTACCCCGTCTTCCCCTATGAAGGAGCTGGTAAGACCAGGACACAAACACCAGCTTGAGTTCAATGTCTCTCTTTGTCTGGGATCTTTTTGCATGCAATACGAGAAGCACACATTGCATGTGGACACGGTAGTGAAGAAAGAACTGAAAAAGAACTGTCCAAAAAGTGTGTGGATGTAACCAGAGATCAGAGCAAGCTCTACCTCTTCCTTTGTGAGAACTGTCTGCTGAACAAAAGTGCAAGATGGACGATGGAGTGGTAGCGAAGCCCATCCTGTCACAACGTTTCTGCACAAGCGGACAAGGCCATTTGTTTGACCTTCAAAGCCAGCCCGAACTTAACCTCAGGTCAGAGTAAAGCCAGCCCGAACTTAACCTCAGGTCAGAGTAAACCCAGCCTCTGTCTGTCTGTCTGTCTGTCTCTCTGTCTGTCTGTCTATTTGTCTGTCTCTCTGTCTGTCTGTCTGTCTGTTT
>CM065701.1:46100399-46105399 GCA_017654935.2 Phymorhynchus buccinoides
TATTTCCGTCAACTTCCGGTAACCTATAAACTGCCCCGTCACGGAAATATCCGTCATAGGGTTATTCTAAGAGTTTCTATTTTTTCTATCCATATGCTTTTCGCAGTATGCTCGAATGCACGTGATAGTGTTCTCAAGGATAGTATATTCAATCCCCGTTCAGAAAAGCATAGGTTATTTATATGCACTTTTATTCAGACATTTTTACGATAGACTCGGCAACCTAAAACGGCTTGGCAAATAGTTGCCCCGGAACCGGAAACGGGCTCGTCAGTGAAGGGGCTAAATGAGTGGGGAAACGTTTTGACCGTGGACGACATTTCAGCTGTCAATGAGTTGTTTGACGTGCGCGGAATGGGTCCGGGTACGATACAGTGGGCTATCGTGTCTTCCAAACGACATGGCGCTTAGACCATAAATATGGGAAGGCGAGCCGACATTTCTGCTGCGGTTGGTCAATTTAGGAGGGAAACCCCTGTTGCTAAGGAAACGAGTGTGTTGATTTCAGACCTTCCTTTCAAGTGTACCTGCTCAAGGGAAGATGACAATTATTTGTATGCAAAAACAAATTCCCCCGAAGACGGAGTGTGGCTGCTCACGTGGCGGGGTAATAACAAAAACGGTAACCCATGTAATGTTTTTATCCGTAGCTGATGGCACTTGTACCATAATGTTCAAGTGCTTCCGCTGCTGGGATGAACCGTGGAGTCTTTTAGCCAGGGTAGGAAAACAACAAACAACGACAACATACAAAGAACCACATTAGTTGTTTAGGTGGACTTATGGTCCCCATCCCTTGACACAATGTGCCATTCCATTTGAAGGTAGTCCTTATCGACAACAAACTCACGCTATCATTTTCTCCTTGTTTCTCTCTGGTGCGCAAGAGCGGAGAAGATAAATCATTCCTTATATTATGAGCCAGAGATGTAGGATAAGCCGCGAGAGTCATCTCCCGTGGGGCCAGTCGGGCCACCAGAAGAGCTCTGCTAAAGCCCCAATTGTAACAATTGCCCAAAATGCAACAATTTTAAAGCCCAAAATGTAACGATTGCCACAGATGTAACAATTGTCTGTTAAAGTCCAAAATGTAACAAATGCCCAAATTGTAACAATAAAGCCCAAAATGTAACAGTTGCCCAAAATATAACAAATGTAACATTTGGTGCTTTATTGTTAGATTTTGGGCAATTGTTGCATTTTGGACTTTAAGAGACAACAGTTAAATGATGGGCAATTGTTACTTCTTTTTTTTTTTTTGTTTAACAGACAATTGTTACATATTGGGATTTAGCGAACAATTGTTACATTTTGAACGAGTGTTACATTTTGGACTTTAACAGACACTTGTTAAATTTCGGGCAAATGCTGCTTTACCAGACAATTGTTACAGTTTTGGCAATTGCTACATTTTGGGCTTTAGCAGACAATTGTTACATTTTGGGTAATTGCTATATTTTGAGTTTTAGCAATTGTTACATTGTGGACAATTGTTGCATTTTGGACTTTAACGGACAATTGTTACATTTCGGGCAAGTGTTACATTTTGAGCCTTAACAGACAATTGTTACATTTGGGGCAATTGAAATAAGTTGAGCTACATGTTGGGAAATTGTTACACTTTGGGTTTTAGCAGAGCTCATTAGAGGTAGAAAACATATAAAGAGACCGCAAGAGTCCTAGTTGGCCTTTTTTTTCGTTACCTAGCATAACCTAATCTAGTTTACTGTTTTGGTCTACGGCCCGAGGGACTGACGGTTTGATAGTCTGATAATAGTCATTTCACTGTCTTTCCTGTTCTGTTTAGCCAATGATGTGTACCCTCCAATTATTCGGTGTCTGCATCTGTAAGTCTAATCCTATTTGTCTGTGACTTCAAGCGCGTTTTTATATTGGTTTGTTTTATGTCGTTTGTGTGTGTGTGTGCCGTGTTTGTTTGTCTGTCCATCCATCAAATAAATGTGTATCTCTCTTTTTACAGTCGTATTAGTAGACTAGCGAGGGGAGAAAGTTGATTCATTATGGTGTTTACTGTGTTTAATTGATAGTAAAGGGAGATATAAAGTTGATTCATTAAGGTGTTTACTGTGTTTAATTGATAGTGAAGGGAGATATAAAGTTGATTCATTACGGTGTTTACTGTGTTTAATTGATAGTAAAGGGAGATATAAAGTTGATTCATTATGGTGTTTACTGTGTTTAATTGATGGAGTAAAGGGAGATAAAGTTGATTCATTATGGTGTTTACTGTGTTTAATTGATGGAGTAAAGGGGGAGATAAAGTTGATTCATTATGGTGTTTACTGTGTTTAATTGATAGTAAAGGGAGATATAAAGTTGATTCATTATGGTGTTTACTGTGTTTAATTGATAGTAAAGGGAGATATAAAGTTGATTCATTAAGGTGCTTACTGTGTTTAATTGATGGAGTAAAGGGAGAGATAAAGTTGATTCATTATGGTGTTTACTGTGTTTAATTGATAGTGAAGGGAGATATAAAGTTGATTCATTATGGTGTTTACTGTGTTTAATTGATGGAGTAAAGGAGAGATAAAGTTGATTCATTATGGTGTTTACTGTGTTTAATTGATGGAGTAAAGGGAGAGATAAAGTTGATTCATTATGGTGTTTTCTGTGTTTAATTGATGGAGTAAAGGGGAGATATAAAGTTGATTCATTATGGTGTTTACTGTGTTTAATTGATAGTGAAGGGAGATATAAAGTTGATTCATTATGGTGTTTACTGTGTTTAATTGATAGTGAAGGGAGATATAAAGTTGATTCATTATGGTGTTTACTGTGTTTAATTGATGGAGTAAAGGGAGAGATAAAGTTGATTCATTATGGTGTTTACTGTGTTTAATTGATGGAGTGAAGGGAGAGATAAAGTTGATTCATTATGGTGTTTACTGTGTTTAATTGATAGTGAAGGGAGATATAAAGTTGGTTCATTATGGTGTTTACTGTGTTTAATTGATGTAGTAAAGGGAGAGATAAAGTTGATTCATTATGGTGTTTACTGTGTTTAATTGATAGTAAAGGGAGATATAAAGTTGATTCATTAAGGTGCTTACTGTGTTTAATTGATAGTAAAGGGAGATATAAAGTTGATTCATTATGGTGTTTACTGTGTTTAATTGATGGAGTAAAGGGGGAAGAAAGTTGATTCATTATGGTGTTTACTGTGTTTAATTGATGGAGTAAAGGGGATATAAAGTTGATTCATTATGGTGCTTACTGTGTTTAATTGATAGTAAAGGGAGATATAAAAGTTGATTCATTAAGGTGCTTACTGTGTTTAATTGATGGAGTAAAGGGAGAGATAAAAGTTGATTCATTATGGTGTTTACTGTGTTTAATTGATAGTAAAGGGAGATATAAAGTTGATTCATTAAGGTGCTTACTGTTAATTTGATAGTAAAGGGGAGCGAAATTTACTGTGTTTAATTGATGGAGTAAAGGGAGATATAAAGTTGATTCATTATGGTGTTTTACTGTGTTTAATTGATGGAGTAATAGGGGGAGATAAAGTTGTTTCATTATGGTGTTTACTGTGTTTAATTGATAGTGTAAAGGGAGATATAAAGTTGATTCATTAAGGTGCTTACTGTGTTTAATTGATAGTAAAGGGAGATATAAAGTTGATTCATTAAGGTGCTTACTGTGTTTAATTGATAGTAAAGGGAGATATAAAGTTGATTCATTATGGTGTTTACTGTGTTTAATTGATAGTGAAGGGAGATATAAAGTTGATTCATTATGGTGTTTACTGTGTTTAATTGATAGTGAAGGGAGATATAAAGTTGATTCATTATGGTGCTTACTGTGTTTAATTGATAGTGAAGGGAGATATAAAGTTGATTCATTATGGTGTTTACTGTGTTTAATTGATGGAGTAAAGGGAGATATAAAGTTGATTCATTATGGTGTTTACTGTGTTTAATTGATATAGTGAAGGGAGATATAAAGTTTAAGTTCATTATGGTGTTTACTGTGTTTAATTGATAGTGAAGGGAGATATAAAGTTGATTCATTATGGTGCTTACTGTGTTTAATTGATAGCAAAGGGGGAGAGAAAGTTGGTTCATTAAGGTGCTTACTGTGTTTAATTAATGGAGTAAAGGGGGCGAGAAAGTAAAAAAAACCAAAAAAACTCAGCGTGTATGCACAATGACCCTACTACTATTTCAGCACTGCTGTGGTGGAGGTGGAGTGGGATGAGTGGGAGTCGAAAGGAGGAAGTGGGGGGGTGTGGGAGAAGGAGAGGGGACGTGAAAGGAGGAAGTGGGGTAGTAAGAGATGCAGTGGCAGAAGATCAAGGGGGGAGGGGGACGTGAAAGGAGGAAGTGGGGTAGTAAGAGATGCAGTGGCAGAAGATCAAGGAGGGTAAGGGGGACGTGAAAGGAGGAAGTGGGGTAGTAAGAGATGCAGTGGCAGAAGATCAAGGAGGGAGGGGGGCGTGAAAGGAGGAAGTGGGGTAGTAAGAGATGCAGTGGCAGAAGATCAAGGAGGGAGGGGACGTGAAAGGACGTGAAAGGAGGAAGTGGGGTAGTAAGAGATGCAGTGGCAGAAGATCAAGGAGGGAGGGGGACGTGAAAGGAGGAAGTGGGGTAGTAAGAGATGCAGTGGCAGAAGATCAAGGAGGGAGGGGGACGTGAAAGGAGGAAGTGGGGTAGTAAGAGATGCAGTGGCAGAAGATCAAGGAGGGAGGGGGACGTGAAAGGAGGAAGTGGGGTAGTAAGAGATGCAGTGGCAGAAGATCAAGGAGGGAGGGGGACGTGAAAGGAGGAAGTGGGGTAGTAAGAGATGCAGTGGCAGAAGATCAAGGGGGAGGGAAGGGGACGTGAAAGGAGGAAGTGGGGTAGTAAGAGATGCAGTGGCAGAAGATAAGAGATGCAGTGGCAGGAGGGAGGGGGACGTGAAAGGAGGAAGTGGGGTAGTAAGAGATGCAGTGGCAGAAGATCAAGGAGGGAGGGGGACGTGAAAGGAGGAAGTGGGGT
>CM065701.1:46112899-46115399 GCA_017654935.2 Phymorhynchus buccinoides
GAGGGTTGGGCTGTTAGTTTAGGAAGCAAACATTCTGAATTTGGATTTAACTTGGTTTTGTGTGTGCGCGCGCGCGCGCGTGTATGTGTGTGTGTGTGTGTGTGTGTGTGTGTGTGTGTGTGTGTGTGTGTGTGCGTGCGTGCGTGTGTGCGTGCGTGTGTGTGTGTGTGTGTGTGTGTGTGTGTGTGTGTGTGTGTGTGTGTGTGTGTGTGTGTGTGTGTGTGTGTGTGTGTGCTTAGTAAAAATTCATGTATAAATTGTTAACTATAGGATGGTACGTACGTATTTCGATGTGTGAGCTTGTACATTTTTACGATTTCTATAAAAAGTGTGATCTAATTTGTTTTTAATGTTAAAAAATGTGGATGTTTTTTTCCGAGTATAATAAAATAGGAATAACAACCCGTAAGACAGTTATATCATTTGCAACGAAACATATCATCTTTATCGTTTTCTTTGTGTGTTTTTTGTCAGCTTGTAGTATATGGACAAACTAAAGCAAAAACGTTTGTACCAAGTTTCAAGGTTTGAAGGTTTATTTTGGAAAGCCCCTTGGGTACATGGAATATCGTACATGGAATATCGTACATGGAATATCGTATATTGTACCGCAGCTATTCCGGCCTCAGACTATACAGACAAATTATTGACCGTCTTCAACCGCGTTACCCATACATTACATCGATCTTTTTCTGCTTCTTTTTCTTTTTGGGGGGAGGGCAATCATAAGAAATAGCGTTTACTTTTTCATTTGATTTTGTGCTTGCTATATGTAACCCAGCACCACGAAAAGAACATTAAATCACAACAGGCTTGCAAAGTCAAAAATATCATTTTTTGTCAATTTTGAGTTAGGGGTATTTTCGTGTTTTCGACCATCTTATCTTTCATATTTATAAAGGACAATCTTTAACAGGGTCTCTAAATGGTCTTATAAGTGCTTTAAAACGAGTAGGTCAATGCATTTTCTTCAGCTAGGCTAGAATTTAGACAGTGTTTTCTCAAAATGGCCAGGGCTCACCCTACTAAATTCAAATGCTCATAACTCTGGAACGGAAAAAGATACAATAATGGTTCTTGTATCAATAGGAAGTGCATTGTCTGAAATTCGCAAATGTACAATTTTCTCAGAATGGTCAGTTTGACTTAATGTCCCTTTCGTGGTGCGGGGTCACATATGTCTCATTTGTCCGTCACCAAAGGTGATCGGACTATTGAGATGGGCTGGTTTGTAAAAAACATTTTTATTTTGTTTCTGTCTGTCCCAAGGATATCTCCCGAACCGCTTGACCGAATCGCGTCAAATTTTGTGTGAAGGTGTGCCTCCTTCATAGGAAGAGATCGGCGCAAACCATTTTGCCGTCGTGACCTTGACCTTGACGTACGACCTTGAAAACCGAAAATCTATTTTTAGCCATATCTCGGGCACCGATCGACATAGGATGTTGAAACTTGGTATGAAGGTGGTTTGGCTAATGCCCGTTCTGATGATGGCATACCGATCAAGGTCAAGGTCAAGGTAAAAAAGATCGCTGGAGCCTGAATATCGGAGGGTCATTTTTTTCTCCTTCTGTCTGTCCCAAGGATATCTTTCGAACGGGTTGACCGAATCACGTCAATTTTTGTGTGCTGGTGTGTCACTATGAGAGGAAGGCATCCGCGCAAACCATTTTGCCGTCGTGACCTTGACCTTGACGTACGACCTTGAAAACCGAAAATCTTTCAGGGGCCATAACTCCCACACCGTTAGTGTTAGAGTCTTCAAATTTGGCATGCAGGTACTTTGGCGTATGCCCGTTCTGATGGTGGCATACTGATCAAGGTCAAGGTCACGGTCCAGGAGATCGTAGGCCTTGAAAGTGGTAGGGGTCTACAAATTGGGTTTTCAGCCATATTTTCCACATTTGTACTTAACAGAAGCGCTTCATATTGTGTCTGGCACTGTATACCCTAGAGTAGAAAACATCCGAGCATACATTATCGCCATGCTGACCTTGACCTTGACGTGTGACCTTGAAAACCGAAATTTCCTTCTTTGCGCTATATATTATTGTCCTAGCTGTATCTCGTGAACTACAAGACATAAGCTCTTCAAATGTTGTGTCAGGATGTGGATGAATGAAAATGTGTTTAACGTCCTCCAGAGAGAGAGAGGAAGAGAGAGGGGGAGAGAGAGAGAGAGACAGACAGACAGACAAACAGACAGACAGACAGACAAAGACACACACAAAGAAAGACAGACAGACAGAGAGACATAGACAGAGAGCAAAGAGGACAACTGCTGTTCCAGTTGGATGAATAAAAATTTGTTTAACGTCCTCCGCCCCGGAGCAGGCACAGAGGCAGACAGACAGAGAGAGAGAGAGAGAGAGAGGGGAGAGAGAGAGAGAGAGAGAGAGAGAGAGAGAGAGAGAGAGAGAGAGAGAGAGACAGAGACAGAGACAGAGACAGAGACAGACAGACAGAGAGAGAGAGAGAGAGAGAGAGAGAGACAGACAGA